>BFEA01000404.1:1323290-1347139 GCA_003427395.1 Chara braunii
AAAAAAAAAAAACCATTTTGTGGCCAAGCAAAAGTAAAAAATTCAAAGATTTACTCGTGAGCATGAACGATAACAAGGTCTGCAGTTATATTGTGATGAACTGGTGGACGTATCTGAAAAAGAGGTCAGATTCATGGGATTGACAAAAAAAGATCGCGACGATATGAGCGCGAAGCCGATGTTGTGGGTTTTCTCCACATTGTGATGGCTGGGTACAGTCCATTGGTGAGCCGATGACGATTAAGTATTCAGTATATGATGATCTGGTGCACAAGACCGCAAAAGAGGTCAAATTCATTAGAAATCACGATATTTGTGAATAAAATGCCTTGAAGTTGTCGAGAAGTTTGGTGACTTACTAGTAGCACCTCCAGTCTATTGGCGGGGAGCTAAGGAGCTAACAAAATTAACTAAGTATGATGATACCTCCAGTCTATTGGCGGGGAGCTGACAAAACAAAAAATTAACGAAGCATGATGATACCTCCAGTCTATTGGCGGGGAGCTGACGAAATTAACAAAGTCTATTGGCGGGGAGCTGACGAAATTAAGTCTATTGGCGGGGAGCTAACAAAATTAACTAAGTATGATACTATGATGATACCTCCAGCCTATTGGCGGGGAGCCGACAAAACAAAAAAATTAACTAAGTATGATGATACCTCCAGTCTATTGGCGGGAAGTCACCTCCAGTCTATTGGCGGGAAGTCACCTCCAGTCGATTGGCGGGGAGTCACCTCCAGTCTATTGGCGGGGAGCTGACGAAATTAACTAAGTCTATTGGCGGGGAGCTGACGAAGTTAACTAAGTATGATGATACCTCCAGTCTATTGGCGGGGAGCTGACAAAATTAACGAAGTATGATGATCTGGTGCATAGGACTGCAAAGGAGGTCAGATTCATCACAAGCCAGAATTCTGCCGGTGTGAAAATGCCTTACTAAGCTGTCGACAAGTCTGGTGGCTTGCGTCTAGCAGCTCCAGCTCCAGTCTATTGGCCTTTGGAGCTGACAGAATTAAATATGTATGATGATCTGGTGCGAAGACTGCAAAAGAGGTCAGATTCATTCCACGTCTGGGTAATACCCATGTGAAAATGCCGTAAAGTGATGGAGATGTCTGGTGACTACCTTAGCGAGTAGCACTCGCACGTCTCTCCCTTGCTCAGAAATGGACCTGCGCTGTCGTCCGGCAGCTCCTTGTTAAGTCGCTCGATTGCACAAAACGACAAAGGAACGGTGTCCTAGAGCACATCCGATTCGAGGGAACGCGGAGTCAAATGCAGGTGGCGCGTTCTGGCGAAGCATTTGGTATACGCCATGGAAGCACGTCGCAAATGGCACGCCGAAGCTCAGGCCATGGCATGATTCCCTCGATCAGCGCTGTGTCGTATATTGCCCACGCGGTGATCGTTTGATGCTTGCAATTAGATCAGGATCAGGTGTATTATAGAGAGATGTAAATTTGGCCAAACTAGATAGGTGCCATTCTATGGTGGATCGTCCTTGAGCGGAACGCTCGCCTGCATTAGAGAGCGCAGACGGAGATCTCTAGTCATCAAAGCAGAGGGAAGGGACAGGATAAGGAGCGGAACAACGTGTAGTAGTAGTAGTAGTAGGAGGAGGAGGAGGAGCAGGAGAGGTAGGAGGTGGTGGAGGAGAGGAGGACAACGACGACGACAACGAAGAAGAAGGAGAAGGAGAAATTCAATGTGTTGTGAGAAGGAATTGGTATCCACGTATTTCATGTTGATTGATGTGTAGGAGCTCTAGAATTATTTCATGTTCATTGATGTGTAGAATCCTTAAGAACAACATACGATCGCAGATCGTCCTTGTTTCCCTGGCCAAAGAAGAAGAAGAAGAAGAAGAAGAAGAAGAAGAAGAAGAAGAAGACGAAGACGGAGGTCTTCCAAGAGGAGGAGAAGTAGAGGAGAAGGAGGAGGAGAAGTAGAGGAGGAAGAGGAGGAGGGAAGAAAGGGTCAGATAGGCTGTCGATCAATTGCTGCGGCAGCAGCAGGATGCAGAGGGCGCAAAGAATGGCGCGCGGGGTGGCAATGTCTACGCGCCGAGTTGCCGCGTCCGGGTTCCAATTAGCTTGCCTCGCTGGACGAGAGTACGGGTCGTTGAGACGCCACCACGCAGTCGCGCCACGTGTCGGATCCTGGCCTCGTTCTCTTTCGAGCGACAAGGATCCGCACGTCTGTAGCCCAGGCAGACAGGAGGGCAGGCTCCCGTTCATCGCGGGCTGCGCTTCCAGGGGTTCCAACTCCTTAATACAAGTAGTAATACTACCCACGGCTTCGCAAGGAATTCTCCTGGCGAAGCCGGAGATCATGCCACGTGGCGAATGCCTCCTTAACTCTGGTTTGCGTGCATTGTCTCTGCGAAGGCAGTGCCACGTCATCGGCACATCAAACGGGAGCGGGGAAGATCACAAACGATGGTATACAAATCACCGGTCAGCGGAATGCAGTCCTGCACTAGGAGGCCATGGGTCTGACGAGTTGAAAAGGGCTGTTGCTGAAGGAGGAGGAGGAGGAGGGGGAGGAGGAGGAGGAGGAGGAGGAGGAGAAGCAGTAGAGTCTAGTGGAAAGCAAACTTGGGGAACATTACAAGAAGACGGGCTACCGTACCTAGGGCCGCCTGGGTCTGGGGACAAGGCTCGGATAGTGGTGCTGGGATCGGGGTGGGCGGCCGGTCGGATTCTGCGAGACATCAACACGGAGATGTACGATGTGGTGTGCATCTCTCCTCGCAATCACATGGTGTTCACGCCGCTGTTGGCTTCCACGTGTGTCGGGACGCTTGAATTCCGGTCAGTGGCAGAGCCAGTCCGAAACATACAACGGAGCCTGGCCCAGGCGCCTAACAGTTATTTCTTCCTGGCCAATGCTCTCGCTCTACACCCAGATAAACACCAGGTATGATCCTTCACGTCACACCCGTCCTCCCCTTCCCCTCCCCTTCCCCTCCCCTTCCACCACCCCTTGCTCCCCCTCCATCCCTCTCTCTCTCTCTCTCTCTCTCTCTCTCTCTCTCTCTCTCTCTCTCTCTCTGTGCGCCTAACTTTCTGTACAAAAAATGAGTTTCTTCACAAGTAGACATGCGCGATCTACCCCACCCCTCGTCTCCCTCACTCTCTTCTTCTCTCTCTCTCTCTCTCTCTCTCTCTCTCTCACACACACACACACACACACACACACATCACCAATGGGTTTCTTCAGAAATAGATCACCACGACCGCATGCATGCACAGAAAAAGAGGGGAAAAGAGCGATCGAGTGTCCTTGCATAAGTTTTCGAGTGTGTGTGTGGGTCAATGGGTGGGTGCGCGGATGCATGTTGTGGAAAGGAGGCATAAAATTCATGGTTCGAGTCGTAGGGCTGAGCGTCACGTGCTTTTGATAGGATGCGTCGGGCGTCGATTTATTTACCGTATTTGTAGACACGCGAAGTACTACCGTAGTAAAACCGGCGGGCGTTAATTTATTTACCGTATTCGTAGACTAAGTGAAGTAATAGAAAATTCGAAAGGGTTGAAAAAAGAAAAGAAAAAAAAAGAAAAAAGAAAGGGTTGAAAATGCGGTAAAAGGGGACTTGTTGCTGACTTTTTTCTTCTTCTTCTTATTTTCGTTCGTTTGTTCGCCGTCAGGGCTCCGGGGGCTAAGTCTCAATTACCCTGAGTCTTCATTTCTGACCGCTGATCATCGTAACGTAATCTACGGTCAGAAGAAGTTGAGAATCCGGGTAAGTGGAACTTGGACTTGGCCCCCCGGGGCATGCATGCCACCGACTTCCCCCGAACACAACGCACCCTCATTTTGGCTGTACCTGACCGGAAATGTATAGCTTGAGCACATCCTTTATGAGGGGGCGTTATGTTCGGATTGAAGACTCTTTAGTAAGTCATCAGCGCTGATGCTGATGTTGGAAAATAAAGAATGTATATTCCGCTACAACATGGGAAGATACACCCGGGCCCAAGTCCCACATATTTTTCTTCCTCAACGCCTGAATCTTCAACGCAATTTCTGCACACATCTCAAACACACACGCCCACATTCAGTCGTTGAGGAAACTCGACGCTGCTACCTGCTTCCCCCGAATACAACGTACTGTCATTATAGTTGTATTTGAGGCACCTTTCGGTCTAGATACAGCTATAATAACCGTACGTTGTATTCGGGGGAAGAAGGTAGCGGGACTTGGCCCTAGTTGTGGGACTTGGACCCGAGAGCCCTGTCCCACTATCGGGGGTGTAGCTGAGTATCGTTTTGTTTTCTTTCTTTTTTTAAAAATGGGCGACGACCTTGAGATATCATCATCAACTGGCGGGTCATTGCGAAAGCTTTTACTGATCTGAGTCCATTACTAGTAGGATTCGAACGCTGATCTGCACATCGTGTTCATGGGTGTACCTCTCAGCCACATGAGTTGGGTTTGAGTTTAGAGCCTAAGTACAGAGCGAGACCAGCCTCACACGTACGGCCGCTCGATCTGAATGGTTCCCAACACCCCAACCCCCCAACCCCCCCCCTCTCTCCGAAAGTGTCCGACAAAAAAAAAACAAAAAAACCAACGATCCGACAGGTCCTACACCGGGACCCGGGGGGGGGGGGGGGGGGGGGAGGAAAACTTGCTAAAAACGTAAACGGGAACATTGCGAAAATACCCCTGAAAGTTCATGTATACGCTGAAAGAGTGGAATAAATACCTCTCTGAAATTTCTGAAGTTTGTGGAATGGCTACCTTTCTGAAATTTCAAAAGTTTGTGGAATGCCCTTTTGGATTTAAATATTTTGCTCTATACCACTTTGTTGTTGCTACACCCCAGTCAGGCGCAGAACGCAAATTATCGGGGTCTTTTGCGTACACGTGAACTTTTCAGGGTTTTTTTTCGCGAATTTCCCGAAGCAGACAAGAAACTATAAAACGTCAATAGAAAAAAGAAAGAACAGAGTACCAGCGAGCCTTTAGCTCAGTTGGTACACATATAAGCTGTTGAAACATAGACCTGCGCTCAAATCCTGATGGAATAAGTCATTCTGAATTACGTAGAATAAGTCAAATTCTGTCCGATCGATGAAGATTAAAAAAGAAAAAAGAAAAAAGAAAAAGAAGTGACGATACACACCCAACAATCCTTTTCCCACCCAAACGAAAATGGTCATACGAAGCGCCTCGCTACGCTGCTCAACATTTTCTAAACGTATCTGGACCTAATACATTCAAAATGCCAAATCAGTCTCCATGAATCTGTTGATCAAGAGACCGTGTTGAATGTAGAGTAGGGGAGCGAGGCCCAAAGACGGACTCATTTTTTTATTTTTTTATGTTCGAGAGACAGCCTTATTTTTAGCTTCCAGATACACTCTGTACTTGGATCTTTTTCTTTTCCCTATAATTCCTAGTAATAAACATTTGGACCATTTCTTCTTCTTCTTCTTCTTCTTCTTCTTCTTCTTTTCCCTATAATTTGGACCATTTCTTCTTCAGAATTTCTTCTTCTTTTTTATTGTTTGTGACGATATATATATGCAGGTGGGTGCGACCATTTCTTCTTCTTCTTCTATTCTTTTTTTTTTTCCCTTTTCTTTCCCTCTTTTTCTTTTTTTTGGGTCAGATAGGCTTTGGCGGCCGCCTGATCGTAGCAAGTCTTGGGCCCGCCTCTCACACACACAAGGGATGCGAGACACTAATCTTTTTTTTTCGTTCTCTTTTTTTTTTTTAATATCGTGCGGTCCGATGGACCACAGATCAGATATTAAACTGATCAGAACAGATACTACACTTGATCTTACTTAGCCAAAAGGCCGAGAAAGGTATTACTGCTACTCATCATTTCATAAAACCACCAAGGATGAATTTTGGACTATTTCTCGATTTATGCGTGGCATTGCGCGCTATTGCTCCAATTTGTTTTATTTATTTTTATTGTTCCTCCGATTTTGACGGACGCCCAACACACTCATGTATTTTGTTCCTCGGGGTGAATCAATGTTATTCTGGCAGTCTGATATACGCCCTTCCTTGGAAAAAAAAAGATATACCTCCTGCCGTGTTGGCTGAATCGTCCAACACACTCATGCAACTTGTCTGGAGGATGAACGGAGCATGCCTAAGTACATGATTAGATGGATACGTTACTTAAAAAACGATATGCACTATACCCCCTTTCTCCTCACCTCTTCGCCCCCATGCCCCGCTCCTGCCATCCCCCGCCGATCCCCGCGCAAAACAGGAAGCCATCACCGACAGCACGAAAAAGAGAGAAAAAAGAAAAAGCCAATTTGATTGCAAGATTGGTCGCTGGAAATTATTTGAGCGAAAAAAAAAAAAAAAGAGTGTCTGCGATGTCCGATGGAAATACGAGTACGACGGAAATTTCAACCGCAGTTGGAGTATGTGGATCCTCACAGGACTTCCAACTCCTGCTGCTGCTCTTTTTTTTTTTTTTTTTTTTTTTTTTTTAATTTCTGCACATCGGTAAGGCTTTTCACTTTTGCTTATTTTAACCGCAATTGGGAACGCGTGCGCGATGTGAGCTTGTTTCTCATAAGATATTTGTTGAGCGTGTGCAGAGCAATTGGCCATGATTGCTGGGGTTAGGTCCCACTTACACGAATTAAGCGATACCGGTCGTAGATAGCAAAGATCTACGGCCGGAATCTCTTAATCCGTGCAAGTGGGACCTTGCCCCTGGTCATTCTTCTTCTTCTTACATTCGCAATTACATTCTAAGAAAAAGGGATCGATGATATCAGTACGGTTTTGTGACGATTAATCACGACTGAATTTTTTATTTCTTTTTTGACCTCTAATATACACGATCATCCGGTTTGAGAAACAAAAAGAAAAAGAAAAAGAAAAATGAAAAAAGAAAAGAAAAGAAAAGAAAATATATTCCTTTTTCGAGCGTGCACAGTTGTTCACGTGTAGCAGCTACACGATCGAGAGCTGACCACTGAATCGGGTCTCCAGTGTTCAAAATCAAACTCTACTTTGCGAATACCGTGTTCAGCCGAATAGAACGCCCGGCCATTATAACTGTATTTGGGACAACTTTCAGTCTAGATACAGCAGCTATAATGACGGGGGGCGTGCTATTCAGGTGAAGAGAGCAGCACGACATCGAGGTCGTTGTATTAACCGCAGTGAGTCAGAATGTCGCGAGCCTTAACGACTGTGTTAATTTACATACGCAATTTTTTTTAATAAATATATATATACGTATTCTTCTTACGGCGATAATAATAATTCAAAAAGATTCGAGGAAAAAGAACGAGAAGGAATTTTGAGGGAAAAAAAAAACGACGAAAACAAGTTACTCATTTTTTTTTTTGCTTTGAATGCTTATAATGAAGAGGGTAGCCCAAAACATAATCATATTTGAAATTGAATTCATCTGATGTGATCATAGTTTGATCTCGTAACCTCTTTACGTATCGGTACATTTGTGTACCATTCCCGGACACATGGACCAGGTTCAAAGTGAGTAAGTCTTCTTTCGCTTTTTTTTCTTATATATATAAAAGCATTTTTCAATGTCGAAAAAAGGAACAAGGGACCGATTTAGAAGCGCTTGAATCTTGAGATAAACTAACTACGGTTAATTTATATGAGTGAGAGACCCTTGGTACCGCGGTACCACCTGGGAAAGAGCCCACTTACAAAGGAGTAAAGGATAGTGTCCGTCGATTAACGATCATCGACGGCTAGTATCTGTCGTAATTCGGCCACGTCGGATCGCGCTTGGGCCCACGAACAAGTACAAGCTAGCGGTGACCTTTCTGTTGATTGGTTCTCATAATGCATGTACGGCGGTGGGACTGACGAAATAGTAGTAACCATGGTTTAACCCCGGTAAGCTGTATGAGGTACACGTCTACTACGGTAGGGACTGAATGTGGCCTCAGTTCCGGTCAAATGTGATCCGGGGGCAGACTGTATCTTGCGTTTTTTTTTTTTTTTTTTTTTTTTTTTTTGGAGCATTTCTCGATTTATGGGTGTCGTCATCCTTGCGCAGGGGCCATGGTAATCTTCATTCTCTGTATCGTTCCAATTTTAACGGATGTCCCGGGGCCAAGTCCCACTAGCAGCGTTGAGTTTCCTCAATGCCGGACTGTGGACGTTGCTTGAGGAAATGTGCAGAAATCGCGTTGAGTTTCCTCGACCGCACATCTTGACAAACACGTCCAGATGCAGGCCTTGAGGAAACTCAACCTCTCTGTTGCTTTCCGGAATGGATGTACGGCGGTCGGAATGACGAAATTGTAGTAACCATGGTTTAACCCTGGTAAGCTGTATGAGGTACACGTCTACTTCGGTAGGGACTGAATCTGGCCGTAGTTCCGGTTAAATGTGATCCGGGGGCGGCCTGTATCTCTCGTGATTCGGGCAGGTGGGATCGCGCTCGGGCCTGCGTAGAAGCTACCGTCTTCCCCCGAACATAACGCACCCTAAAAATGAACGTATACAAGCTATATTTGCGGCCAGATACAGCCAAAATAAGGGTGCGTTGTGCTGGGGGGAAGACGGTAGCAGTGACCTCTCTGTTGGCTTCCGTAATGCATGTACGGCGGTCGGGGGCAAGGTCCCACTAGCAAAGAGGATTGGATTGAAGACCTGAATCTGGATGTGTTTGTGGAAAGGTGCAGAATGTCGAGATTGAACTGCTTTTCTGTATGTCTGCCGGAAAGACGTCCAGATTCAGGATATTTATCCAATCCCGTTTGCTAGTGGGACCTCGCCCCGGAATGACGAAGTTGTGGTAACCGCGGTGTTTAAGCCTGGTAAGCTGTTCGAGGTACACGTGTACTAGGGACTGAATCTGGCCGTAGGTCCGGTCAAATATGATCCCGGGGGAGGTCGCACTATCAAAGAGGATTGGATTGAACCCCTGTTCGTGGAAAAATGCAGTGATCTGGGACCTTGCTCCAGTGGCCAAGTCCCACTTACCCCGATTCTTCATTTCTGGCCGCTGATCATCGTAACGTAATCTACGGTCAGAAGTTGAGAATTCGGGTAAGTGGGACTTGGCCTCACGGCGTGTGTATCGTCCGATTTTCGTTTTTTTTGTTTTTTCGGTCGAAGGGGGGGTGCGGGGGTAGGGGGCTTGTGTCATCAGTATGCATGGGCCATGCCAATACCCCCTGTTTATGGATTTATGCGTGTCAATCTTCTCTGTTTCGTTCTTTTTTTTTCTGTTTTTTTCAACCGTCGATGGCTGCATTCCATTGGTGGGGAGCTGCACCTGCTGGAAACCCCGTCCAGCGTCCCTTAGTTGAGGCCCGGGTCCTCACAGTCTACCCAGGCCCTGGACCCACATGCAGGGTGTAGTTGTAGTTTACTACAGGGTGTGACACCAGGTAGAGTAATGTGGACAAAAAGGGGTGGTGTGAATTCAAAAGAACATGGACTGGTATAGCGCCCATGTTCAGTCACCTACAACACTTTTTTTTTTTTTTTTTTTTTTTAATAAGTTGCAGCTAATATTATAAAAGTAGTCGAAAGAGGCCGGGAATCGCCCTCAACATCTCAACCCGGGAGTGAAGGTGGTGTGAATTCAAAAGAACATGGACTGGTATAGCGCCCATGTTCAGTCACCTACAACACTTTTTTTTTTTTTTTTTTTTTTAATAAGTTGCAGCTAATATTATAAAAGTAGTCGAAAGAGGCCGGGAATCGCTCAACATCTCAACCCGGGAGTGAAGGTGGTGTGAATTCAAAAGAACATGGACTGGTATAGCGCCCATGTTCAGTCACCTACAACACTTTTTTTTTTTTTTTTTTTTTTTAATAAGTTGCAGCTAATATTATAAAAGTAGTCGAAAGAGGCCGGGAATCGCCCTCAACATCTCAACCCGGGAGTGAAGCTTGTGCTGGAAACCGGGTCCATTGGTCCAGCGTCCCATGGTCTGCAACTCTCCAAAGAAATTATGCAACTGGACCAAAAAAATTCGAAAACAGAATTAAAGGGAACCAAACAGCCACACGGACTACTGAAGAATTCTTATCCAAGGTCTCCTGCTAGTCTGTCTGGGAGCCTACCCGGCTTCGCTTCAAGATCTTACAGAAAAAGAGAGCAAATACAGAATGTGATCTGTAAACTCGAGGAAGCGTGAACCACCTACTAAAAGGGTTTCCCACCACACACCCTTGGATCTTCATTGGCATCTACATTCAACGAACCAAGATCACCATGGGTACAGCTCAACTTTGCTTTCTACCCTACTTATGCGAACTCCAAGCAAGTAGCGTTCCCACCACTCAGGGACGCTCTCCCACTGCGTCTGTGGTGCCGCCGCTTGTACACGCAATGTAATCTTTCAGTCCAAACCTGAAAAATCTTTTTTGTCTAACCTAAGCAGATCGGTGAATTCAAGGAAGCCTGAACCGCCTAGACGGGTTTCCCGCCACGCATCCTTAGATCATCCATAATAACAGCGTTCAATCTTAGACTACCTAGATCAGCATGGATACAGTTCCAAGTTGCTCCCTTCCCTACTTAACGCTAGCTACAGACGAGCAGCGTTCTCACCACTGATGGTAGCACTCACACTGCCTCCGTAGTGCCGCTACCCATATTTGTGGTACTACCAGGTGACAATAAATGTGTTTTCTGAAACTGACGGATGCCCTCCTTACCACCAGATCTGGTATTGAAACACTGGAATCAAAGACAGAGACGTGCGTCGTGCGCCCACTAGATTATCATACCAACAATTATTTCTCATCTCTTACTGTCAGTGCTAGCTTCACACCTCACGGTGTTTTTACTTCTCGCCTATTCAAGTGATGGTCTTTCACTTTGTATGATAACTTTTTTCAAGATGGGTTTCCCGCTTATATGCTTTCAGCGGTTCTCCCATACCAACGTAGCTACCCGGCAATGCCACTGCCGTGACAACCGGTCCACCATAGGTTGACCCATCCCAGTCCTCTCGTACTAGGGATGGCTTCTCTCAGTTCTCTTCAAATCACCAATAGTAGATAGTAACCGAACTGTCTCACGACGTTCTAATTGTTATGTTGGCCACTAGCCCGCTCGAGCCTGTTGTTGCTCAGTATACATACACTAGTAGCATTCTATGTAAATCTACATAGCACGGACTCTACCTTCAACTTGTTTCAAGGCGACTATACTAACCACCTGAAGTTGTTTATCCTTGCTGGCAAAACCACTGTAAAGAGCCTGAGCTGCCATGACGGGTTTCCCTCCGTGCACCCTTGGATCTTCGTGTTATATCGATCACAATGGGCACAACTCAAGTTTGCTCTTCACCTGTTCTCTCTTACCACATAACCTGGCAATAGTGTTCCCACCGCCCCTTGTTGCACTCCCACTGCTCAAAGCGGCGGGCACTACAAGTGGCTGCCTGAATTTCACCCTGAAATTCACTCAAACTGTCTCCACCTTCAAAGTGACCCCCGACATACAAACTTGAACCACCAGACTGAGTCCCTTTCTCAGCTATCAATGCCGAACTGCGTGCCAAAAAAAAACGAACCGGCGCGTGCTCGAATTTGGCTGGCGCCTCCAGCCATTTCGCCCCGGTAGTGCTGAGGCCCGCCACCCGCGTTAACCGGCTGGCATTTGTTTTTTTCAAGCGCGGAAAGGTACTGATGGTTTAAAAATCAAGACTGGAACAACGAGCATGCAGTGAAAATGCCTTGAAAAACCTACATATTCATGCTAACCCACAAAGAGACAAAAACACTGGAATCACAGAGAGAGTGGAATCCACAGGTTCCCTCCCATGGAACACAGAAAATGCCCCTTCGGATGAATTATCAAAACCAAACAATATCCCGAGAGTGCAGTTATCGTGAAAGCAGAATAGCAAGCTGTTGAAAAGTGTGTGGATCTAGCCTACGCATGCGACGACCGTCTTCACCCGAATACAACGTACGTTTATTATTGCTGTATCTAGACTCAATGTTGCTTCAAATACAGCTATAATAACGGTACGTTTGGGTGAAGACGGTAGTCCGAGGGGTTCCAGCTATTCACGATTATAGTAGAGAGAATGAATCAATCCTGAGTTTATATCCATTGATCAGACAAAACAAAACGGGGAATCTATCCAGGACCTATACATTCGGCCAGACACATCAATCAGGATCTCAAACGACACATCAATCAGGATCTCAAACAACAATACAACTCCCGCATGCAAACCAGGAGGAGAAACAAAAGGGAGAATCTATCCTACGACTTCGGCCAGACACGTCAATCGGGATTTCAAACAACAGCACAAGGCCTGCATGCAAACCAAGAGAACTCCTCTCATAGACTAATTTCCCCGGGGGGAAAGACAACTTACAAAGCGCCGTTTCCTGATGCCGAGCACTGTTGATACACTCAATCAATCAGGATTTCAAACAGCAATACAACGCCCACATGCAAACAGCCACTATGTACTTGATATCTGATTACCACAGGGCTAGATTCTCTAGCCCACTGGCAGCAGGCGTTCTATACGTGCGATTCCCGTAATCAAGCCTTTGTCTGCTGTGCCTCCCCATAAGCCGTTACGAGGTTGTCTCTGATGAACTTGTTGCTTTAAAGCTGCTTGCACTTGGTTCACATAGATGTTCATTGTCTGTGAATCCTGGCCGCTGAGGGCGGCTAGGGAGATGTCAATGGTAGAAGGAAGTCATAGAGCATAGGGGTGAATGGTAAGATGGTTAGGTGGTTAGACTGTAATTGGATAGAGCGGGCTGGAGTAGGGGCTACCCGGATAAAAGTACCAGAGCACAGAGGCGCTCCCTCCCCCACTCAAGTGGGAGGTGGGGCGGCAGTACTTTTCACTAGCCATTGCCATAGCTAGAGACCGGGTAGGGTGAGTTGGGCGATGAAGGTAGCCCGTATTCATGATGTGTTGTCTCCCTCAGCTCAACGGTAGCCTTAGGTGCGCAGCCGCCTCACCACCACGAAAGGTACACATGAACGATAGCGCTGCGCGGTAAAGTTTTGAACCATAGCGCAGCGTTCGCGCTCCGGCGGCTGCCATTCTTCCCTACAACACATTTGGAATGCGGGACTGTCTCATATTTCTTTGTCTGACAGAGGCTGTGACAGACCATAGATGACAGTACGTGAGCTACGGGGATTGTGGCGGCCTTTTCCTCCCAGAAAACTCGCCGAAGAGGAATTCCGCTGTGCACAAAGCCATCGGGCATTTTCGTTCATGGCTTTCTACACACTGTGATCCCTTCTGCCTCCCCCGTCAGGCCCGTTGTTGCCCAATGAAAACGTCCATCACGAGTCCGAATGTGCCACCCGGGGAAGCAAACACCGAGGACAGTCCGATTCCATCGAAACCGACAATCGCTGCTCGTCGCCCTCTCCCACCAACTGAACTACACGCTGCTGTGCGAGAAGCCCTCTCCCACCAACTAAACTACACTCTGTGCAGTGGGTCCAGGGCCAGCCGGGGGCATTACCCGGTTTCGCTTTCCTTTGTCTAGAGTGAGTCCATGTTGCTTTACAGATAAGAGATTGGAAATAGCAGCTAAAAGGTAAGAGAGAGCAGAAAACCGAGACATTTGAGGAAGTTTTCGGATACGAGGGAGCTGATCTGAGAGGTGGGGGGGGGGGAAGAAAATGGTATTTGAGCACTGGGCTTTTGGGTCCTGTGGCTTGCAAGGAGAGAACGTAGTTTTAAAGGATTTTTTTGGTCTCAATAATAGTCAATATCCTATTCGGAACAAATTTAAGTGGGCAGTCAGGAATTCGATAGCTCCCGAATGGAGGAAAATTAGACTGTCTTCTTCGGGTCTTCAGGAAGCAAGGCGACAGATGCTGGGAATATGGTCTAATGAGTCCTTCTATGGGTTCAGTTCACAGATACTGGTCATCTAGTCATGACTAGACAATGTAAACAGACATCTGTGGGATGGAGCAGAGGACCCTGCTATTAATCTTGACAATGAGAAATATCATTCTTAAGTTGGTAACTGGTATTTCACGCTAGTATAGACAAGCTGCTGTCGGAAACATGTGACTAGAGATGCACTCTTTTAGGAAGCCCACTGGGCTGAGAGAGGTCTGTCCCTCAGTGACTGTTACTGGAAAGTACCACGAGCTAAGTTGGGTAAGGGGCAGATCCCACTTCTACCATTTTTCGTAAGAACGTAAAAGTGCCACGAAAGGTGGAGGCGCAGCGCACGGAACGTGAAAGAAAAACGCAACCCCACATGCCGTACATCTGCGGGACTTTTCCTAACGTTGCGGCACTAACTTGTTGCGCCTCGAGGATCCAACGGCCTGCACATCAGGAAAAAAAAGGAAGAAAAAAACAAGGGCTCCTTCTTTAACGGTGCAGGGTAGGGGGTGGCCTCTTCCGAAAATCGGAAGAACTACCGCCCCTGCAATCACGGTCGCGTCTCCACGTACGGGAACGTTTCCACTTCCCTTGTGTTCCGAGACGGGATCCGAGTTTCGTGGATAGAAGTGGGATCCCAAATTTTGCCTAAAAGTGCCCTGCTTATAAGAAGTGGGATCTGCCCCTAAGGCTCCCAGCACCCTGTTTCGTGTTGTTTTGGGATGCTCGACCCGTTTTCCAGCAAGTGCAGCTCCCCACCAATAGAATGGAGTCATCTACAACCGCCCCTCTATACAGGAAGCACTCTTTTTTTTTTTTTTTGAAAGAAACAGCCCGAGTGGCTACTAGGGGTGCTGATATGATCAGACACCACTAGTAGAGCCGGGGAGGCTCCGTCTATTGGTGGGGAGCAACACCTGCTGGAAATCGGGTCCAGCGTCCCTGTAAAGTACATTTAAAATACAATTACACAGTTTGATGTGCATCGTGTCAGATACGAGAAGAATAAGGCCATGAAAGGTTAGCAAGCCTGTAGTCTGTACTAACTATAGATTGTGATGTAGTTTACAGTGAGAACCGTGTCATCTATGAAAACAATCCAATTGTGGCAGGTTTAGTATACCTGTGGTGGAGGTACGGGTATTCCAGGCATTGAACATATGTTAAATTAAAAAAAAAAAAAAAAAAACCTGCCCCTTGATACAGGAAGCGCTCTTATCGCTCTGGTATTGCAGGCGTTGAACATATGTTAAATTCAAAAAAAAAAAAAAGAAAAAAAAAAGGGACTCGAATAATAACAGATGCCCGAAGGACCACCTCCGTGATTATGGTTTGCCTGCCTTGAGATGTCGCAGCCCCAGGTAATTCAGGAATGTTGGACATCTGGTTCTGTCCGGATTCGAACTCAGGTCTCCAAATCCATTCGAGTGCAAACGTCGCAGCGCTGGGCCGACCAGGCGTCGCAGCTCCCGTCAAATTCATTCATTGTTGATTGATTGACAAGTGGAAATGTCCCAGCTTTATTTTTTGCCGCAGCAGATGTATGGGCGAAGTACTGATGGTTTAAATTTTCCACAGATGTCTGAAAGAAAAAATAAGGGTAGAGAATTGCTATGCTTAGGCCTCATACTCACACTAGGACTTTTTACTTGTTTCTTGACAGAATTGCGGCCAGATGCATACAGGTCCTGCCATAAATGCGGTCAGATACATTTAAGATGGTGCTAGTGTGAGTATGCCGTCGTCAATACCTCCTTTTCTCCCGAGTGGATGACTCAAATCTGTTGGTGGGGAGCTTCACCTGCTGGAAAACACTTCCAGCGTCCCGCGTAACAATATCAGCTCGAAGGAGACACAAGAATAAGGAGGGAACAGGGAACATTACCCGGCTTCGCTTTCTGTCAAAGGTGGACTCCTTTCTGAGGGCATACTCACATTAGGACGTTTTTTTTTACTTATTTCTGGACGGAAATGCAGCCAGATACATCCAGGTCTGGCCGTAGTTATGGTCAGATACATTCGCTGGGAGCATTACCTGGCTTCACTTCCTGTCAAAAGTGGGCCGGTAATTACGGTTACGGTCAGATACATCCCGCCTGAGAACAGAAAAAAAAAATGGCACTTCCACTCACTGAACCCTCCCAGCCAGTGGGCTGTCAAGTATTTGGAGGTATGATAGGTGCAGAGAGAGGATGATCCCACAACCTCCAGAATACAAAAAATTGCTACAGTCGGTGAAGCCACACCATGTGTAGCTGGAAGATCATTCTAAGACTTCCGAAATACTACTTTGGCCTCATCTACCTCTGAATATTTTCTCTTAGCCCTCGCACAGTCCGCCAGCCATGATGTCAGCCCACGGAGAAGACACTGGATGGTGATGATCTCCCGCCGACTCAGAGGAACTTTCTGCCTCTCCTGGCCATCCAAAGCGCCCAAAAGGCTTGAACACACAAGATGTGTGCTTTTGAAAGGTGTCAGATGGACCGGCGTCGAAAGTCTTTACGAAAAAGTTTCGAAAGGTGTCAGATGGGCCATCGTCGAAAGTCTTTACGAACAGATGAGATCCTCCCTCCTGTCATGAGCCTTTCCTCGAAAGACCTCGAGTGGTCTTTTGAAAAGGCCCACCCGAAACGGTTGATCGGTCGGCCAAAAAAAAAAAAAAAAAAGGGGCGATTTCAAGGGCCTGGCTCCACTACTCTCGACATGCACAAACGACAAAAATTATGGCGAAGTATCTTTCCATGTTCTAGGCAAAGATTCAGACTCTCGTTTTGCACGCGTAGTGAGCAATGAGCCAGGCCCTAATGTGCATACATCGAAAGGCCTGGGTGTTTCGAAAGTCTGTGTGGCGAGGCGGGGGGTTCCTTTCGACGAGCAGACTTTCGAAAAAAGTCTGACACCTTTCGAAAAATGCCTTCGTTCGAAAGCCTGTGTGGCGAGCCCCATACTCACACTAGGACCTTTTTACTTATTTCTGGATGGAAATGCAGCCATATACATCCAGGTCCGGCTGTAATTACAGTTACGGTCAGATACATCCCGCCTGAGAACAGAAAAAAATAAAATGGCACTTCCACTCACTGAACCCTCCCAGCCAGTGAGCTGTCAAGTATTTGGAGGTATGCTAGGTGCACAGAGAGGATGATCCCACAATCTCCAGAATACAAAAATTTGCTACAGTCGGTGAAGCCACACCATGTGTAGCTGGAAGATCATTCTCAGACTTCTGAAATACTCTTTTGGCCTCATCTACCTCTGAATATTTTCTCTTAGCCCTCGCACAGTCCGCCAGCCATGATGTCAGCCCACGGAGAAGACACTGGATGGTGATAATCTCCCGCCGACTCGGAGGAACTTTCTGCCTCTCCTGGCCATCCAAAGCGCCCAAAATCCTTGAACACAAAAGATGTGTGCTAGATTCCCTGTCTGTCGGTCACTACTACCGGCTTCACCCGAATAGAACGCCCGGTCATTGTAGCTTCATCTGGTCAGAAAGTTTCCCTGAATACAGCTATAATGACCAGGTGTTCTATTTGGGTGAAGACGATAGTGTGTTGGAATCTGCCTGTGATCACGAAATATCTGTCCCAGCGGCCTGCCGTGCCGTAAGCACTGTTCCATAGACTATCCGTACGTTCCCGGAAGCCTCTTCTTTTTTTTCCTTTTTTTTTCCGCCCCCCTCCCCGGAAGCCTCTCGCAATGACACACTCACACCAGAAATGCAGCCAATCCTCCAAGCAGGGATGCTGACAAGCCTTACACAAGATGGAGAGGTCCATTCTCTTCTCAGAGCACGACATCGCAGTGGGGACTCAAAGAGTGTGTGTGAGTCAAAGTGAAGTCATTGATGACCGCCCACCTTGGTTTCCAAAGTGGCGAGAATGAGATGAATAGAGAAAGTGATCAATTTGGCTGAGAGCGTCTGAAGTCCCAGTGCTCTCACCCTGTGATGCTAATCCTGAGTGATGCTCGCCTGGATTGCCCGGTTTTCAGAGTTTGAGGCTACTATAGCCAATCTTAGCGGAATATTCTGATATCGGGACAGTCACTTTGGAGTCTTTGGTCGTGAAGCCAGACCTGTCGTAGACAATCCACCCGATCTTGGAGATGACCACCTTCCGATCCTTGAATGAAGTATAGATTGCATGATGACCTGGAAGGGGGTAACCCCCCCCCCCCCCCTGCTGGGGCTTTTTCTGCAGCACCCTTATTTCCTCCAGTGTCCAGACCTGTCTGAGAGAGAGTTCTTGGTTCATTGATCTGCTGCAATCGGGATTCCTGCGTGGACCAATCAGAAGCCCCCACTGTGCCATCGGTGTTCACTTTCTCTGTTCTGAGAAAATAATTAGGTGAAGCCGTGCTCCTTAGCCACTGCTGTTCCCGGTATCTGTTGGCAGCTTGCGAGAGGGTTTCTGTTCCGTGAGTTGGTACTACGGCATTGATGATCTCCAACAGATGTTCCACTGCTGTGTAGACCTGTGCGCGGGGTCTTGAGCTCCTCTGCAGTTTTCCAGCGGAGATGGTCCGCTGTTTCTGTGTATACCTGTGCGTGGGGTATTGAGCTCCTCAGCAGTTTTCCAGCGGTTTCCGCCCCCGTCCCAGATAAAATGAACCGACCAGATGCCCCGCTGCATCCAGTTCAAAGCAAAATTGCAAGTGGACTTATCATAGCGACCAAGAAGGGCATGACTTTCGAATCTCTGATCGCTAGGGATCTTGAACAGGAGGCAGGCATTAAGCATTTCTTCCCTGGTGGGTAGTTCTTCCAACACTGTCAGTTGGGGGACCATTTCCCCCCGTTCTTTCAGGATCCCATTCCGTGTTTTAGAAACTAATCTGGGGGTGAATGGACGCATTAGTACGGCGTGCCACACAGCATCGGGGTTAGACCAGGCCCCAGTCTTGAGCTAAGGAGTGTTGTTGGGCAGTAATTATCCATGGCTGGTGTTCTGTGGCTGATACTAGGGCCCTCACTGGCCATTTGGCCAGTAAAACAAGATTCTGGCTTTCAGGGTCTAGGACTCCTCGACCCCCAAATCTTCTTTTTTTGTGTGTAATTTTGGCCCAGCTTACCTTACTCAGTGCTGTTTGAGCTTTGGAGTCGCCCTTCTACAGGAAGCGTGTCACTTAAATCTTCTGATATTAGTAGCAGATGAGGATGTTAACACTCTAATAGATAGTATGTACCTCGTCAATACCTTGAACGCACTCCTTTTTTCTTGTTTTTTGAAAGGCTAATTCTTTTAAGCCCAACCAATTCACTCACCTGCTGAATCTGACAGGGAGACCTTTCAGGCCTTTTTCTATTATCATTATAGTATTATTATGGGGAACCCCGTAGCAGCCAGCCCGAGTTCAAGCCTCCATCGAGGGAAGTCCGGTCCTTCCAAGCGCACATCTTGAAAGTACATCGTCGCCACCACAGGGCACATGTAGTGGCTTGGTATGGTTGCCATGCCTCACACAGTAGGGCTTTCCAGTCCCACGGCCATGGGAGAGGAATTCCCATCGGTCTCCATTTTGTGGGACGGGAAGGCCGTATAGCAAAGCTTGCACCATGGGAGGGCCCTTTCTTGTTGTTCCAACTTCCAGGTGTGTGCGATCGATTAGCCAGTTATTAGTGGAAAGGCATCTGTGTTCCAGCTGCAATTGTAGGGAAGCCACCTTCGTCCCTGATTTTTTTTCAGAACTCTTACTCGTCTGAAATTAGAAGACAAAATTGCCAAAGTCGGGGTACGCACAATTTTGCAGCGCCCCCACTGGGCCCCCAGTAACCCCCTCGGGTCCAGTAGGCCAAAGCAACAGGGTCATCCCGTGTCCCCTGGAAGAGCCTTGCTTTGGCTTGGCTGGAATTGTGAAAAGGTAGAAGAACAAGAACTGTGAATATAGCTCATGAAAACTGAGCTCACGTAGGCAGCTCAACTTGCTCTTCTGCGTGGAAATGCCTTCCTCAGAATGCACCTGGCGGGTTACCCATCCCAGTAGAGATCGCACACCACTGCAAGTCAGGGTGCATTGAGATTATTGGACGCACTCCATCTTTCTTTTTTTCTCTCTCTACAAAAGTCCAGGGTGTTGTAGAGGCCAGTTACTGGGCACACGGTGATTACTGGGAGCGAGGCTACCTCCCTCCCCGTCCTCGCTTCAATACTCCTACCGTCTTCCCCCGAACACAACACACCCTTATTTTGGCTGTATCTGGCTGGAAATATAGCTTGTATACAGTCATTTTTAGGGTGCGTTATGTTCGGGGGAAGACGGTAGTGCACCCCCTGTCCCTACTATCCTACCTCAGTGTGACCAGCACTCAGGACCATTATCCTACCAGTATCGAGGGGAGCTTATATTTTAATTCTTCCTCCGTCGGGGGCGTAGTTCAAGTGGTAGAACGCATGTTTTGCAAGTTTGAAGTCAATCGGTTCAACTGCGATCGCCTCCAATTTCCCCGTGAGCCCACGTAGCTCGGACCGGACAGCAGTGACAGATACTCCATCAAGCGCCCCTTCTCGCTGATAGAGCTCATCAGAAGTGTTGCCGAGGGGTGCAGTCCAACTTACCTGGATCTGGATTCTTCATTTCTAACATTGATTAAAAGGATTGATGGCCAGAAGTAAAGAATCGTTGAGAACCGAATCTCAACCCCAGGCCCAAGTACTGGGATTGTGTTTCCAGCTGTTGATCCTTGCAATCTATGGTAGAACAAATCTTGGGGAGGGTGCTCATACCACCTCGTACTAGTAGGTAGGGCCAGATTTTCAAAGGGGGGGGGAAAAAAGAACGGGGGGCGGGGGCTTTCTTTGTTTTGTTTTGTTTTGTTTTGTTTTTACGACTTTTCAGTGGACAAGATTGGTCACAGAGGATCCCTGGGGCAAGGTCCTATTTGCACGGACTAAGATGTAAATAAAATGGTCGTAGATAACGAAAATCAATGGTCACTATCTGTTGATCATGCAAGTGGGAGCTCACCCCCCTGTGCCATTGGAGAAGGGTCCGCAAACAGAATAAAAAAATGGGGGCAATGGCGGCCGCAGCAGAAACGATCGGATAGGCAATAAAAACACGCGCCGGCAAAAGAAACAGCCCCACCGAGTTCGAGAAGGCAATGAAAGAACCGCCACAGGCACAGATATCATAACTACATGGGCGGGCCGTGGTGCCAGATGGGAAAGAGGGGGGGAGGGAAACTACTTTGACTGAAATTGCCATTTCAAACTCGCACCATGAGTACATTCTACGTAGCACCGTGTTCGTTTTCGGAGGTGAACACGAACATGTTCGCCCGAACGCAAACAAGCGCCCAAAATCCTCCGAACGCGAACATAAAAAATATTTTAAAAAAATATAAGTTCTCAGAAAAATCTGAAAACAATATATGTTATGTAAAATAACAATACAAGCAACTTTTGCCTTGGAGTCATGTTCAAGTTCGTAGCCAATCATGAGTTAAAAATCAAAAACCGATTTTTTTTTTTTTTTTTTATGAAAAAAAAAATGTTCSCCCGAACATGTTCGCGCGAAGGTGAAGGGGCGTGCAAACACGTTCGCTGTGCTACGCAGAGTACATTATTGCCATTTAGTGTTTTTTTCCCCTTTTCGAACTCGAAACCTGCCGCGTCTGCCGTTGTTTTAAAAGGAAAAAAAGGGATGTGGGTCAGAGGATGAGGAAGGCCAGGTGTCAGAAAAATTGCCTTTTGTGAGGACTCTTCAAACGGGCAGATGCTCCAGCCTGCAAAGACCTCTGTTTCAGCCTTTCAGGAGTCCTCTATCCGGCCTCAGAAAACTCTACCTCCAATGTTCGGGAGTTGGCCTGTTGGAATGGCCAATTAATTGTTTGTCCTCCTTTCATCAGGGCTCTTCTGTCCTTTCCCACCAACTCTTGAGAGCGACCTGTTCAAGAGTGTTGTCTGGTGAAGGGCAGAAATCTCACTAAATTGCGGCTCTAGAAATTCTCTGACACCTCACAAAAATGTCGCGTTTCCATGAGTTGTGCGGTGAGACCCGTAGCATAAATTGTAAATGAATCAAAGCGCGGAAGCTCAGGGGACTATTCCAATGCACTGAAAACAAGCACTTGTAACAGCTTGTGGCTGGAGATTCACTACGTCGATGGTTATGTTGTGGTGGCATGGCGTGCAGTTCTAGTGCAGTGGAATGGAGACCTGAGTAACCCCCCAGCCATTCCTTGACATAGAAGGTGATGATGCTGGTGCTGGTGCTGGTGCTGGTACTGGTGCTGGTGCTGGTGCTGGTGCAAAGAGGCCTTTCCTTCAAAATTCTCTTGGTCGTCCCAAACGGTTTTTTTGTAGGGGTAGAGTACAGACCATTCTGTACGTTTGGGATGTTTGAGCTGACCAAGAGAATTTCGGGACGACCAAGGATCTAGAAAAATGGGTCTGTACACCTGTACCAAAAAAAGAGCCTCATTTTTTTGGTACGGGTAGAGTACACACCCTTCTGACATCCTTGAGTTTTTTTGTTTTTCTTGAGATTCTTGCAAGAAAGAGGAATAGGCTTATTGATGCTTCAGAGTCGATGTCCCACTTGCATGAATTCATTGAATTGGTCTTTGTTATCTACAGACCGTATCTCTTAATCCATGCAGGTGGGACATCACCCCGATGTCATGGCCCACTACTACACCTACAGAGTGAGTGTGTCAAAGCCACTCCTACTACAATTAGTAGTAAATACAGGGCAGATGTTCGACTGTTGATTACGCAGATTGATGACCAGGCTTAGTCAATAGACTCAATACCTTTATCCGGGTTATCTGAGTAAGGGATGCTGGACCTCGTTTCCAGCTAATTAGTACAATTGTTGTCTTGATGGACCAGCGAGTACCTTTCATAGGCAAAGGAATGTGACGATGTGTCTACTTCTGCATTCTTTGGGCGTTCGGGGTCAGCTTGGCCTGGGATGGGTCTTTTTTTTTGGGCCTCGAGCAGTACCGCTAGGTTTGTTTGGCGGATGTTTCGCCATCAACATCTGGGAGGACGTGGACAACCGGTTGTATGGAGGGAGGAAACCGGCCTGGCGCCGTCCATATGACCTGCGCGGCTGTATATCGGTGCCCCAACAGGCATCCACCGTTGGAACGAGTCCCAGTTGGGAATTGGGGGGGATAAGTGTGTGATTAGCAGACGTGGCCAAGCAGACCATTCGGGTTGGAGGATGACTGAGAACCAGTTGTCACAATCGGGTTAAGTCGCGTACTAGTATCGCCATGGTGGTTTCAAAGTCACATCGATTCCAACTGATTCCTTCTCTTCGGTGATGAACCAATGCCACGAAACAGGTCTTTTATGACCTTCGTTTTCATGGGTTGGGGTCGACTGGAGGAAGCATGTGCACTTAAGGTGGATCATCATCATCTACGCACGGGCACACGAAGGTGTTAGCGGAAAGGCTGCATGGTTTGCTGTGTAAGTCTTATCATGCAGTTGCCATCAACTGTAACAGTTTACATGGATGTGATAGTGACCTGCGTGAGAGTTCTACACAACTTCAATCGACGCACCATTGCATGAAATCAGTACGTGTGTCATGCCAGGATTTCATTCGTCACCATGCCATGGGTGTGATAATGTGGCCCTGTGAAACCCAGCATCATGCACGAGCATGTCGTGCCCATCCGGTTAGCTTTCCAACAGGGTGGGGAGCACGAAGAATGACTAGGCAGTCATTTGCAGGACAGAACAACTCCACTTGGCATGCCATTTCCGTGGCACATGAACCATTGAAAACGATAAAGAAACCACACAAAAAACAAAAGAAAACTTAGAAAAGTCAATTCATGAACTCAATTCATGTAGGAATCATGCACACCATGTGAGGCTTACTCCCATAGAGAACATGAACACAGGCTTTGCTCTTGTGGAGGACATGATATCCAAGTACAGAAACTGAAGTCATCTTGCGATCAATCCAGCACTGCCGTTCTGCCTCGTCCGCTCAGGCAAATTTGCACGACCGTACGCAGTGTTCATCTATATACCCCACCGCCCCCTCCCCAACCCT
>BFEA01000404.1:1347191-1358256 GCA_003427395.1 Chara braunii
CCCCCACCCCTCCCCCAAAGGATGTCTTACTTTGTGGATGGGCCAACTGACGTGAGTCAGAAATCTGCCGGAGGCAGTAATGGTTTAATACCTCTGAGCACCTTTTTGCCGAGGCGGAAAAGAACTGTGCATCAAGTGTTGCCTAAGATCCAGGGCAATTTTTTTTTTTCGTTGGCTGATGCTGCCGGCCATTCTGGTCCAGTAGCGCCCGGCCTCCAAAGTTTGCAGATTGATTCATTTCGGTGTTTCAGCGTTGCCTGTGAAAGGTAGTGGTCTTTTGATTAAAGAAGAAGAAATGAGAGAAAAGCACGTGAGATTGTGCCCTTGGATCACGAAAGATCCGATGGCTGGACAGCGGCAGCATTTTCTTTGAGAAAAATTCTGTCATTTTCTGAATTTGATGTACTTTCCTGCACTTAATGTACTGGAAAAAAAAAAAAAAAAAAAAAAGAAGACCTATCCCGTGCCAGTGTGTCTTGTCCCACTACAGGAGGTGGTGGGTAGTAAACCGAGGTCCCATTGAAGGCCTGTGCTATGCCACAGTGACCTTTCCGCAATAGGTGGTAGATGGCCTTTTGTTTGCTTTACTTTTCCTTTGCTTCTTTTTGCAGGCCTGAGACTTCGACCCTGAAATCCGAATTTGGGGTGTGCATCGTGGAATGCCTTTCATTTTGGTTGCGTGTCACGCAAAGACCTTCCCTTAAAAAATGGATCCTGTGTTGTCCTACTGTGCAATCTGCCCCTTATATTTCTTTCTGCGAGGTTCCTATCCCCCTGAAGAAGTGGAAAGACAACGGTTTTTTATACCGACATGCAAAGGTTCGAATCCTTTTTGTTGACCTCCCATTAAGTTACAAAATGAGATTTTCTTTTCTAATGACACGAAATTGAATGTCCAAAATTCCCCAGAACCCAGAGTACAACACCGGGTTCACCCCTAGAAGGAATGCTGTCTTTCACGAATGACATTCATTTGTCATTAGGTCATAAAATGTGCCAAAAAGTAGTATTAAATCACGCCTTTAGAGTGCTCTTTCTGCTGAGGTAGGGTATATTTGAGGCCTGATATAGCACTACTCTCTGAAGTATCTGCACATTTTATGACCTAATGAGTCATGACAAAGGAATGATGTCCGTTAACCGGCATTCCTCCTAGTTGTGTAGTTTGCAAAATGCACAAAAAGAACTGGGAAATTTTGGACATTCAATTTTGCGGGGAAAAAAAATCTTAGTTTTTTAACTACGTGGGGGCGCTCTTACTTCATGTATACTGGGATCCGCCTCCTTCTCTTCATGTCTGTGATATCATGGTAGTCAGGCACAGCTAGCTGGGGTTTGGCCCCACCTGGTCTTCTTTTCTTTCCTTTTTTTCTTTCCGAAAGGCCAACGGCCTTACAGTATCATCGTAAAACTGCCTGGCCCGAGGCACACAGATTTATATGATTCATCTGCTTCCATCACTTCTTTTGACCTTAGGCCTGTTCATCAACAATTGCATGGGTGTACCATTCCGCCACCTGGCCTGGGTACGTGGTCTTCTTTACTGTTTGTTTGTTTGTTTGTTTGGTTGGTTGTTTGGGTTGTTTCTTTCTTTTGTTCAGTCTTGTTTGTTTGGTTTGCTTGGGTTTTTCGGTTTGCTTGGTTGATTGTTTGTTGTGTTCTTATGGGCAACCTCATGCCCCCATGCTGCGTGGATTACCCCGCCCAGTCCGAATTAGAGGGGTCAAAGCAGAGGGTGTTTGGCGGAAGACAAATGGAACTTGAAAAAACAATTGCAGAAAATACTCGGCCGAAACGCGTCCAAGGGGCAGCCACTTCTCGAAAAGAAAAGGCCATTGGTTCGAATGTGGCACTGAGGACGAAGAAGATGATGACGTGTCAATCAGCCTGCGGGGCTTGCTATTGTGGATGCAAAAGCTTTCTGGGAGTGCTCGCACTGCATGACTATCCCATGGAAAGCTCACGGCACCTTGATAGCCCAGCCTCAGCCGGCGATATGAATACGAGTTACCCTTCTTGCACCAAACACAATAAACTGGGGGTCTCACATGGCATACACCGCAGAACGGAGGACTGAGAAATTGGTGCAAGGAGGGATGAGATCTGGTGGGAAAGATCAGAAGAATATATTAACACAGATCCACTGAACTCGCCCTACACGCCTCCCTCCATTCCTCACATACATGTTACAGCCAACAAAGCTTCGAAGAAGAAAAAAGAAAGCGAAAACCTACAGCGCACAGTAGGCAGGAGCCAACAAAACTGCAATAGAAAAACAAAGAAAGAGAGATGCCATCTTTGTCTTTGGCAGGAAATGGAGGAAGGCTGTTATGGTGCACAAAGGTGAAATGAGAGCGAATGAATGACCCTGTGTCGCGATCAGAAGAAGAAGAATGCACACAACCGGTGCGACTACCATGCCCGCGATTAGTCTGCAATAAATCTGCACGCAGACAACACAATCACTCAATGTGCACTTCGTGTGACCGCTATTACTAAATTTCCTGGCCAATGCAACAGAAAACCAGCAAGTGATGGACTCCCATACCTGGAACGCCCCTACCTGGAAACAGCATTACACGACTAACCGGACTGCAGGAGCCACCCCTGTCTGTCGCTTGGCAAAGTACCCTATTTCGAAGACTTCGACCTCTCACATTCTGGATGATATGGAAGAGAAGATGTAAAGCGTTCAGGTCTACTGTTGTGCAAAGTTGTACAGTGTATGGGAGTCCATCACTTTACCTGGAAACAGCATTACACGACTAACCGGACTGCAGGAGCCAACCCTGTCTGTCGCTTGGCAAAGAACCCTATTTCGAAGACATTGACCTCTCACATTCTGGATGATACGGAAGAGAAGATGTGAAGCGTTCATACGGAAGAGAAGATGTGCAGCGTTCAGGTCTACTGTACAACTTGCACAACAGTAGACCTGAACGCTTCACATCTTCTCTTCCGTATCATCCAGAATGTGAGAGGTTGAAGTCTTTGAAATAGGGTTCTTTGCCAAGCGACAGACAGGGGTGGCTCCTGCAGTCCGGTTAGTCGTGTAATGCTGTTTCCAGGTAGGGGCGTTCCAGTTAAGGAAACCCATAGCGTTCTGTTCTATTCCAGAGCTGTGTCGTGTTCGAGCAGGAAAGCAAGCAATGGGGCAGGTCTTCTGTGGTTCCTTCGTGACAAAGAGCACACAGGTCATCCAGTTGTTGTCTGACTGCTTCAGACCGTCGCCTGCTTAGCCACTTGTTGATGGGTAGTGCGTGATTGTAGATGAGCCATTGCATACTTCTGATACCGGTGTTTCTGATTGCTAAGGGGATGTGCCACGATATCTGTGTCCCGGCCCCTAATCCTCCCGGCACATGCTTCTCCCACCTTATTGATAGTGTGTCGCTTATGCTGACCACTCGCGTCCGTAACTTATAGCCGAATCGTGTCGTGTAGTCAAGGATGCTGGTTCTGTGCTCTGTTCCCATTGTCCGGATGTTGTTTTCCATGCCCACTCTGCTGGGTCGACTTCGAGATCTTGCAGTTCTACTGTCGGGTTATAAATCCTGTACTCCTCGTCCTCGATTACCGACAGTCGTTTTGGCAGTTACTCTGGCTGCTATCGTTTTGGTAACTGCGCTTGTGGTTTGCCCTGACTGCTGTATGTTGAGTATAGTCCACAGTGCCCATTCCCCTGCTGGACCTGTGCATTTGACAAATGACAGGGCCACTGTCGGGGTACATTCCGAGATCCAAGTGACCCATTCTCCAGCCGTCTTGCAGGTTATCGCATCGGGAGTCCGGACAAGTTTTCCAGCGGTCCTGCTGATGATTCCATATGTGGCCGATCTTCCAAATTTCCTTCTCCAACCACTTGATCCAGCGTCCGTCCTGGGTCGTTAGTGTCCAAGGTTTGTCAACTTGGTCTTTGAGCCTCTGATTGCAGAAAAAAGGTTGTCGCAGGACTCCTTCCCTGTTTGTAGGTCGGCGAACCTTGGCCGGGAAGATTTCCCTCCAAGATTTGATGAGGTACGTCCAATAATCTGTCCGTGTGTTGTGCTGTGCTTGTTGTTAGTGCTGCTGCTGCTTTGCGCCACGACGGGCGGACCATGATTTGGACATCAGCTACTAATATCCTTGCATGTTGGATGGGGTGGAAGCCTTCGGTAATTGTCTGATCCTGTGCAGCGCTAGAGAGGTCCATGGCAGTTTGTGTTTTTTTAGCAGCTTCACCACCCACTTGGTTTGGAGGGCTTTTGTTTGTGTGAGCGGGTCCAGTATTCCAAGGCCCCCTCTTCCTTTAGGTTGCGTGAGGTATGCCCAGGCCACCTTGGGAATAAAGCTCTGACTGGTAGGATTACCAGTCCACCGATAGGTCGTGGATCGCATTTGTTCGACTCTGGCGTGGCTGCGTACCAGAGCATAGAAAAGATGGAGGCATTGAGTACCAGAGCTCGTCCGAATACCAAGGTGTAAATGCTTGACCGATTGTCTAATTTGTGGAGCATCCTGGTGAGCGTCTCTAGCGCCATAGCGTGATCCGGCCCTGCATCCGTGAGCTTGATACCGAGAAACCACAGCGGTGTCTTGGGATCTTGCCACGAGAACGCTTCGGGATCGGTGTCTTGCGGTGGTCGTGCCGTGTCAGACAATCACCAGCCCGTGTTGTTTTGGCAATTAACTTTCATTTCTGATGAGAGCGAGAAAGCTTGCATGGTACGCGTAAGCGCTTGGAAAGAAGTGTTAAAAGCTCTGATCATGACTGTGAGATCGTCCACGAAGAGCCGGGTGGTGGACAGTCTGACGTCATGGGTGGGCTGAGTCGGCTTAGCCACTTGTCTCTCCATTGATGGGTCCTTGCGTAAGGAGGCTATCACCTTCATAGTGAAGAGGAAGAGCGGAGGCGCTAGCGGGTCTCCCTGGTGTACGGATCGACTCATTTTGTATGGTGGAGAGAGGAAGCCGTTGAGTTGCACCTCGCCGTGAGCATGGTTGTACAACACCCTAACCCATTTGCGGAACTTTGGGCCAACGCCCATCTGTTCCATGCATTGCTGCTGAAAGTTCCAGTTGACCTAGCTGTACACCTTCTCAAAATCGAAAAAGAGACTGGCTGCGTATAGTCTTTTTTCTGCGATGTATCATGCAGACTCTGCCAGCGTCATGACGTTGTCGAGGATGAAGTTTTTGGGATGAACCCTGTCTGATTAATGTGGAAGCAACACCGGGTGATGCCGCTAAGCCTGTTGGCCAGCAATTTGGCCAATATCTTGTACACCACAATGAGTAACTTTATCGGGCGCTAGTTCCTGGTTTTTGTGGGGTCTTCTGTAGACCAGTGTCACGACTCCTGTACTTATGTACTTGCCCAGTCCTTCTTCCTGGTCGGCTGTGTTTAGAAAGTTGGTGTGCTCCTTCTCGAAGACCAGCCAGAAAGTCTCCCGGAATTCCTTCGAGAGTCCACAGCTTGACCCGGGGTTTTGTTCGGTTGCATTGAGTGAAGTGCCCTCCTTACTTCAGCTGCTGTGAATGGTTTATCCAGGTCTGCACTTTGCTCCTGTGACAGGGTCTTATCAAGGTGCACGAAGAACTTCTTTCGTGCTTATCGAACTGGCAGGTGCTGGTCCTCCCTTGAGGTGTAGAGCTCCTTGTAGAAGTCTGTTGCCATGGCCAACATCTCTTGCGGATCCGACGTTGTGGTCTCTCCTTTCTGAAGCTGGTCTATGGGTTTATTGTGGGCGTCAGTCTCTCTTAGAAGAAAAAAATGGTCATCGTTTCTCGCTCCAGTTTCTTGACTCTGGCTCGCAGTTGCAGCCCTGCATCTTTCCAAGCCTTCCAATTCGCCAGTTGTCACTTTGCTGCAAAAAGGGTTTCCTCAAGGTGTCTGTCCTGGCTGGGCTATGAGATTCTGCTCGGGCACTCGCAGGACCGCTTCCAGTTCTTTTTCTTTGGCTGTTCTCTGTGCTGCGAGGATTCTGGATGCCTTCGCTGTAGCATTGGACAGGCTTCCCACCAGTTGTGGGAAGGTGTTGGTCCTTGAACCGTATGCGGCGCATGCTTCGATGATGTGCTCTTTCATTACTCGGGTTTCCAGAAGTTGTAGAAGCCTGGTCCTCTCATCGGGGCTGCATCAAGGACCAGATGCAGATATATAAATTTATGATCCAGCCCCGTGGCGTACAGCAGCTGGCTGATGCCCGTTGCTTGCACTGCTCCCCGGAGAGATGGGAAAGAAGTCGATCCTGGAAGCTAAGACATGTTGACTGCAGCTATGCTTGAGGTAGGTAAAAGCTCTGGTTGTAGGCTGTAGTGTCCGATAAGGGTCGATTGGTTGCTGTTCCGTCATGAGATTGTGTATCGGTGCTGCTTCGTCCCAGACTGTACCTTCCACTCCAGTGGCTCCTCCAGACATTCTGTCTAGACCTGGGTCCAATGCTGCGTTCCAGTCCCCTGACAATATTAGGTGGGCTGGAGTGGCGCAAAAGGAGGAGAGAGTAGCTATAAGGTCTGTTCTCTGTTCCTGTGAGGTGGGACAGTATAATGACAGAAGTCGGAAGTGCTCTTGTTTGAAGTCAAAGTCCACTTTTATCCATCTCGCTTCACTATCATTGCTTTGGTCTGAGTCAATTTGGAGAGACTGTGTTGCCAACGATTTGGAGTGTATAAGTACTGCTGTGCCCGATGAACCAGTCCTCGGGGCCAGAGCCCAGTGAGCTTGTCATCTTTTTTTTCTTCTCTTTTTTTTCCCCCTCACAGTCTACCCGGAGTGACCAAACCGAACATGCTGAGAACCGGGCTCAGCGTCCCTCATATGATGATGATGATGAAATTCTGCTGATTCTATGAAAACTGTGAGATAATAATACTAATGATGATGATGCTAACGATGATGGAGATTAGTATGTAAAAAATATAGAAGACTATGCTGTATCAGCAAATCTGGCCTCCTCATCCTAGAAAACCCTAGCCTTCCTTGTACCAGGACATTACATCCCAGAGACGATGCCATCCTAGCCAACATCAACCATATAGCAGACTTGTTCTCTCCACCTAGACTCACCCTGGACCCATAGGTTGTCAAGGCAGCCCCCCCCAGTTCGCCATTGGATTGCCTTCCTCCTTCAGCAAATCCCCAGACCTCTCTACAAGGCCTCACACTCCTGCCATTTGCAGGTTACAGGCAACGCCCCAGCTCCTGCCAGCTTCGTTATGGCATCGGCAAACCAGGGGCACAGAACAAAGCAACTCTGCAGTTCTCAGCCTGGATTCAACCATCTCTGAAATCCTATATCCCGAATGATGAAGAAGGCCAGATGCCGCCAAAAAATCCAGAACACCAGAAAGCTTTTTTTTTTTTTTTTTTTTTCAGATGCCGCTATGAATTCCAGAACACCAGAAAGTTTGGTATAACATGATTGATTAATTTAATAATTTTTATTTCTTTTATGGTGGATTTTTGCTGAAGTTAATAATGGTGATGAAAAAAAGATAAAACTTAAGACAATGCTATGTCAGCAAGCCTGACATCATTATCCTAAAACCATTTCTATTCCTCCCTAAACCAGGACATTATCCATCTTAGTCTTCTGAGTATCTCTTTCTGAACGACTTGGTGTTCTGTGCTATTTGTCAAGTGTGTCTCTTGCAAGCACAGGATATCCGGCGGATGTAGTCCGTACCAATCCAGCGCCTTGGTGAGGTTGTTCCACTTGCGGTCGTTTGGTGAAGTGGAACAACCTCACCAAGGCGCTGGATTGGTACGGACTCCGCTCCTTGAAGCGTGGCAGACTCTCCGCCACCTCCTACAGCCTGAGTATCAAGCAGACTGGAACAAAGCAGCGAAGCTCATCAAGAACGACCCCATGAAACAGCAGGAAATCATAGGCAAATTTAAAAGAGAGCGCCTAGGGGATGTGAGCTGGGGGGCATCGAAGGCGAGGCTCGTCTTGAGGGCCGCAGGGACCCATCAAGGAGGACACCATGACGCAGCAGCAGCCCCGCTGACACCTGTTCACTCACAAACACAAAGTGTTTAACCTGGTCATAGCGTGACAAGAGGGTAGCCACACTTAGCCATGCTACAGGATAGGATAAGAGGTGGAAGGTTTATTGGGATGAGCCTCATGGCTCTAGGATGCTCAGACTACCAGGCAGCTGTAACAGCTGAGAGGGGCATACAATGCTAGAAAAAGGGAGCATAGACGGCTATCAAGATGGATAGACAAGAAGAGGCTCGAAGACGAGCAAAGGCTCATAAGCTAAACTGGGTAATGCTCCCAGGATAATTCCGGGTCGAATTGTGACGTCCCCAGCCTCGAACGTCTTTCCAATATATTGAACTGTTTTCCCAAAAAAAAAAAGAAAAAAGACCTGAGGTTTTGAACCAATTGCATAAGAAGCTTCGTGCAACGACGTACTTAGATGAAACCGAAGTGGAAGCAGAGGAGGAGGGGAGGAGAAGGGAACGAGAACTCAATTTGCACCAAAGACACATGCCTCGGGCCAACTTCGACTACCTTCGCAAATACAAGATATGGTGGACCTCACCACCCCCCAACCAAGAATACAGATTCAGCTCCACCTGCCACCCTGCTCCATATCTGATGCAACGTACCAGCTCTACACATGCGACCAGCCCACGTTGTCACTCTGCCCAGTCCTTCAGGCATGAGGAGCCTATCTGGCGCCTCTACACAGCCTGCAACTATGCAATGTTGCAGCCAAAGTCGATGAGGAAGTAAAGGAGGAGAAGGGCTGTATATATAGCCTGTAATGTGGGGAAGGTGCACCTCAGATAGCGGGGCAAGACAAATAGATAGGGTTTGCAAAGGTCAGGGTATCGAAGATGGAGGAATTTCAAGGAATGGGGCGATGGTGGGAAGCTGCCGAGGAGAACATGGTGCAGCCTTTACACACTTCAATCCAAAGAGATAATAGACACCCAATGGAATGCATCAGAGAGATGAGGAGGTAGACAAAAAGATGCATTCAGTCTATAGATACAGCAATAATGACTGCACATTCTATTTGGGGGAACATGATAGGTATGGATGTCTGGCAAGGTATATGTGGGTACAAAAGAAGCCACTGAATTGTTGATCCTGGATTGGGCTAGGTACTTGAGGTACACATGCTAGGCACAGCGATCTAGCAAGGTATGGCGGTCTGGTAAGTTATGTGTGTAGTGACAGCTTCAGGCATTGTGCTGATAGCCGTCCAGATCAGGTGTGCGGATAAACATCAAGATTAGCCCCCATTCCCTGTCTCACCTCTCTCCTCCCTGTCAGAACTTGACAGGAAAGAGTTTATAGCCTCAATCATCTCAAAGTCTGGGTCCCAATTCCGAGTCCCGAAGTTCCATGTAACATAGTACAAACCATGAGGAGTCCTAGGCCCGTCCGTACGGTAGCGGATAGGTCCAGTAGGTCTGTTCGAAATAGGCTGCAGGCTAGCAATTAGTTTTGTTGTCAGTAGGTGTCAATGTGTTATAGTCCAAAAGCTGCTCAGTCCCAGGACTGTCTGTGAATACTCCGGAGTCCGGATGCATCAGAAGCAAACTGCAGCCCGCAGGCGAAAGGGTAGCCATCCAAAATGGTCCAAAATTGGGAACCGCAACAAGTACATAAGGCTGGCATCAGCAAAACGTCAACACAATTTCCATTTGTGCCTAAGGCGAAGCACTGTAGCGATCTTGTTCGGTGAAGCAACAAGTGAGGATGAGAGACAAGAGTAGTGTAGTTGTCGGCACTTGACGCCATATCTGATATGCTTAGCGAGAGTGAGGTTGAGGGAGGACATTCTGAGAGTGTAAGCAAGGCCTGTGAGAGTAGAGTAGTAAGAGAAAGAGACTTACTGGCAGCCATAGTGTACATACATGAGACTTTTGAATAAGACTTGGAACTTCGCACGATTTCGAAAAGGAAAAAAAGGAAAAGCAAAAACCCTGCCATTCATGTGTTAAGCACATTGCTGATTTTGCTTGCTAGGGCAGACAGGAAAAAAAAAAAAAAAAAAAAAAAAAAAAAAAAACCATGAACATGGGATGGCTGGATGAAACCACCACTAAGGTCCAACCCAGTTGTGGAAATGCGCGATTTGAACGCCTACGCAGGATACTGGGGAATTTGACCCCTACCGCATCGTGCAGTGGCCGCGTCTAATTATAGGCAATAATGCCGGCTATTTGTCCTGCAAGTGCTAGGTGGGGCTGTTGATGAATATCTGTGGATGCTCCAGTAGCAAGCATGCAAACTAGTGCATACAAGGCTAACAGGACTTGAGCCTGCCACCTTCAGCATGCAACTTAGAGACCTTACTCGATGAGTTGGGCCCATCGGCGGTTGATCTCAATTTTAGCAAGTCCAAGAGAACACAGCACCCCGGTGCATATCAAACAGCAATGACATAACTTGTGTTAGTGGGTTGGTACTAATTGGTACTACAGTAATTTGGTACCGCTCGGGCATTTTTGTGTTGAACCCTCCTTTCATCAGCAAACAAAGGCACAAACTCCTGGCCTACATTCAGATTGTTGCCTGTATATCCTTCTTCTTTCTTTTTTGAGCCAACCGTTCCTCCACCAGTAGACTGGAGCATCCATGAGGCCTGCTAAGGTAGAATACTCGTATTATAGCCCCTAGCAGATAAACTGGTTAAAAAAAAAAAAAAAAAAAAAAAAAAGAAGAGCCAGCGGTTCCTCCTCTGCTCGTCCACAGTTGGATTTATTTTGTGGTGGCAGCCTCACAGGCAAAACTGGGAGTAGCCGGGTAAGCTTAGCTATTTCAAGCAATGACTATGAGCTGAGGCAGTGGAATCTTCAGACAGACACACACACACACACAGAGAGAGAGAGAGAGAGAGAGAGAGAGAGAGAGAGAGAGAGAGAGAGAGAGAGAGACCGTAGAACAGGATAGAATAGCCTAGATTTGAACTTTCATTTTCGTTTTCCCTTTCGTAGGGTTTCTGAATACGGGATAGCGTAGAAGATGTATGGAGGAACACAAAGGTCGAACGGGGAAGGTAGGAAAATAATGAATAAACAGGTAGCATGCTGGCTGGGGGGGGGAGTGTGTGTGTG
>BFEA01000404.1:1361114-1391489 GCA_003427395.1 Chara braunii
CTTTGCTATATCTCCCTCCTCTCTCTTCCTTTCACGACTCCATGTACTACGAGGGAACACCCACCAACCCGTACAACACCCCAACCCACAGCGTCAGTTTTGCACCATAGTGTTGGTCGGAGAGCAAAGCTGTGATGTGAGGATGGACAGGCATCACCGGCACCGTAGTGTTGGTTGGAGACCAAAGCTGTACAAGTCCCTCATCATAGTGATGTGACGATGGGCAGGCATCACCGGTGGAGGAAACCGGCAGTGCCAGTGCCGAACCACTAGCTGCATCTCCCCCTTCCCCGCCCCCGCATCCTACATTAGCAGTGTCTAGTACGATGTAGTTGTTGCATAGCACCATCAATATCGGCCAAGGTCGGGCTATCTCTGGATGTCAGGACACCATGCATGCCAAGGCACGTACACGAGGTCAGTGGGGACTGAACCCACAGCCTCCTGAATGCAGCTTGTGTGCCTTACTGACTGAGGCAGGCCTGTTAGCCTGTTCAACGCCATCCCCCCATTCGCAGAAGTCTAAGCACTTACAGTCCATCTAGAAGTGACTGGAAGGTCAATCTGGAGCGCATTTGGTCTAGTGGCATGGTTCTTGCTGAGGGCGCAAGAAGTCCGGAGTTCAGTTCTCGGAATGCCCCTGCCATGTTCACCGATTTTCGCTCTCCCTCTCATGGAGGGACTCCTGCAGCGGAGCACTCACTATCCTGTGCAGGAGATGAAAGGGCCTAACTCGTGGCTCATCTATCGGGCATTTGGTCTAGTGGTATGATTCTCGCTTAGGGTGCGAGAGGTCCCGAGTTCAATTCTCGGAATGCCCCTGTGCATTCAACCATCTTTTCTCTTCCTGTCCCTGCACATTCAACCATTTTTCCTCTTCTTGTTGTAGAGGGGCTATTGGAGCACATATCCTCATGGGTAGATCCGTCCACAGGTAACAGAAGCGGCAAATTTGCTTCCCTATCTGTAAGGCATTTGGTCTAGTGGTATGATTTTCAATTAAAAAAAAAAAAAAAAAAGGTTCCTAATCCAGAGGTCAGAAGATCAATTCTTCGAATGTTCCCATATTCTTGTATGTCGAGTACTGCAGCACAAATCTCCACTGGCAGCACTGTAAGCTGTTCAAAAAAACTTCAAATCCATCAACAGGAGAGCACATTGATGAAATTTGGCGCAATGTCCATATCAATGATATCATGTTTTTTACCTTTTTTTAAAATAGAGGTACCAAGTTTAGATTTTCAATCGAAAAAACGTTTTGCAGTGTAGTCGCTGCCGGCTGCCCCTCTTGGCCTCTTTTGCAGGGCCTCTGAAATAAGGCTTGAATGAGGGTTACTGCTCACCGTAACGGAGATAGTTGGCTTGCCCCCCCTGGCTGGTTTTGGCAAGGATTGTGCGATCCAGCCATCCCTCGCTCGGGGCAAGGAGCCTGGGTAGAGTGGATACATATAGGTGGGTTCCCTCTAGCAGTTCGGACAGTTCCCCTCCTGCGCATCGATATGGAGTTCTATCATGCTAGATATGTCGGTGGATAGCACGGGGTATGTAGGCAGTTAGTGTGCGATGGGAGGAAAAATATTGAGAGAGCAAAGTAGCGTAGTAGTGAATACAGCTGTTCCCCATATATGAGGAGTAGACTTTTTTTTTTTTGTTGTTGAAAACCAAGAGAAAAACAAGCAGAAGACTCAGAACCTCACCCACCTGAATGAAGTCACTGTCCAAATTTAGCACCCAAGTCTGACCATGGGTGAGGTCAGTAAGCAAACACCTCAGGCCGGAGTCAGTCCTCTGAAATGAGTTTTTTTTTTTTTTTTTTTTTTTTTTTTGGGAAAACGGATAGGTCTGGATGGAGACCACTTGGAGAACAGAACTCGAACTATTTGAATGCAATTGCTATCAAGATTTAGCACCCAGGCCTGACCATTGCCGAGGTCATGACAAAGCCCCAATGCTCAGAAACCAGAGGTTTCAATGGGGGGAACTCAGGAATTGATAAGGTCAGCTGACAGGAAGAGAAACCCTCAGCACACTGAAATGGGACATCTTTTTTTTTTTTTTTTTTTTTTCCGGTGGACCACGGATCAGATATTAAACTGATCAGAACTGCATCCGAGTATATACTGTATTTGTTGGTAGTGGATTGTAGGATTTCAGTCTGATGACTGTAAAGCTAAACTGGCTGATGCTGCCAGGATAACTCCGGGTAGAATTGTGAGGTCCCCGGCGTCAATTGCTATTTTAGTATTTTGGAATATATTGATCACATGTTGCTTTTAAAAAAAAGGGGGGAAAAAAACTGATCAGAACGGATACTACAGCTGATCTTAGCCAAAAGGCCGCCAAAGGTATTTTGTGACATCTGAAATGGGACATATGAACAGGTGGCATTTCTAGAATTGAACCGGGCACGTTTAGCGCCAGTCTCCAGTCCCTTGAAATGAGAATCCAAATGAGGGGCCCTCATCTGAAATGGGACATCTGAACAGGTGGCATTTCTAGAATTGAACCGGGCACGTGTAGCGCCAGCCTCCAGTCCCTTGAAATGAGAATCCAAATGAGGGCCCCTCGATTGCGAGAATCGTACCCGGAACCTCTTGCACCCAAAGCGAGAACCATAGCAGCAGACAGAGAGTTGCAGCAGACGGAGTGACGGTAAAACTTGGGACAACATGCTCAGTCGCTTCGATAGGCACACGCACACCGGGGCACTCCGAGAATCGAACTCGGGACCTCTCGCACCCGAAGCGAGAATCATACCACTAGACCAAGTGCCCTTTATCCTTATGCATGTTTAGTGCCAGGCACTGCCAGCCTTCAGTCTCTCGAAATGAGAATGCAAATGCCTTCAGTCCCTCGAAATGAGAATGCAAATGAGGGGCCTTGCAAGAATGGAACCCGGAACCTGATAGGAGCAGAGCGAGCAGAGGTAAAACTTAAAACTCTGGCTACAGTTGCAGTACAGGCACGCGCTTACGGGGCACTCCGAGAATCGAACTCGGGACCTCTCGCACCCGAAGCGAGAATCATACCACTAGACCAAGTGCCCTTTGTTGAAAGTGTGCCGGGGAGAGCCTTAATAACTGTAAACGGACAAATCACACCACCACTTGAGAGCCTCTCCAAAGAATACGGCCGACTGGGCGCAGTCATGTTCTGCCTACCAGCCCTCAAAGGAGTGCCCGGCCGGTAGGCCCAATCCTGTAACTGTTCAGCCGGTCAGGTTTGGACCAAGCTGAGGCTCGGCAGGCCATGATGGGGTAACCGGGACTCAGAAATGTGATTCAATAACGAGGGAATTATGGACAAGCGTTGTCCACCACAGTATTTGTGTTGCTGCTCTGATAGAGGCATTCATGGCATACTTGAACTAAGTAGGGCTTTCCTGGAAAGAGGACAGTCACTTTCCTGAATATGTCTGATCATATCTTGTTAAAAAAGTCCTAGCCACGACATCCTAAGGGGCCGGGTTGTCTTCGCAGTGAAAACTCAACAGCTAGGGCTGGTGTTGGATAGGATGACATTGCCTTTGGAGTGTTGTGTAGGGTATTGGGGCGGCTAGGAGTTGCTTGGGGATTAAGAGCCTCGTTCCACATCACTAGAGAACTCTTTGAGTTTCAAGTGCGTCCTAATCACAAAATCGTGATTAATTTACACTATGCCACCTCGTCGTTCCATGTGCACTAGAGGCTGTCTTTGAAAAAGTCGCATTTGAAGCAAAAACACCCTGGCTCCCCATTGTGTGGATACCTGCAGCGGGCATGCTCATTGCGTCGTGATCATGGTGTGAGTTTCAAATGTCCAAGTTTAGCAGGGGTCTAAAACTGCACCAGTCATTACCCGCAGTGGCGCGTGGCAGGTTTAGGGTCACCTTTTTTGCTCCATTTTGGGAACTGCTAAAGTTGCCTATTCTGAACGTTGGGTGTGACTCCAACGTACTTGCCCCCCGCCCCCCCACCCCCCCCACCCAAAAAAAAAAGGTTTTGCCATCTGGTCCAAAGGCCAGGTCAGGAGTCTCCAATGGCTAGCCACTTATCTAGCAATCCCGGTCAACCATAGGCTGTCGTGTTCTCGCCACCACGACTATTCACGGCCCCTTAGGTTGTCATGGAAGCCCCCCCAGTGCGCCGCTGGATTGTCCTTCCTCCCTCGACTAGTCCCCAGATCTCTCTGCCAGGCCTCGCGCTCCTGCTACAAACTGGTTGAAGGGCAAAACCCAGTACAGTAACTTTGTTCTTTTTTTTCTTTTTTTTTTTAAACAGACCCCATGTCATTCATTTATTGAATTTTATTCCTTCATTCCGCCAGGTAGTTCAGTCCATCAATCACAGAGGTGTGAGGTACAATGTTTTCGAAGAGAAAACAAAAAGGTAAAACTAGGGCACTGTCAAACCGAGGAAAATCGTGAATGTATACAACCTAGCTTCAAGGTTGGGTGGGGATGTGTCGTATTCGAGGGATGCCTGAATTGGATTGTAAACTAAGCGTGACTGCGCCATAGTTACCCCAAACAAAACATAGTAGTCATTCAGTTCATTCTCTCTTTTGGGTGCACGTGCACCAATGGTCTGTGTGCTGCTGCTTGCAGCCATTGCCAGCTAGCAGTAATTGAACCAACATTTAGTCCATCAATTACAGAGGTCTGTAAATTGGAGGCATAAGCTGACAATGTTTTTAAAAAGGAAACAAAAAAAAATAGTAGTCATTCAGTTCATTCCTCTCTTTTTGTTGCCCGTACACCAATGGTCTTTGTGCTGCTAGTTGCTTGCAGCCATCTCCATCACCGTGTTTGTCGTCCAGCCAGCATGAGTCACACGTATGGTGGGATTCTGCTTCAAAAAGCCTGTGGGCCATCCCTCCCTGACTCTATGTTTGTGTTATGCAGCACGAACCTGCTCCCCAACATGGCCAGTGCATGATGGCTTATAGCACACAAATACACTATGTTGGGTCTGACAATGAATGGTCTGGCGTTCAAAGGAAGGATTAATAGGATTATGCAAAATTAGTGAATTACCTTCACCAAAAGGGGACAAAAAAGAAAGAGGTAAGTACATTCATGTCACCTTTGAGTATTGAATGAACGAAAAAAAAACATGTGTTGGCAAAGAAAACCGCACCGAGTTTGAAAAGGCAACGGAAGAACAGTTGGCCGTGGTGTCAGACCGAATGTCATATTTACAGGGGTTGGCCGTCGTGTCAGAGGGGGAAACCCAAAAAAAGAAAAGCCCAACGGATACTTTTGGACCGAAATTGCTGATTTCGAGTTGGCGCGTGATCTCTTTGACGGCGGAAGTTTTTCTTGCCGTTAGGCTTTCTAAACATCCTGCTTCCACCGTTATTTCAAAAAGAAAAGAACAACTTACCATTCCACCAGTGGGTCGCGAATCTCCATAGAAGCACACCACGAATAGACTGGAGCTTCTTTCGGTCAAAAAAAAAAAAAAAAAAAAAAAAAAAAAAAAAAAAAAAAAGAAGAAGAAGAAGAAGCCGTATCTGGAACTATCCCCCATCATATACAGTGCTCCTTTGTGGAGGCAAGGTGTGGGGCTGGCAATTCTAGGCCCTTGCCTATCTATGGTCGAGGCGGAGTGGAGTAGGCTACTGTCTTCTCTCACATAGGATGCACGGCTGTTAGACTTGAAGCGCAGGCAACTTACAGATATGACCCCAAGTTTCTCTCAGGGGAAGATGGCAGGACGGGAAATATGGTAGGGAGGATTGTACGTCCGAATCCAGCTCACGTCTGAATCCGCCCTAAGTGCCTGTGAACTGTATGGGTATCTGCACCTGTTTCTTTTCCTTGTTTAGTCTTTGGTTGGAAGCAGGGTGTAAACTCGTCATGAAAGGCGAAGAAAAAGAAAGGGGATAAACAATTTACAATTTTACATCGTTTTTTTTCGCCTTTCATGACGAGTTTACATTCTGCTTTCAGCGAAAGACTAAACAAGGAAAATAAACAGGTGCAGATACCCATAGTGAATGGGTAGCATCCTTTATTTAGCGATGCTGGACCCAGTTTCCAGCAAGTTCTGCTCCCCATCAATAGCAAAAAGGGAACCATTTTTGCCAAAGCAAAACAGAAAAGGTTTTATCAAATGGAGTGTGTACAGAATTAGGGGTTCAGAAGCAGAATGAGAATGAGGAGTACCCTTCGATGTATCCCAATTCCTACCAGGAGAGAACGGGTGGCCTGAAATTCCAGTTACTGAAAGAAGATTACACCTCCCCCTACCCTTAGTACCAGCCTTTTTTTTTTTTCCAGTACTAAACTGAGGTCTAAGATCCAGAATATCCAAGAAGTTATAAAGTTGTGTTCCATCTCTACCTTTCCTCGTTCAACTCCTTGGAGTCAAAATTTAGGAAAGAAACCCCGAAAGACTGTTACAGGTTCCAATGCCAATGGACTATTTTCAGACTTTTAAAAACCATTGCCCCTTTACTGGCCGATGGAAAATCGAATCCGACCAAGAGAAACGACACAACAGGTTCCCCTTTGTCTCAGTCCGCAAAAGCAGGCTTGCCAGAATCTATGGGATAAGATCCTGGACACCCTACGTTCTTCACCCGAATACAATGTATGGTCATTATTGCTGTATTTTTAGACGGAAAGATACCCCAAATACAGCTATAATCACCGTACGTTGTATTCGGGTGAAGAAGGTAGCTAGCACTCAGCTGACATAGTCCGTGAGGAGACAGCACCAGTGCATGCTGAGGTAGCAGGGGTCTGATTGGCCCTATTCCCTGCTTGGGAGTCACGTGCTGGCTGTACATATGGTGTTTCTTCCCCCCGTTAGGGGAGCTTAAAAATCCAGGTGCTGTACCGGCCACATTTCTGAATGATAGATATACGCTTGTGTACCAGTTGACAAAGCGATCATATTGGTACAATAATGTTAAACCACCAGTACTTCCTAGAGTCGTGCCCCTTAACACACCACAATTTTAGGAAACGTACGGGCTACTACAGGAGTGCCCAAATTCAACCGACTAGAAATGTTTCTACTCTTTTCTTTTCCGCGGCCGATAGCTGGGCCAAGTACTGGTGGTTTAAAGCACCAGTACCTCCGAAAGTCGCGGCTGTATACAAGCTGCGACAGTCATGAACGGACGGGCCGCTACGGGAGCGCCCAAATTCATCCGACCAGAAACGCTTCTACTCTACTTTTTCCCGCGGCTGATATATGGCCGAAGTACTGGTGGTTTAAGCTACCTGCACGCTGTGGCATGGCCCCTGGCCCTTGCTGGTGAACACGGGGTGGCAGTGTCAAAGGGTGACCTAAACAGCCAGCCTCTGCCACCGTGATGATATCAGGGCCTCTATTGACCATTAATTCGATTTTCTTCATGGTCATCTCAAGGCCTCAGCAGGGTGTTGCTTCACTGTGGGTTGAGTGTGGCCGGCGTCTTATTCCGATTGTGAAGCACCGTTGGCCTGTTTGGGGGTCGTATTTGAAATTTGAAATATTTTAATTTCAATGATGTCTTTCATTTAGGAAGCATCTCTTCATGGGTTGCCCAAAATTACTCATGATTGGTTTTGCAGTGGGACGCGGCCCGTTTCAGGTTGTATTCAAAACTATCTTTTTTTTTTTTTTTTTTTTTTTTTTTACTCCAATCTATTTGTGGGGAGCAGCAAGTGCTGGGAACCGGGCCCAGCGTCCCATATAGAAAATTACATAGGATTTTGAAAAAAATTGAGAGTTTGCAGTACCGGGGCCACTACCCGGCTTTGGCTAAGAACTAGACTAAGACTCTAGGAGATACAAACAAGCTACCGAAAATAGGCAAAAATTCAGGAAAAGACTCAGACCCCCCTCCATCCTCTTTACCTCACTCCGGCAAGTCTTAATGCAGCAAAGCCACCATCTCTACTGCTGCTGTACCCTATTACCATCCTACCAGTTGGCCCCCTCACTAGTAGGACGCTTGATATCCAACCTTCTTCTCCCACTCACCTAGGCAAAGTTTCAGGAAATGTCTCAGGAACCCCCATCCATCCTCTTTACCTCACTCCGGCAAGGCTTACTGCAGCAGAGCCACCATCTCTGTTGCTGCTATACCCTATTTCCATCCTACCAGCTAGCCCCCTCACTGGTAGGACGCTTGATATCCCGCCATCTACCTCCAACACCAACCAGCGTCATTCTGACCGCAGATCTATGAATATAACAGCATCTCGAGACCACCAGAAGCAACTGAAAAACAATTTTGAAGGCTTGGGATACCGGGGCCATTACCCGGCTTTGGCGAAGAAAAATTGGAGCCAGATTAAGAAATTACTATGGCCAAATTCAAAAAATAGGCAAGAATTCAGGAAATGCCTCAGAAAACCCCATCCATCCTCTTTACCTCACTCCGGCAAGACTCTGCAGCAGAGCCACCATCTCCGCTGCTGCTGTACCCTATTTCCATCCTACCAGCTAGCCCCCTCACTAGTAGGACGCTTGTTATCCCACCATCTACTTCTCCCACTCATGTAAGCAAAAGTTCAGAGAACGTCCCAGAAMCCCCCATCCATCCTCTTTACCTCACTTCGGCAAGACTTACTGCAGCAGAGCCACCATCTCCGCTGCTGATGTACCCTATTTCCATCCTACCAGCTAGCCCCCTCACTAGTAGGACGCTTGATATCCCACCATCTACTTCCAACACCAGCCAGGCGACATTCTGGCAGCAAACCACCACAGATCTATGAATATAACCGCATCAGAGAAGCCCACAGTGAGTAGCAAGAAACCCCCAGAATCCTGAAGCGCCTCAAGACCACCAGAAGCGACTTAAACAAAACAAACTTACTCATGAGAAAAGAGGCCCAAATGGGATTATCCGGAAAAACATGCTGCCCCAATACTATCAACAGACTATCCTACGGCTGCCTCAACCCACATATCCAAGATACCAGGCTCTTCCAGGCCTCACACCCCCAACCGGTGGGTTACAGGGCGGCGCGACCCACCCCAGCTCCGACTCGCGTCGTCCTAATAAGAGCTAGCGGTTAGCCACTGGACTGCGTTCCACCCTCGGCAGTTCCCCAGATCTCTCTACCAGGCCTCTAACCCCTGCATACTCAGGTTACAAGGCAGTGCAACCAAACCCCAGCTCCGACCAGCGTCGTTCTGGCATCGGCCAACCCTAACCTTATAGACATGATGGCGATAACCCACTGTTGGATAATCTGCTGAACACACCGCGACAACTAAGGCTTCGAAATGCCCGACTTCCTCCATGTACCGGTCGTGCTCAACACCCCCAAACCACCTGAACACTCCCCCTAACCGCCCTCCGGCAAGACTTATCACAGCGGAGCCACCATCTCCATTGCTGCTATGGCCTATTCCAGTCCTACCAACTGACCCCCTCGCCAGCAGGATGCGTCACCTCCCTCCCACTACTAATCCCTCTTAGCCAAAAAACACTCCAGGCAGGAGAGTATCACAACAACCAGTGCAACAACAAAACACTAGAATACCGCTCTCAGGCGAGTCGAAACATCAGGACAAAAACAAGATTCAACAAATTCACGAGACCATTGAAAATCTAAATCACTATTCGAGGTCAGAGACGAAGCTCTGATTTACGATCATCAATATGAAAAGAACAAATCGAGAATTATTCAGAAAATTTTGAGATCAATCATGAGCCCATTGTCTTGAATCAGGTTCGTGGATTATTTTTCACGAGTTCATTGAGAATCTAAAAAGTTACAAAACATTATTCGAGATCAGAGACGAAACTCTGATTTACGGTCATCAACATGAAAAGATCAAATCGAGAATTTATTCGGAAAATTTTGAAATCATTCATGAGTCCGCTGTCTTGAATAAAATTCGAATTGAAAACCTAAAGCTACCTGTCATGAGAAATCCAAAAGATTCAAAAAATTAAATTCGAAAACCAGAGATCAGAATAAAAAACTCGGATTTACAATCATCTGAAAATCGAAATCGAGTTACTATCTTGAAGCTACCTCCCAAAAAAAACGAAATCAAAACGAAAAAATGGAAGTCACTCAAGCTGCCACGAAAAGCAACAAGCATCCCACAAACCTTCACCCCCTCCCTTATCGACCCGAAGGCAACTCAGCCATCACGTGGCCACTCTCTCGGCCATCAAAAAAAGACTGAACAATAAGGACTAACGGACCGTGGCTTCACTTTACCCCTCACTTGCCACATAGCAAGACAAAAACACTGAACCTGTCGGTGACCCCTCACTTTTAGTCTGGGGGGGAACAAACCTTCCATACCCTTCGTTGCCCTTCATCACCTGATTCTTTCGTTGGACACGTTGTGAGGAAACCCGGGGAGGGGTCGCCTGCCGCTCGCTGAAGTAAATGGCAACAACGCCTGTCACTCGCTGCGCCCGCTTCCGAGGTCCTCAGCGACCAGCAGGTGAGTGGGGGGGTTGAAATGCCTGCTGCGAATGCACTATGCGAATGATCTGTCAATGAGTAGAGAGTCCCTGATCAACCAATGAGTGGCCATTGCCTGATCGGCCAATGGGAAGAGAGTGCAGGACCAGCCAATGAGTGACTGTTATTTGATTAGCCAATGAGTAGATGCTGCCTGATCTCCCAATCAAACGCCGCTACCTGATCTGCGAATGAGAGGTTGCTGCCTGACCCGCCAATGAGCGGCTGCTGCCTGACCCGCCAATGAGAGGCTGCTGCCTGAAGTGATCTGCACTACCATTTACTCTCTTTTCACCCTCACTTACCTGCGCAGTCTCTCTCGCCGCTCTGGAAGCTGAGTAACTTCGAAATCATACGATAAAAGTGTGATCCTTGAGATAAATAAATAAACAAACAAATAAATAAATAAATAATTTCAGGGAGAGTAATTAGCAAGTCAGTCCGTTGGCTTGGTTCCAAGCGAACCAATCAAGAGTGAGCTGCAAACTGCAGATTCAGTTTCAAACACACCAATCAAGTGTCAACAGTGTGTCAACTCACGGGCTCTGTTCCAGGTATTCCAGGGAGAGCCCACTGCAATAGTCATCTTCACGCCTTCTCTTCTCTCCCAGATACTACCCTCGGGTTCTCATTCAATCCACATGTTCCCATTCTCCCCATCCAACCGTTCAACCTCACTCGAAATGGAAAAGACCCCCTTTTTTATCAAAGTGGCACATGTGGGATCGAGCGCTATGATGTCGCGGCATTCCGAGAATCGAAATCCCAACGGTCAATACCTTTGTTTTCAAGTCCCCCTTACATGCGCGAAACCCGATCTTCATTTGGAAGCTCACGCTACAAGTCACGARCGTTTGTTATACATCATCTTGAGTTTCAACCGAAACTCTACTCGTTTTCTGAGAACTTACAGCAAATAGCTTTTAGATAGGTCAATTGTGGTGACCAGACTTCTTACTCTGCAGCCTCTCTCTCTCTCTCTCTCTCTCTCTCTCTCTCACACACACACACACACACACACACACACACACACACACACACACACACTGCGCAGTCTCTCTCTCACTGCACTCACTGTGCAATCCCTTTCTCACACACTCTGTCACACTTTCTCTCTCACTGTCACACTCTCCCTCTCTCAGACACTCTCTCAGTGTCACACTCTCCCTCTCTCACACACTCTGCGCAGTCTCTCTCTCACTCTCTCTCACTGTGCAGTCTCCCTCTCACTCTCTCTGTTGTGTTGTCGGTCCCTCTCTCTCTCTCTCTGCTGTGCTGTCATTCCCCCTCTCTCTCTCTGTGCTGATCACAGCCTCAATAGTCTGCGCTTTCTGCTGTTCTCTCCTTCTCTCTCTCTCTCTCTACCCACTCCGCGGGTTAGTTTGGCCCTGGTCGTTTGCTCGTTGGTTCAAGCTCAGAAGTGCCCGTTCGAGATCAAAACGAGCCAAGCATCGCAAAAAAAAAGAAGGAAACATTTGAGTCATTCACATAGGCCGGAAGAACAGCAACTACAACAAGAAAAGTAATATATATATTTATATATGTAAAAAAAAAATAAAAAAATTGTCTGCAGATCAGCGGAACTAATCGATCCTGCTAGCAGCGGGGATTCGCCTGATTGGCTGAACTATAGAACCGTCCGCACCTCCCAGAAGCGGGAGTACTTGATCAGGTTGATCAGTGAAATTGCATGTTCCCGCCAACGGAGAGAGTACTTGGTTGGCTGATTAGTGAGAGTTGTTGTTCCCGCCAGCAGCGGGAATACTTGATTAGCCCGAATCAGCGAAACTGTCAGTTTCCGCCTGCAGGGGGAATTCTTGATTGGTCTGTATCAACAAAACCGGTCGTTCCCGTCAGCAGCGGGAATGCTTAATTAGTCTGATTCAGCAAAACTGTCTGTTTCCTAATGGAGTGGGAATACTTGATTAGCCTGAATCAGCAAAAACGGTTGTTCCCACCACCAGGGGGAATACTTGGTTGGTCAGATACAACTGTACGGCCTGCTCCCGTCTGCGGCAGGATCGTCTGATCTGATATTCTCCGATGAGCTCCGTCCCTGCCAGCGGGGGGATGATTACACCGAAGATGGTGATCGCTGCTCTCGCCTGCAGCGGGATGATGACACTGAAGATGGTCGTCTTCCCCAGCAGCGGAATCGTTAGATATGATATTCACCGACGAGTCTCATTCCCGCCAGCAGCGGCGGCTCTTAGTCAGTCGTGACCATGGTAATCTTTGTTTCTCACGGTAATGGTCCTCCTCCTAGTCAAACTAGCGCCCCGCACTCACACCGTCTCCTCCGTTTCGCCCGAATGCGCAAATGCCGCAGCGTACCCCTTGCGCTTGTGAGATCCGCGTTGACTTCCTCAGTATCTGCGACGTGGGCGGGGTACACCTTGTATGCCGCGAGAGACTGCCCCGCGTCTCCATCTCGTTTAATCGCCTGTGCACTGCTCCCCGTTGACATCATCAGTATAAGCGACGTGGGCGGGGTACACCTTGCATGCTGCGAGAGACTGCCCCCGTCTGAATGTCCTACCAGACCAGTTGATCCTCGTTATATCCTCCTGGTACCAGAAACCATCGCCTCAAGATACTGTCAGTTTACCCCGCATTGGCTAAAGCAGGNCTCTCTCTCTCTCTCTCTCTCTCTCTCTCTCTCTCTCTCTCTCTCTCTCTCTCTCTCTCTCTCTCAGTCCACATACCTACAGTGTCTGGTTGATTACTGGTAGGGCATCTCCGGTTGGTCAAACAGGCAAGCGGCCTTGAAGCATTTCAAAGAGAAGCGGGGAAAAGAAAGAAGAGGAAGGGAGAAAAAAAATAAAAATAAAAATGAAAGGTGACTAATCTGTACTTGTCCTCTCCAGTCAGGGAGCGGTGCAGCGTCGTGCTATTCTGGAAGCCAGGGGCATTTTCGTAATTAGTCTCTGGGTCATCAGTGAATAGCTGAAGCAATCCCAATCGAACTTCCGGTCTCCACTGAGAAGCGTGAGTAGATTCAACTAGGTGCAAATTTGATCAACAACAGGATACGACTGGCTCCTCCATCAACGGATGGCAGATCCCATCAACAGTGAAATGTGGCTGTTCGTTCCCTCAGCGGACCAGCTGTTCACATTAGCAGTGTAATCCGGTTGTTCCTCCCATCAGTGGAATTGCTATTCACATCAGCTGCGTAACCCGACCGTTCGTCCCATCAGCCGGATCACTATTCACATCAGCAGCGTAATCCGGCCATTCGTCCCTTCAGTAGAATCACTATTCACATCAGCAGTGTAATCCAGCGGTTTCTCCCATCAGCGGGATCACTGTTCTCATCAGCAGTGTAGTCCAGCGATTTCTCCCTTCAGCGTGATCACCATCCTCATCAGCACACGCACTCCGTCTAGGTCTCTCGCCTGCTCATGCGAACGGGTACAATCCGTCCCGCTGCGGTCTCCCGTGGTCGCGGTCCAAACACTGCGTTCCCTCTGCGTTCCCTCCGGTCCCTCAGTCTTCGAATCTCCCTCTCTCGTCTCTCCTTCATGGGTGCACACCCATGGCTGTCACAGCCATGGCAGCACCAGCGAGCTACGTTCACGCTGGTCGCCCGTCCTTGTGCGCCCCGTTCCCCCTGGTCCCCAACTGCCGAATGTCCTAATGACCCCCGTGCATGTCAACGGCCCTGGCTATATCCGGCTCCCTGCGCCAGGCTCAACCTTCGAGGCGGAGAGGTACCGGCCCTTCCGGGCAAGCACCGTGGTTGCAGGCCCTCCATCCGGTACCCAGGGCCTGGCCCGTAGGTCCCGACAGTAGTGGGACCAATAGCCCTTGTCCTTGGGCCTCTCAAATTCACGCGTTCATCATCCTAGAGTCAATACCAGATGAACGATATCAAGTCAGCGGTACCAAACCATTCCTGAACCAGGGTGCCCCGTCCATTCCGTTTCAGCATTAACCCTGAATTTGTCGATAGGGCTACAATAACCTGGACCGTACCAATGCTAGTACCAAACCAATGTGGGCACCTTACCGTGCAGCTAATGAACCAAGCCAATGCCGAAGCTGAAAATAGCGCAACGGTCCGCACCACACCGATGTCGAACCATTACCAACGCTGGACTACCGAGCCGGAAGCACGTCGAGTGTCATAGAATATCGCCACTCTGCAATAGTACCGAACCTGAATAAACCACCTTAGTACGACGTCTTACCTGCCCCAACTGAATACTGTAAAGCATAGCCATACCGGGGTAACACCGAGCCCGTCCCCGAACCTGAAATAAATCGCCGTTATGATACCGACCCTGAAATAAGCCGCCGTGATGATACTGAACCTGTTCCGAACCTGTGAACCATCGCTGTCACAGACCAGCAACCGCGTCGTACCAACCATGTTGCATGACCCAAAAATCGGTCCCACTAGAGTGATAATCAGATAGGCCAGGAAAATCACGCGAAGGTTCACAACTATCCGGGGGACCGTAAGAAACGCCAGACTCGGGGTAAGTAAATAATCCCAGGCAAAAATCGATCACGAGCACTTTCAATAAAATTTAATCAAATAATAAATAAAATTCATCGCGAGTAATTATAATAAAATTTAATCAATTAATAAATAATCGCAGTTTTTCTTTTCTTTTATTATTTTCAATTATTTTTTTCATTTTTAATTCAATCACCGGAAGTAATAAAAATAATGGGAAATTCCCTCAAGAATAAATTTCGATAAATTCCAAATAATTAGCAAATATTCCATTATTCTCAACCTTCCTATTCTCTTAATCCTTTTTCCTCAATTTTAATTCAGATATTAGAATTAGTGAATTCTCGAGGCTCCATGCCCTCATCAATTGTGCAATATATAAGAGTCGCGCCAAGGGCTACTCCCGCATCCCCGCCCTGTGGCTAGCCGCTTCGGAACTAGCCTCGGAACGGACGGAAACAACAGGCACTAGATATGGCCGGTGCAGTCATCCGTTTCACCGTTTTCAAGGGCTAGTCTCGGCACTTGTCGTGGCGAAAATTAGGGGTCCCTTCCCGACCCCTAATTTTTCCCGATGAGTCAGATGAAAGTCCCCGTAAATTCCCGTTTAATCATTTAATCCAGAGGCACACTTGCCGAATTTCGGGTGGCCGACTGGGGTTCGGTCGCCCGACAATGTGACACCCCGCAATTCGTAGCTCTGATGATGATGTTGCCAGACTATGCCCTTCGCAGTCACAAGCAGCCTCTTCGCATCAACCTCATCCTCTACGCACGATGCATCACCCTCACCACCATCCTTCCCATCATCATCCATTCACCCGCAGCCTCTCAACCGCCACCTCACACCATCCTGAATCCACTCCCCCTGGCATCGCACCGCTCCGCCGCTTGTTGGCGTCCAGCGCCGCGTGATCCGACTTCGCAATACGTTAATAGCTCCTACATATATAAGAATTTGAGTAACTGCTAAAAAGTCTGCATAAAAAAAAAGATACAATAAAGCCGCTCGGTGCCGCTCGGCCTGACTGCGCGGGTGGGGCGCAGCGCTCCCGCCCGCGCTGCACCCCTCCCCTGGTAGCCTAGCAATTCAATTACCTCTTAAAAAAAATTATCTTAAACCACCAGTATTTCCTAAAGTTGTGCCCGTTAAGAAGCCACGCTTTTAGGAAACGTACGGGTCACTACAGGAGCGCCCAAATTCTTCCGACTAGAAACGTTCTTACTCTCGTTTTTCGATAGCTGGGCCAAGTAGTGGTGGTTTAAAGTTTAAACCACCAGTACCTTTCCCCGCTTCAGGATTAAATGCGTGCCGGTGTATTTGAAAGCCGATCCAAATACGTGCCGGTGTATTTGAAAGCCAAGTGGGATCGGGCCGCCGTTGATAAATTTCATCAGCGACCCATTTTCTGTTTGGGGCCTTTTTTTTTCTGCATGCGGCCGATATATGGGAAAGGTATTGGTGGTTTAATTTCATGATTTACAAAGCATTTCCTCATGGGTTGCCAAAAATCACTCAGCAGTCGGGATTAATTAGCCGGATATGGTATGGGACACAATGACAAGAGGGCTGGAATGGCCATGCAATTGGAAAAAAGTCTACTGGGTGAAACTTGGAGGTGGAGACCCCAAAGGGAGTTGTTTTCTTGCATAATATGTTCCATACTTCCTCGTGGAAAAATAAAAAAGCGCGTGGGAGTTTTATGTGTAATCTGAGCCACGAGATGCACACTGGAAATACAGGATGTCGTCCCTTTTTTTGCTTTTTTAAGGTGGTGGCTCTTGATGTGGCTGTGATGTGGGAACAACTTCATTTTACTCTAATTTGTGGGATTGGCCCACTGCAGGGTCTAGGAAAACGTAGCTGACCTGACAGCCATCAAGGATGAGAGGACCTTTGGGTGGTTGTATTCCACTACTTGCCTTCCAAAGCTGAGCTGGGTAAAACTCCCAGTACTACTTTTTTATTAGGGCGTCGTTAGACAGTCCTCGGGGACGTGATTCCAAGGATTTCGTCATCGTCCCACCTGTCCTCGGAGCTGGTTTTCGGAACGAAAATGTGAAAACACTCCGAGGACAAATCCTCGGGCTCCGAGGATTTCCCAGGCAAATCGTCCTTGGCTCCAAGGGACCTTGTGAGGTCCTTCGGAGCCTGAGGATCCGTGATTCACGGGTGTTGGCGTCGAGCGTAGAAGGAAAATTGGAGTCCGAATGTGGTCCAGTCGTGGTCCAGGGGCTGGGCGACGGACATTGTCGGCATTCAACGTCATGGACGCCCTCCAACGACCTCGTCCGTTTACTGTTGGCGTTGGATGGCGGCGGGGCGTGTCATCATTTCCAGCCGCCTTGTTTGGGGTCCGTGGCGTTCCGGTGGGGTCTCCAACAGTCGTTCAATTTGAATTTGTGGTCGTGGTGGCGGGTGTTATGTGGACGACAGTGCATACTCTTGGAGTGTTTCCGACTGTCATGCGTCGTCACTGTGTGCACATTCCACAACAGCCTCGTCCGTTTACCGTTGGCGTTGGATGGCAGTGGGGCGCATCGTCATTTCCAACCACGTCGTTCGGGGTCCGTGGCGTTCCGTTGGGGTCTCCAATGATCGTTCATTTTGAATTGACAGGCGCTATATGGACCACATTGCGTACTCTTGGAGTGTTTCGGACTGTCGTGCCTCGTCACTGTGTGCACATTCCACGAGATCCGTGCCCACACTATCCTCTCTCTTGTGTCATTCATGGCTGACCTGCACCGCAGGCTGCCGCTGCTACTGCTCATCGCCATGCCGCTTTTCTGGAGGTTGTCGTGTTCCTTGTGTTTCTGGGGCGACTTCCTAAGAGGAACCAGACGAGGCAGTCGGCGAAGAAGGGGAGCAGGATGGACAAACGGCCGACGAACAGTACACCTCCTGGAGGGGTGGGAGGGTCATCACGTCACCAAAGTGTTCCCGTGGAAGCACGCAGGCGGCCGTAGCGTCATCACAGACCAGCAGATCTTCGCATGTCCCGCCCGTTCTCCATTGCATCCACCATCTTGGCATTGCTCGAGGGAGCACACTGGAGCCCAATGCAGTGCACAGTTGAACGACAGCCTTTGAAGTTGCCACACAGTCTGGGGCGTCGACCACTCTTTGTCTCAGCATCCTTGGCCTGCGCCTCGATAGCTCCGCCTTCATGCGGCTGGACGCTCTGTCTACCTGACAATGGCCAATGACGGCCAGCGGCATCGCCACCACCACCGTCTTCTCCATGGGCGTCAACACCGCACGTCCATCTCCCCCACCACCCTCCATTGCCCACGGACTTCGAAAAGACATGGTCACCCGCAAGCCTGCCTCCTTCCCCGTGTACCCGCATCCTCAGCGTCCACGTCCACGCGCCACGTCAACCGCACTTTATGCATCCTCAGGGAGACTGGAACGGATGATGGCACAACAGAGGTCTTCGCCCACCGAAGCTCGCGCTCCGAGCTGCCACGCGATGTCACTCGAGGAGCCGACCTGGCGACGGACCTCTTCGCCAGACACACCTTCCACCACACACTGCGCGTCGTCGTCGTCACTCAACGGGGCAAGAAGGAGACGGTGTGAAAGGGATGGCAAGGAAAACAACATACCCCCTGCCTAGGCACCTTGATGTGAATGCCTATGTGCCGCCTAGCCGTCGTCCCTCACTGGAACTCGAATTTAAAATTTTGGACGGGGACATTCCCACCTTTTTTTTTTTTTTTTTGCGGCCCCCCACGTATTCACACCCATCGCCTGTGGACCAACATGCCTTGAGTGGACATCCCAAACTGCACCACGGACACACCTCCCAGGACCGCGTATAATCGTATAAAATTGGCCGCGGGAAGTCCCCGAGGACTCGTCCTTGGATCCATTCCCCGAGGATAGGTGGAATGATGCCGCCAGAGGAGTGTGGCAGATCTGACATCTATGGTCTGTGGAACGGAAGGACTGACTGACGGACCAGGAACTCCGAACCTCCCTTAGGAGTTGTCACTAGCTGGAAACCAACTTAGCAGCGATACATCATAGCATCCCTGCTCAGTGGTTAACACTCCTCAGAGAAAAATTCATGTGGAAACCAGGCGAATGGGGCATACTCATTTCGCAGACTCCACCTGGAGAGAGCCTATCGCTTTGTCTCTACCGTATCTCCAAGCATAGCCTTCAGGAACTGGTAATCCAGAACGAGAACCCCTAGGCCACTCAGCTAGAAACTTTTCTCCTCAGGAAGGTCCGAGTTTCCCAGAACAGACCATGGGTCATATTCCATCCAGAGCTTAGTATCGAAGACCTGGAATTCGACCCCAAGGAATGGAGGTGGAAACAGGGCACCAAAGGGAATCGAGAACGGTCTTCCATTACGATGTAAAATTCGGTTACGACCTCGGGCTACAAACTACAGACCCGAATCCAGTGTTAATAGAGAAATGGCAGAACATCCTGAATCTGGACCCCTCGAACCATTCACCATCCCTTGGACCAAATACCTTCTTATCAGGCCAGGTAGAATCCGTAGTATGAAATGACTCCTCGCACACACAGCCCTCCAGTCAATCAATGGCTCCCCCAAAGAAGGAAACACTCAGACCGAGACAGCTTAGAACTCTGCGTGATGTGCAATAAAAACACACCTGAAGCATACTTGCAACCGCACCATGCGCCGCACAGCGTGCAGCACGGCACCTGTTCGTGCGCCGTACCAGCAGCAGTTTCCCTTTTCTTTGTTTGTTTTTTTGCTGTTTTTGTAGATACAGAAGAGTGCAACACCTAAGGAACTGATCTTTTTCAAGTTCAGTCATGCAGATTTTTCTGTCCGTCCAATTGGGCATGAGAAAGACCCTCAAAAAGGTGTCTGGGACATCAGACTTGACCTTTAGGTAGCAGGACCCCGGCCTCATTCCTCTTATTGGTAATATTAGCCTTGGGCACTGGGCCCCTTTTTTTGAAAAAAAAAAAAAAAAAAAAAGAAAACCTCCCACTGGTTTTTTATTTTTTTCCCATCCCACAACAAATCTTTAAAGGGGACGCTGGTGAGCATTGACCCAGCCATGCGACAACTTTTTTCTTGGAGTGAATATTTCCCCCGTGCGCCGTACCGTGCAGGTCCGCTTGGCGCCAAACGTGCAGAATTTTTCGCACGGCCTCCGCTTGCATTATGACCTGAAGACATCCCTCACTGCCTTCTCTTCTGTCCTGAAGTGACCTGGTTCTGGAACAAAGTTCAGCAGCTATGGTCTATCCTCTTTTCAGCACCTCTCCCCCCCGCAACACCTCCCCTCTAACTCTTCTACTCCTCCCTAGCACTCCCAGGAACCTCAATGGCAGCAGGGAAGTCCGGTTCAAGTTACTCAGAAAACTGGCACTCTGGGTCATATGGAAACACAGATGCACACGAGCAATCGAGGGAGCAGAGATGGCAAAGGAAGAAATGTGGACTCTTCTGATAAACATGGCGGAGACTTGGATCAGATGGCAGAAGATATCTTCATCCGCTAAGCGCAGTCAAGGGAGGAGCATTCCGAAAGAACTGGTTGTTAAACGACCACTACCCTTGCAAGCTCTAGTCCCATTTGGGAAAATGACCTCAACCGAAAAGTTCAGGGGTCTGGCATAGGATAGGTTGGGGAAAAAAAAGAAAAAAAGATTAGGACCCCGCGGTCCCGCAGTGAGGGGAAAAAAAAAAAAAAAAACTGAGAACTTCGAAACCAGCGACTTCTGGGGAGGTCCTCATGACGTGGAAGTCACACCAGTGGTCTGAGGAATGTATCTGGCCAGCATGTGGGGAACGTGATTACTTATGTTTTGTTTTTTGGTTTCCTCCTTTTCCTTTTCCCTTGGTGCCCTGCCCGCGAGGCAGGGCGGATTCCACTGGGGGCAGCCAGCTGCCTCACTCACGTCATACTCACACCTGCACGGCGATAGCAACGTAGGGGAATTTTATTTGTTCGTCCTCCATTGGTTTTTCATATGGACAGATGCCCTCACTGAGGGCACAGTCTCACCACCACCCATAGAATGCATCTGATGATCAAAGTGGTTGAGCACGCGAAGCGCGAGTATCTCAAACCAGTCGTGTAGGCAGGCAGTAAAAAAGCTTCGACATATAGTGACCAAATACAGCGAGAAGTAGGAGGTAAGAAAAGAAGGAAGGAAGGAGGAAGGAGGAAAGGAGGAAAGGGAAAGGCAGGGTGGGCAGAAGAGAAAGAACAGAAAAGGAAAAAAGATGAGAGGGTGAGAGGAGAGAAGAGAGAAGAGAGGAGATGGAAGAAGGAAGTAAGGAGGGAAGAAAGAGAGRGGACGGGCATCAGAGGGAAGGGAAGGGAGAAGGTGGTAAGAAGGGAGAGGAGGAGATAGCACACACGAGCACCCCCTTAGCGCAAGTACGGAAATTTTATTGAAATGAGTGAAATAGCCAATTTCCGTCGCGGACGTCCCTACGCCGCGTTTCGGCTGCTTCCGCAAGCAGCCATCATCAGGGGACTTGAAAATGCGCTGAGGGGAAAGAGAGCTTACCAGTTTAAATACTCTAATCCCGGTTCTCAAAATCTCTTCCACCACAGTAGTACCAATGCTGCTAGACTACTTCTGGCATGCTGAATGTACCAAGCCGTGAACTCGGGTGTCGTGCAGAGCAGGACCGTCCGAGTCATATTGTGTTGCCGAGCTGCTTTCAGGTGAGACGTCATGTCTTTTTTGTCGTAACGATTGAGATGGGCGCGAGGGAAGAGGAGTAGGATGGTTCAGGGGATATGGTGGATACGGGATGTACAGGCGTAGGCAATGTGCATAGAGCGACAAGGAGTCAGGAGAGAGTGCGCGTGACTGAGCAGGGGGAACAGGCGAAGAGGTGTAGAGCTGTGGGCGGGAAGAGAGAAGTGAGATAGATACGGAGGATACGGGAGATCGTGTGACTGAGCAGTATGGGACAGACGAGGAGATGTAGGGCGGTGGGCGGGAAGAAACCGAGGGATAGTCTGAGGGGTAGGGAGGATATGGGAGATGTGGGCGTAAGCAGTGAGAGGGGAGGGGAAAAGAGGAGAGGAGAGGGGAAGGAGGGGGAGAGAAGGACAAGGTGTCAGAAGCAAGGGGGGGGAGAAAAAGAGAGAGGGGGGGAAAAAGAGAGCGCGCGTGAGATTAAGCAGGTCAGACACAGAGAAGTAGTCAGTGTGGGAAGGAGAAAAGGGATAGCGGGGAAGAAAAACGTGCCGCTTCGATCCTTGCGAAGATGCGATATCATAGGTGGTGGTGGGAGGCAGAGGGAAGAGGGATCGAGATGTCAGGTATGGGTAGCGCGTGGCAAACAGGGAAGAGGACAAGTTAGAGTAGGTATGGCGGCAGCAGACTCTGTGTTCGGAAAGGTAGCGAAAGGGGTGAAGGGTCAGAATGGCGCGAGTGGAGCGAAAGGGGGGTGACGAATCAGAATGGCGCGAGTGGAGCGGCAGGCAGAGTTTTTTGAAAAGCAGGGGGCAGCGGCAGTGGTAGGGTGACGATTAGACCAGGGGTTATTTTTCGGTGGGATACTGGTAGGAGAAGCAGCGCCCGTTTTTCTGAGCCCGATCCTGAAAATGCTGACCCAAGTATCCCAGCATCCGCCTTTGGACGTGGAAAATTCAACAAGGGCCTTGAAAAACATTCTGTTGGAGAACCCTTTCAGTCTCAACTCTTTCCTTAAAGCAAGCAAGGGACCCAGGATATGTTGGCCATCACGGCGTGTGGAGAAGTTTTTTATTTTTTTCTGTCTTTCTTTTGTGCTATTTGCGATGTAACGGCCTTGAGTACCAGTCTAGAAATAAGAATAGGACCCAGGATCAGCCAAACTCGGTGCACAAAATGAAATTCAGGTTTGGCAAAAAAAGGGTCGGAGGTAGTGGTGGTTTAAGGATCAAGGTTGCCACCATAACGGACAACAGGCTGATATGGAAGAAGTGGTTTCAAGCTTAGCGGAAAGGCAACGACACCCATGAAGCCCACGAAGGACGAACAGTATGACGAGCACGAAAACGAGGAGTGAGACGAGCAGGGTGTGAGAAAGACCTATGAGTACAAATGGCAGGTGAGCCTCTCACTTTTCTTGTTTTGTAGAGGACTATCTGACAGCCTGAGAGGAACAAGTGGGTAGGGCAAGTTGACAGTCAATCCCCCTACATGGGAGTAATCAATACTGGTCAGGGATCCGTCTACCATCTTGAAGGAAGTGTGAGGGTGTACTCTTATGTATTCGTTTTTGACTTGCCGGGGAAATAGGAACCGGACTGACGCTCCCCAGAATGGAAAGGAGCCAGAATCATAAGGACCTGTTTTCTCAAAAAAAAAAAAAAAAAAAAAAAAAAAAAAAAAAAAAAGAAAGGATGGGAATAGTAGGAATACTGGCTATACCCAGTCCCAGCACCAACTTGCAACTATACCCGGAAAACAGCCGGTGGAAATTGTTTACATGCCCAGGACCAAGGTGAACCCAGGTTGGTAACACAAAATTGCGGCTATATAACCAACTACTGGAATGCATAAATTATGGACACACCCAGGCAAACTATGGGCATACCTGGGACCTGAGGAGGAGCAGCCAAATTGTTCATACACCCTGCTACTGGTTGGCTGAAATTATGCTCATAACGAGCAGCTGCTGGGCCACAACGGTCTTTTCTTTTTTCTTCTTTTTCTTTTTCTTTTTGGAAACATCCGTCTGGTGCTAGCGGTGCTGATAAGAGCAGTCATCTCTAGCACCGTAGGGGGGGCTCCATCTACTGGTGGGGAGCGACACCTGCTGGAAACCGGGTCCAGCATCCCTTGTACAAAACCATGTCTGTATTGAGATCTTGAAGTTGCCTACCAACATTGATTGCCCTGGGGGGCAGGAGTGGCCTATTCAGCCCTGTGAGCGGGCGCCTGACAAACCATGAGTAGCTAGCTCTCCCTTTTTGCACTCAAAGTTTGAGTGACTTTAACTTATATTAAGGTACTATGTAGATGCTGCAGTCAGCTCACCGGTTAGTGACCAGTTAGGGGTGCCAATCTTCCCAGCAATGTCGTAGGTGGACCGGCCTGATGTGCAAGATGCTGCAGTCAGCTCACCGGTTAGTGACCAGTCAGGGGTGCCAATCTTCCCAGCAATGTCTTAGGTGGACCGGCCTGATGTGCAAGGGGGGCGGGGGGGGGGGGGCTCTGCACCCAGGGGGAGACTGGGGCAGACCGCCTGTTCCTCCCACTACCCTTATCCATCATGATCAGTCCCCTTAGGGCTCTGCTAGACGGGTTCCTCTGTGTCACGGCCATACCAGCTCAATTCAACCAATGCATTATTGGGTGGGGGGAATAGGTCAGGGAATTCAGCGGCAGCAGGGAGTGGGATGTTGCTGGGAATTGGAGTCCATTCATGGAATATCAATTGGTAAGCTATTTGTGATGTGTTCAACTGATCGTTGTCATCGAGGTGCCAGCCATCTCATTGAATCCTTGCAATCCATCCTCCCTGTTCACCCCCCCCAGCCAGTCCATGCATAATTCATGTAGTTTTTGGATGATGTCTGATCTTTTTGTAAGCGCTTTCGTCACTTGTACAGTCCTTTTCCACTGGGCTCTGATTGCTGTTTCTGTCATGTCTTTAATCATATCCATCATCTCGCCTCTTCCCACATGGGCACCTTCCTCTACTGTTGGCCCCCGCCGAAGAGTCCGCAACCATGCGAGAGGGAGGGAGAAGAGGATCTGGTCCAACCTCTCCCCTATTCTTTGGCAGTCAGGAAACTTTGCTCTTAGCTGGTCCTCTGAAACCTAGTCATTTCTGGTTTGGTCCCACACATCCCCAACCCTCGTGACCCTGTTTCTTACCCATCCATTCCACGGACGACTCGAGTCGAGAAAAACCTGCCCCTGCTGAGCTGTCACTCAATGGTTCCCAAACAGGGGTTGGCGAGCAGCTTCCTCCCACCGTTTAGGGATTGGCCTATCCGGGAGTGGGAGCCTCTGCCAATCTTTAATTAAATTGGTCCAAAAACCATCTTTTCGCAGGTCCATGCGGGTTGCGGCACGAGCTGAGTGTGGTTGGGGCCGGGTGGGGGACCTGGGGATTGCCCATAAAACATCGTCTAACCAAGCAATAGTGTGTGCGGTTGGTGCAACCTCTGGTGCCAATCTCGACAGTTGCTCCCAGGCTAGGGGCTCCTAGGTAAGTCTAGGGTTGCAAATAAGTCGCTTCAACCATTGGAGTGAAAGAGTGATCGTTTGGGTGGCTGGGTCGAGTATGCCTAGACCACCTTGTGCCCTTGGCTGCACCACCGCATCCCAAGCTACCCGACTGCTAGTATGTTGGGCTTCGTGGTTGCACCACCATAGAAAGGCTGCCACCTGCTGCTTCAGAGTCTTTGAAGCCGCTCTGGTCAAAGGCCAAATTGTGAATTTATACCAAAGCGCCGTCAAAAACACATTATTTATGACAAGGGCCCTACCCAAGAATGATGTGTGTTTGTCCTTCCAAGTCCCCAACTTTTGTAGGGTCGGGCACGTTATCCAATTGTCGTTACTAACAGGTTTTCCCTTAGCCGAAAGTTGGATTCCCAGGACTCTAATGGGGGTTTCTAGGGGGAGGCAAGTCACATTTGGGCGCTCTGGGGGTCTTCCACCGTTGTGGTGCATCCACCATCCCAATGTTTTGCTGGCCAGTTAATTGCAATATTAGAGAGGGTGCAAAACCGGACCATCAACGTTTCAATTTCCTCCATATTTTGTACTGAGGCGGGCCATCAACCTTTCAATTTCCTCCATATTTTGTATTGAGGCCTTTACCATCAGAGTGAAGTCATCTGCAAACAATGAGCATACCTGCATTGCCTCCTGCGGGATGAAGGTCGCTACTGATATTCCGATTGGCTCTAAGGTTGGCCGTCAGGTCTCCATCACTATGGTGCGATCGGGTTCCCTTGGCGGACCAATCGCTGTGGAGGGAAGTTTGGGGCAAGACTCCCGTTTACCTGCGCACGAGTAGTAGCATTTTGGTTATCCAAGAAATGCTAGTCCACGCGGCCATACGCCTTTTCAAAGTCGATAAAAATGAAGTCGGCATTACTCCTGGACTGTCGGGATAGCCTCAATAGCTCATTTACTAGGAGGATGCTATCATGGATGCGCCACCCCTTAAGGAAGCCGGTTTTTGAGGGGTGGATGATTTGCTCCAATGCAGATGCCATGCGGTTTGCTAATTCTTTGGATAACATTTTGTAGACTACGGTTAACTACGTAATCGGTCGATAGTTGCGGATGCTTATTCTGTCTCATTTTTTGTACAACAATGTGAGAACCCCTTGACCCACTGCTTCTCCCATCTTTCCCTCATCCCACACTGCAGGGTAAGATGTCATCCCTGCGCCATCAAGGTCCAGAAAGTCTCCAAAAATTCCTTTGGGGATCCATCCACTCCCAAGGTTTCCTCTTCCTCCATCCGCGTAAGCGCAGTCCATATATCTTCCCTAGTCAGCGGGCGGTCTAAAGCCTCTTGTATTTGCTGGGGGAGCGAATGGGTTAGGGGGGTGAGAAAGTCTTCAATCTCTCGATCCCTTGTAGTAGTGTTAACTTCTTTAGTACGTGAAGTAAAAATGGCCTTGTAAGAGTCTCTGGCCACCTTCATACATTGTGGTGTGGAGGTGGCCAGCGGCCTCTCAGGTACGATGAGATCTAGGAGGGCCTCAATGGTCTGCCTCTTTCCCCTGGCCCTTGCTAGGCTAAAGAAGTCGGAGTCCATGACTCCTCCTGTAATATGTTTGGAGAGTTTGCCTCTAATTCTTATGCTATGCCATCTGTGAGTTGCAAAGTCCAATAATTTATTTTGGAGATTCTGGAATTGAGGGGTAGGGTCCTGTTGCTGTAGGTCCTGAATCTGATATTGAATGGAGTTGAGGGGTAGGGTTCTGTTGCTGTAGGTCCTGAATCTGATATAGAATCTCCATTTCCTCTTGGCAGCGTTTTTCTGCCAGTTTTTTAGAAAATTCTTTGTTTTTGCGGCCCAGGAAAAAGAGCCCATTATTGAAGCATGTGACTCCAGAATCACAATATCTTTTCTATTGGTGCCAGTAGGCCCATACATCGTGAATCAAGTGTACAAAGTCTTATCTATGTAGAAGAGAGGTATTGAGTTTGAAGAAACTGGGCCGCGACGGTTTACTAGGTGGGCATGAGCATTATTTCGTGCTTCGAATCCCAGAGTCTGTGGGATTGGGTACACCTACAATTTTGCACAGGGGAAAAGCTGGGTACTATGCAAAGTTGAACGGCCTCCGGGTATAGATGCAAGTTCCTCGTTGGGACTGGGTATAACGGGTATTCCCATCTTTAAGTGGGGTACAGATGCAATTTTCCCTTTTTTTAATTATGGCTCCTTTCTATTAGTGGGGAGCATCACCTGCTGGAAACCGGGTCCACCGTCCCTGAATTGAGATTGAAATTCACTCATAATGTTTCCCCACATTACGGTCTAGGGACCCCTGACAGCATTGGTTGCTTCCCTGAGGAAGGATTGACTGTCAATCATGCCCACACCATTTGCGAACTCCCATCTTAAACTACCAGTATTTCCGAGACACTTTTCTCCGGGGCTGGAAACGCCCTGCACGCCCAAAAAAAACGAACCGTTGAGAGCCTCCCTTTGGCTGGTGCGGCCAGCCATTTTGCTCTGGACGCCGAGACCCAAAAGTTGCGGCTCCATGCACGCCGTTGCGGCTCCATGCACGCCGGGACTTTGAAAAAATGGCAAAAATGGCCGGGAAACGTAGTGGTGGTTTAAAGTTTAAACACCTAATCTCCTAGTGAGAAAAAAAGAACACTCCAAAGTCAGCCCCAAGAGAAGAGAAGGACAGTCCGGCAAGACTGCCAACCCATGAGAGTGTAAAGAAAGACCCTTACTGAACACAGTTTTGGAACTGTGTGGTGTTCTACACTCCTATCTGCTATCTACTATGTTGTCTAAGTTGACCACATCCTGCTCCTTGCCTCCTCCTCTTGCCTGGCATTCCTCCGAGACTCCTTCCCTGCATCCTTTATCTTGTCCTATTAGTCTTACGAATCTTATCAGATGTGATGCCTGTCTACTGGGCCAGCTTTTTTACGTAAGCAATGCCCCAAATTCATTTTGTTCTCCCGAAGGCCGATTAGGCAGTTGCCTCATAGCTGGCTCGGAATTGTGCCAGTCCTTCTACCGCAGTTGTAATCCTGTAATGGCAGCGACTTCGCCCTGGGCCAACTGGTTGCAGCTATACTTGGTGGTGCCCTCTGTTCCCTTTCAGGATGCCGCTGAATCATGGCCTTTGCCTGTTTCCTTTGCATGTAATCTAACTCCTCTTGGAGCTCTCCTTGCCAACCACCTGGTAAGTATCTCCCAACTTCTCTCACGGCCTTCCTCGCTGTCGCAAGGACCACCTCTGTCCGATTGCCACCTCTACTATACAAGGCACCCAACCAGCTATGGCACCTGGATTTCCTTCTAATGCCTACCACTATGGTGCAGGCGACTGCACAGTCACCCCCCTTCCTACTTTAACGTGCATTGACCTAGAACTACGGCCTTGCGGCGCCCTGCCATCTAAATGTCCCCTTGACGTCCCCGACCTTGATTTATATACAGTGGCTGAGTATTCTTTGGGCCGGTAGGTACTGCTACTGTTTCCAGCTTCAGCCGAACCTATTGGGCCCAGCCTGTCTACCGGGTTCCCACCTGAGCCTCCCTGGTCTGTATCCTGTGGTGCAGGACCGAGGGCCCACCGTTCCTATACTGCCTGCTCTGAGGCCTCGGGGCCTTGCAGGTGACTGTTCGAGCTCAGATTGTGGCAATCACTCGGTGATTGTGTAAAGACCGCATTGTGCCCATCAATTGGTGGCCGTTCACAGATCAAGAGTGTATTGTGAATCGTTGGCTGTTAGTCAGCATTGCAGTCTGACTGCTCGTCAACAGCACAATCTGTGACCTTTGGTGGCTGTTTGTCAGGAGTGCAATCAGGCTGTCTGTGTCCTTTCAGTAGGTGCTTCTAAATAGTGAAATCTATGACCTTTCCGTGACTGCTCATCAATACTGCAATGTGACTTCTCGTCAGCAGCTAAACTGTGCCTTACATTGACTGGTTGCTAGCATGGCGATTTGTACGCTTTGGCGACTGCTTGTCAGAAGTGCAATCTGTGACCATTCGCTGAGTGCTCATCACCAGGTCAATCAGTGATTCGAGGATGACTGTTTATGATGTGATTAAGTTCGTTCAGTCGATGCTGTAAGTGTGACTGATATACATCTAACCAAGCTGTGAGCAACAAGAGGCAGTTCGGCAAGTCTCCAGACTAGTATATGAAACAAGTCAAACGTGTGTCTGTGCCCAGATCTGGTTGGATGCTAACGACAAAGCCAGTTTCAACATCTGAGGGTATGCTCACAGCTGTTCTTTCCCGGTCCTGTCTGTGTAGCAGTGGCGTATACCTCCCCCCCCATCCCCCCTCCTAATATGGAAACAGTAGAGATTTCGCCATGTCCACCAACTTGTCCGCATGACCTGGACAGGATAGAGTCAACTCCCGATGACGTGTTGGTAATCAAAACCGATGCATAGGCATGGCCAGTGGCGCTTGGCCCTTGCTCTGTACCTCAAGCTTAAACCACGAGTACTTCGCCCAGCTTGAAAGACAAATATGCGGCTCGTACATGGCCGCAACTTTCGGGGGTCGGGGTACCGGACCAAAATGTTTGGTGGCGCCAGCCAAAATGAGGCGCGCACCGGTCCCTTTTTTTGGGCGCGCAGGGCATTTTCAGGCTCAGCTTCAATAGCTGGGCAAAGCACTGGTGGTTTTATATGTCCTATTACGGGTGGCCCCTAGATGGCCCTTGCTGTTAGTGTGTGCATGTTGGGTCCTTGACTGGGTAATTGCCCTTGCTTGTAGAGGAATTCAAGTCTTCTTAACAAAAAATATTTTGCTAGGGGCTAATCCCTCTTGGTTGTAGAGGAATCCAAAAATGTGATTTTGCTATGGAGCACTCTTGAGAATTGGACTCAGGACCCCTCTCACGCCCGAGAGTGAGAATCAACCAGTAGACCACATGCCCTAATAGTCAGCCATGCCCTGATAGTCAGCCATATGGGGGCACTCCGAGAATCGAACTCGGGACCTCTCGCACCCGAAGCGAGAATCATACCACTAGACCAAGTGCCCTGATTGGCAATGGTGCAGACGGCTGATCACATCGGAGGGCCCTCCGAGAATCGAACTCGGGACCTCTCGCCCCCGAAGGGAGAATCATACCTGGGCTAATCCCTCTTGGTTGTAGAGGAATCCAAAAATGGGTTTTTGGTATGGGGCACTCTTGAGAACCGGACTCAGGACCTCTCGCACCCGAGAGCGAGAATCATACCAGACCACATGTCCTGACAGTCAGCCATATCATTTGGGGGCACTCCGAGAATCGAACTCGGGACCTCTCGCACCCGAAGCGAGAATCATACCACTAGACCAAGTGCCCTGAAT
>BFEA01000404.1:1397500-1417660 GCA_003427395.1 Chara braunii
AGAGAGAGAGAGAGAGAGAGAGAGAGAGAGAGAGAGAGAGAGAGAGAGAAAGAGAGATGCCTATATGCAGATAGGCATGGCACAGTACCAAGAATCACCAAAGTGAGGAGAAACAACGGTGCAAAGCTACGGAAGACTGGAAAAATGCAATCTGACTCACCAAACTCAGGACTCAGGCCACATACCCATCAGCATCATGTTAAGAAGCAAGGAGCACGACATACATGGATGGAATGTGTCTCCTTTCACAGAACACTCATGGGGAGAACTGCACAGATGAGGTGGGAGAAGGGGATGGCATGTGAGAGAAGCCAGAGGAAGAGAGTGGCAACTCAAGCACAGTAGTAGAAATAACACTAGTCTCTCCATATCACACAATCATCACGAGATACACTGTCGAGTCTGAACCTCGGAGCAAGTCTCCCTAAAATAGTCACCAACTCTCTCTCTCTCTCTCTCTCTCTCTCTCTCTCTCTCTCTCTCTCTCTCTCTCTCTCTCTCTCTCTCTCTCTCTCTCTCCCCGGATACTGACCAGTGAAAGATGATGTGTTGAGCTGTCACAGAGTGAAGGCCAGCAAATGGCCGGTAGCAGTCCCAAGCGTTTTAAGGCTTTATAACAAAAAATGGTGTCCTTTGGGACGATAGACAGAAGATTAGCACGGCTCCTGAGCAAGTCTGACAAGCACTAACCAATGACTTGTCCCGAAGAAAAAAAAAACGCATTACCTGACCCATGTGGCTGAATGGTACACACACGGACCTGTTAATCAGCTGTTCATGAGTTTGAATCCTGATGGAATCAGATAATATCATAGTACAATGTAAAGTTAGGAGGCTTAAGCCACCAGTACATTTCCCAGCCAAAGAATAAAATATGTGGCGTGCATGCAGCTGCAAATTTGGGCTCGGCCCCCAGAGCAAAATGGCTGGCGGCGCCAGGCGGTTTGCGCTGGTTCTTTTGTTTTTGGTGCACAGGCCATTTCCAGCCCAGGAGAAAACTGCCTTGGAAGTACACTGGTGGTTTCAGCTGAAATTCAGAACAACGGAAAGGAGAAGGATGAGAATGACCCCAGAGATGAAGTCAAAAACGAAAATGAAAATTAAGAAGATTGGCCATTGTACTGGAATGAAAAGGTAGGAGTGCAAAGCTACCATGCGTGGGACTATCACTGAGTGCCTCTTCCAACACTTACGGATTTTGGGACTAAGCTCATAAATTTAAGTCAGTCAGAATCTGTGTTTGCAGCGATGGCAACTGCCTCCTTGGATGATACATGACTGTCGATAGGGCCCGCCCGTGGGCCCAGAAAGCACAAGTTCAGACTCCAGAGTTGTCTCTCCTGCAGCGGAGCACCGTTATGCGAAGAGGGTTGTCTTCATTGCATTTTCTTTTGCTCGGGGAGCCAAACCGTTTGTAGACGACTTCAATAGGGAACGGGGTGTTGTAAGCAGTAGAGTGGCCTTGTCATCATGATCTGTTGAGATTCGGCCCTTTGTTCCAAAAAAAAAAACAAAAAAAAAAACAGGAAGACGAATAATTGAAGAACCCCAAGGACTGAGGTCGTGGGTTCAATTCCCCACGGCATCCATTCGGCTCCCCACGACCCCTGAGGCGCACTTGGGTTTAAAGTTTAAACACCTGAGATAGCCGGCTTGCTCCCCCTAGTGGGTCTTGGTAGGGGAGTTATGCCCCCTTTCATCCTCACAGGGGGTCAGATTCAACCCTGAGGGGATAGGTAGGCTGGGATGGACTAGATGCCGACCTTTGCTCTGAGGTATGTAGGCAACTAGCGGGAGCCCCAAAAATTGAGAGAAGAATATATTCAATATTAGTTTTTTTTTTTTTTTTTTTTTTTTTTAAAAACATCAAGGACTGAAGAAGATGAATATATTTTTTTTTTAGGATGATGTCATGATGAATAATTTAAGACGATAAAGAGCCTTTGTTTTGTACTTCGTTAGGGGCCGGAGAGGCTACCAACCAAGGCTACTGAATAAGATGACTGGGTTGACCCATGGTGCTAAGACATCAAGGCTCATTGCATCTGGGTGGTTTGGAGGAACATGTTGGCTTGGAATGATCTGGTGTGGTTGCAGACTAGACTTTGAGGGTTTGCCAATACAGGGGGAACGTGTAGGAGGGGCGGGGGGCGGAGATGCTGGGTGGTAATTCAATTGGTGGTGTGTATACGGATGTGGTGATCAGGTTGAATGTCAAGCTCTTGACGAGGGGGATGCAGGACGCAAGTTCCGAGTGTTTTACGACAAGTTGGTGATTGCAACAGGTGCTGTGGCAATGACGTTTAATATAAAAGGGGTGAAAGAGAATGCAATTTTCTTGAGGGAGGTTGGAGATGCAATGGCGATTCGAAGAAAGCTTCTACTCAATCTAATGCTGAGCGACCTCCCAGGTATCTTCCATCATCCTTCCTTTTTTTTTTTTTTTTTTTTAAAAAAAAACAGGACCTTATGGTCCTGGCTCCATTCTATTCTGGGGAGCGTCAGTCCGGTTCCTATTCCACCAGCAAGTCAAAAGGGTATTACATCAAGAGAACTCACTCACGCTTCCTTCCGTCCTGCCGATTCCATCATCCTTCCTAGTTCTGTTTTTTTTTTTTTCACCTGTTCGTCGAATCAACACCTTAAAATAAAAAAAAAAAATAAAAAAAAAAACGGAGGGTCGCGGCTCGTCAAATCAATACCTCTTTTGGAGATCATCACCTTTTTTTCTCGTGCATAGACAAGTCACCACCTTTTTGCTCTTGTTTAGGGATATCATACATTTTTGCTTCTGCACCATTTTGATTCTTTCTTGATTTATGAGTCTTACTTGCTCAGGGGCCGTGCTGTTGTTCTCTGTATCATTCCAGTTTCACGGATGTCCCAAGGGACACCCTTTTGCTCCTTCATAGACAAAGTTGGCACCCCACAGACATGTCATCACCCTTTTGCTCCTATATGGAGTATTATGGACACATCATCACCTTTTTGTTCCTACAAAGATAGATCATCACCTCTTTGCTCTTGCAATGACTCGTCGTCATCACCTTTTGGCCTCCACAACGTTTTGCTCCTGATGCGCACATCACCAGTGTTTTGCTCCTGCATAGGCATATCATATCCTTTTTGCTCATGCATGGCGACATCATCATCACCTTTTGGCCTCAGCAACGTTTTGCTCCGACATGTCACCACCATTTTGCTCCTGCATAGACACATGATCACCTTTTTATTTCTTTGTAGGCACATCATCACCTTTTGCTTTCCACCCTTTTGCCTCTGGATATCATCATCTTGCTCTGGCATAGACATACTTGCTCCTTCTTTTTTATTATTATTTTTTTTTGAAACATCGCGATCGGACGTAGGGGAGGTGCTGGTAAGAGCAGACACCCCCTCTACGGCCGCTGTTTGCTGATGGCTCCATTCTATCGATGGGGAGCTGCACCTGCTGGAAACCGGGTCCAGCGTCCCTCAACATGTAGACACCATCATGAATCTTTGCTCCTGCATAGACTCATCATCCTTTCGCTTCTTTGTAGACACATCATCACCTTTTTCTTTCCACCCTTTTGCTAAAGATATCATCGTCTCGCTCTGGCATAGACATCTTTGGGGAAGGTGAACTTGTGACTTCTTCATCGAGTTGCAACCAGGTACCTTGTTGCTAGTTAGTAATGGCATTTTTTTTTCAAGGCATAAAGTTTTTCATCTTCTAAATGTTCGGACTCCAGGGCTGATGTAGAGCATTCCTCCTCGGGGCCCACCTCCCGATTGTCGTCTAGATTAAAAGCACCCACATAGTACTGGTTCTTAGGCTGCACCTGGTCATCATGCACAGCAAAGTGGTTGCTGCTTCCAAACTGCTTGCAAGGAGGATTCCCCTCGGCTGCCGGAGCACGTGAGATGTCAAAGGCCTCGAAATGGACTACCTCTCTCAGGAGGGATTGCAAGGGAGAAAATTTCTGGAATCCTAGCTGGTGAATGTAATCCTCAGTGACTATGGCGCCAACATGATCCAAACACATGGTAGTGTTCATCTTAAATCACGCTAGTACATGGACCCAGCCCTGTGGAGAATTGTTCGTCACCTACTTCGAAAAAGGAGGAGCCGGCATACCACCGATAAAATGCATCGGCGGTCGGTGTCACATTTCGGCCTCTGAATGGGGCCCACGGCCGATGTATGGCATGAACTGGTGGTTTAAGGCCAAGAGTGGTGAATAACCTACCGAACTCTTGATCCAAGGCCATCATTGTGCCTGTCCATTGTTTCCCCCTCATAGCCAAAATTTTAGTCCCGGCCTTCAAGGCAAAACATGTGGATCTTCATACCGTTTAATTAATAACACTTCTATGATGGTCACAGGGTTGGTTTCCAACCACTTAAGTAGGTCCACTCTAGAATAGCCTGCCTCCGCAGCATTAACCTCCGTGAAGTTCATGACAGGGGGCTCTAAGTGGGTACCCAAAATCACGGATTGATCAGATTCCAGTGTTCGGGACACCTTGAAATATGCTCTTTGAGCACACCAAGAGGTCACATTAGTTTTCCCATCATATCGAGGAGGAAGTTGTGTGCCACACTTTTGTTAACTCGTGGAGTGGCAAAGGAGGAACCAGCCATTGCTGATCTTTCACTCAGGCCTGGAGAAGTTGCAGAATTTCTGGTGCTGCCACTTGCTGCAGTGACCCCAGAATCTGCATTAAAAGAGCAGTAGAGAGGTGCATGAAATGCCATGAATAGGTGACACAGCAACAACATTAGAAGCATGAGGTAAGGATCATGGAGGATTAGTTGCTAGAGTCGATTGCAAAGCTGCAAGTTTTTGCAACTGTTCACAATGCTCCTTGGCCATCTTTGCCATAGCATCCCGCAGGTTTTGCACTTCATCAAACAGCCGGCACACCAGGTCAGGGCCATCATCTAGGAGATGGATAGTGGACAAGACTTTAATGCGAGAGGCTGCCTCTTCTTTTATTTTGTCATCCGTCAAAGAGGGGACTTTTTCAATAACAACCTCATTAGCGGCAATAATACTCTTCCCCCTGCTTTCCTTTGCACTCTTCTCCTTCTTCAGCGCCTTTACTATGAGTCTCTCATAAAGTTATTTATCCTCTTTGTCTGCTTCATCCTTCAGAGCTTGCAATTGCTCTGAGGTCGTAGCCATCTTAATAGGCGTATTGCTCGGGTTAGAATTGAAGTCTCGCCTTCAGCGGGTTGGTCAGGAGAATCGTAGACCGGAGACGGATTCAATAAGACTGTCAAGGTGAGTAGCCTCTTCCTTTTTCTTTGGACGTGCACTCCTCTTCCCGGTGCTCACTCCCTCAAGAAAGGCGCTCTCCTTTTCCCTCCTCCTCGTATCTTTTCTCAGACAGCGTCTCTATGGGCATCGAGATAAATAAAGAATCAATTACGCACAAGAAGAAAGGATAGAACTCCTTGCTGGAGCAGCAATTCATTTGGACTGGAGAATGACAAACAAACAATCAACAACAGATAATAACAACAATAGAAGTGTGATCCAACAGCCCAGTCCGGGAAAAGAACAGATAGATCAGATTCAGGAAATGATACAAGTGATGTAATGGAGATTCAAGGGAATAAGATAGTTGCAAGCCAGGCGCCGAGCCTAGTGTCAGGATTTGCAGAAGAAGACAGTCAAGATCCACTTGAAAGTGAATGTTCTATCCTAGGATACTTTGCTTTCCAGCAAGTCGGAGCAGTGCTTGATGTGGCACTAGAAAAGGTAGCAAGTAAGTTCCTTTCTCACAGGGGTAGCGTCCCACCACTGGGTATACATGCCCCCAGGTAGGCCGGTAACCCTAACCTCCTCCCAAACAGAAGGAGCCTTTACTCAGGGAGAAAGAGAACTGAGCTATGTGTTCCAATCCTAGCTCTGAGGTACTGAAAAGAAACGACATGCACAGATGGTCCCTACTCAGCGACAACCAATTTCTGAATGGAAAGATGAAAGTACTGTAGAAGGATAAGCAATGCTAAATAAGATACTCACATCCATCCATCCATCCATCAGGTGAGATAGCAGTCCACAAACACATCCACATCAGCCAAGGTCATAGAGAGTAGGAAAAGAAGTCTAGCATATCCGGATCAGGCCATGCATCGCCATGCACTCATCCATAGACATCCCCCAGTTACACGAACACTTACGTGTATGGTCGGAATTCTTGAGATGAAGAGTAACTCACCCCTCTCTATCATATGTCTTCCTGAGTCCTGACCCGATTAGCAACCTCTACTCTAGTGTACCTATCAATCTAGAAGGGTCTGTTGAAGACCAATCAGCAACTTGAAGTCATTTGGTGCAGTCATGCTACTTCACCACCGAGTTCACCTTCTTGGAGAGAAAGCCCAAAAGACGCTCAATGTCCTGCTCAAGCTTAGAGTCCTGGTGTGAGTCACCACTCACTCTCTCCTCCCTCCCTACACCTCACAGCGGCACTTTTTGTGTCTCACCACCCTATAAATTCACTCGGTCAACCTGGTCAGGGTCAGTGTCAACCCTACAACCCCTGAACCAGGTAGGAGCAGCTCCCGCATACATCGCCACCCCACTTCTTCACTAACCAACCCTAACCCAAGATTAACTTGCCCTAGTTAACTCGGATTAGGGCTAGGGCTAGGGCAACAAGACATCCTCTCGCCAGCAAGTAAGAGTATACTCGCACTAGGCCCTCAAAATGGCAGACTCGCAAAATGAGCTGCCAGATTGAGTCCTCCTTTTAGAAGGACTTGATCTATCTGGCCGCTGATTTTGCCTGGTGTGAATATGCCCTAAGTACCGCTCAGATACCAATTGTTATGATCCTGGCTATCTTGCAGTGCAACAATTCAAAGAACGACAATGTCCACGTAAGTGGCACACAGAAGGTCGTGGGTTCGATTCCCCACGGCATCCATTTGAAGTCCCATGGCCCACTGTGTGGCATACTTCGGGCACACCAATTTGAGATAGTTGGCTTGACCCTCCTGGCTGGTTGTGGAAATGGTGACTGGTCTTTCCAGCCCACGCCAGGCGTTAGGAGCATGGGTACTGCTCCCTGCACTGAGCAGGGTTAGGTAGTCAGTAGGTGTAGACCTTACACCCGTAACACTTGCTTGGTGTAGGCTAGGGAATTTAAGCTAGGTTGCTTGTGGGTAGGCTAGATTGTCTGTGCTTGGTTCCCTTGGGTTGCAGTTCTGGGTTGCCCTGAGGGATGGTAGGTTGTGTGCTGATACATGTGTGAGTAGGTTAGTGTGAGCCACTGTGAGGGGAAAAAAAGTACGAAAAATTGAGAGAAGAGAATAGTGAATGCAGCTGTCCCCCGACGAGGATGCAATCCGACTCGCTTTCTTCTTCAACTCACATGCATGCAACAGATGACAAAGCACACTGGCACCAAAGCGCCCACTCGAACATCCGAGATATGGAAACCGAGAACACAGTTCAGATGCAAACTCGCTTCAACAGGCTATGGCGCATGAGCGCCTGTACATCCCACTCTCGACACTGTGTCCACAGCCACTGTTCACGCACACTCGACTCTGGATCACCCTGAATATCCACGCGTCCACTGTATCACACCCGCTCACACACACACTGACACCTATCACTAGATACGGCGGCTATGGCCGCCGACTACTACTAACTATGGCACACTATCTCCTCCTCAGCCCACTTCGACTTCAGGCCTCTGCAGACCACCTCGCACAAGATGCTAGAGCAGCGCTTCCGCATGGCTTACGCAGGAATGAATGAATGGCTGGACGCTGCCTCTTGATTTATACTTCTGTAAGTCACTGGTCTGCCCCTTTTCCACCGGGCCCATGGTGCATACAGTCCCTCATGGTACTTGCTGACTGTACAAAGTAAGACTGGGACTGGGTACCGCTGACTAAGTGAAGTTGGACTCACCACTTGCCCACTTGCCTCTGACTGAACGTGAGAAATTCTCGAAGGCCACTTCCAGACCTTCCGGAAGTCTGTGGACTCGGCCTTTCGGAAGTGTAGCAGCTACGACCTTGACCTTTCAGGACTGTAGCAGCTACGACCTTGACCTTTCAGAACTACAGCAGCTATGACCCCTACGCAGGTATGACCCCTACTTTGACAGGTCTAAAGTTCAAGACCCGACAACTACTCAGACCTACGACAGGCACCTTTCAACTCCTAACACACAGGTCACGGGTTCAAGACACACAGTGTCGACTCTATACTGTACACAGGTAAGGTGAGGCAAGGTAAGGTCTGGGGATCGAGCCCTGCGATCCGCATCTGTGATTGCAAAAGGTGAAAACCGTTTCACTCCCGCCGGCCTAAATTCGAGGTCCTCCAAGAATACTTCAGTCTAAGAGAGGACCTTTTCCCTTCCTATCTCTCTCGTATGCTTGGACTATATTGGGAGTGGTCTCTAGAAGCTCGGTTCGTGTAAACCAGTCGTCCTCTGGTTCCTGAAAAGCGAACCTAACCTTATACTGTTTCTGTGGATGACCTCTACCTCCTGTTCTGAAGACATCTTCACCTACGATGCCGTCAATGTTGTACCTTCCATCCATGTCCGGAGGGATCATGGATCTCCGTGATGGAAACTGTTGACTTGTGGTACAAGGCAGCAACTTTGACGCATGAAACACCGGGTAGGTGTGGAGGTGCGCTGGAATCTCGACTGTATAGGATGGCCGATCCTCTCTGCCCTTGATTTCTAAGACTGGCCACGGTCGTCGGTATGCAGGCAGTAACTTTGGCGAGATGTTCTCCTCAAGAGCAAACTCTTTGGACTTGACCCAGACTAAGTCGCCTACTTGAAACTGTGATGGGCGACGGTGCTTATTGGCTTGCTCTATCATTCTATGTTGGGCCTTCTTGAGGTTCTCTGTGACGGTAGCAATCTCCTTTCATAGTGTAGTGCAAACTCCCTAGTATCGAGCGGTAGCCTTTGAATCTGGTCCCGATTCAGTCCCTCAAACGGTCTACACGGTCTAAAGGACTTATGTAACTCATTGGGAGTGCGACAGGTCGCTAAGTGCATGCTGTTATTGTATGCGCTGGCTACCTTGGGAAGCATCTCATCCCAGTTAAGCTGATCAGGTCTAATATGCATTCTGCGAACTTGCTGCATGATTTTTGTTACGGACTCAGCCAGGGCTCGATCCCTGGTCCTCATGTTACCACCCGCCAGGCTGCTATTTTATTTTTGAATTGCTGATCTCTGGTTCCTGACTGTTGGCGCCCTCTGCAGTTGGTGCCCGTTCTCAAATCCTCCCTCTGGCACTTTCGGATTTCGATACTTGGCGCCATCCGACACTCTGACGCCCAGGCTCAGACCTTCGATTTTCAGTTTAGCCCCGAGGCAAATTGCACTTCTGCCCTCCAGACTCAACTTGAGTCCGGTACTTAAAACCGGATTCAAGCTGAGTTCGGGGACTCAGTTTTCAGCCTCAGTGCTTGTGCTTCAGTGTGACTTGCTACGACATTGTGTTCGGAATCGAACATTGCGACTTTGCGACTCACCTCTCCGTGTTTGCGTCTGTCGCATCGAGTCGAGTCCGTGTCAAGTTGAGTGAGTGTGTGTGTGTGTGCTCTCACTCTCTCCCTCTCCCTCTCCCGACCTCGCCACTCTGCCTCCGCCCCGTCACAATTTTGTTCATCTGTTCAGTCTGACCGTTAGTCTCAGGATGACGGCGAGATGACATGAACAACCTAGAGCCATAGACTCTCATCAACTCCTGCCAGTTCTGACTAGTGAACCTGGTATCTCTGTCACTAACTATTGACAGCGGGAGACCATGTTCACTGACCCAATTACCAAAGAACTTGTCTATAACCAAATATGTTCGTGCCTTTGTGGGTATGTATACGCACGTATGAGGTTGGCTAAGTATTCTGCCACTCAAAATGTCCCTCTGTGTCGTGACATTCCCCTAAGATCAAACTACGGATCTCTTCACTATCGGGAACGCACAAACGATCAGCTATGTTAGTCTTCTCAAATAGTAACCCTTTTGTAGTGCGGTAGTCTGGCTCAAACTCTGGAGACTCTTTAACTTTCTTGAGGAGATCACTATAAATAGGGTCCTACGCATATGCCTCTTTGACTTTCTGTTACAGGTCTCTCTCTATATCCAGATAATGAACTATCGCTCCAAAGTAATCAGCTCTTCTGCTTAGAGCGTCCGTGACTACATTGTACTTCCCTTTAACCGTCTTGAGCTCGAAGTCAAACTGATTTATCTCTGCGGACCACCTAGTAAGCTTAGGTGTCATCTTGGCCTGTGTCTTCAGCCACCTCAACGTCTCGTGGTCTGAGTAGACTTTGAAGTGGCTCCCAAGCAAGTAGTGCTTCCAGTGATCAAGTGCTTGCCTGAGAGCGTAGAGTTCCCTCTCATAGTTTGATGTCACTACCTTCTCTGAAGGCATCCTAGCAAACATGAGCTCCACGGGTCTATACCCATCGCCATCATCTTGCTGTAATACAACACCTATACCATACTAACTTGCGTCAGTGGTAACAACAAAAGGCAAAGACGGATCGACTACCTTGAGGACTGGATAGTCTATCAAGGCCCGCTTCAATTTCTTTAGGGTCGAAATACAGTCTCTATCCCATTCCCAAATTGCTTTTTCTTTAACAACCTACGAAGGGGTGCAGCGATAGTGGAGAAGTTCCTCACAAACTTTCTATAGTAGTTGGCTAGGCCTAGGAACGACCGCAATTTTTTCAATGTGTGGGGCGTTGGCCAATCTCTGATCGCTGCTATCTTATTATCCTCAAGTTTTATGTCATCTCCATCTAAGATGTGGCCCAAGTACATGACTTGTGTCTTGGCCCACTCACACTTCTTTGCGTTGATCTTGAAGTTAACTTCTCTCAGCTTCTCCAAGACCTGCCTCAGACGACCCTCATGCTCCTGGAGGGTCTTACTAAACACTAAAATATCATCTAGGTAAACTACTACTACGAATCTATCTAGCCACGACCTAAACAAGTCATTCATGCAGCGCTGGAATGTGGCTGGCGCGTTAGTAAGTCCAAAAGGCATCACTATAAACTCGTAATGCCCATACCTAATCCTGAATGTCGTCTTGTACTGATCATCAGGGTGGACCTCTATCTGATGATAACCTGACTTCAAATCTATCTTAGAGAAGTATATGCAGCCCTGCACCCGATCTAATAGATCATCTATATTGGGCAGTGGTTCTGCATTCTTCATTATGACGACATTCAGACCCTATAGTCTACACATTCTAAGCTCTCCCTCCTTGGGGACAAAAGAACAGGCGTTCCAAACGGAGACGAACTGGGCCTAATCCAACCCTTCTCTAAGTGCTTGCGCAACTCCTCTAACTCCCTTGGGGACATTCTATAGATAGCTCCCTTAGGAGTCCTACTGCCAAGCTTTATCTCAATACGATGTTGGATTGGCCGTTGCACTACTCCTGTAGGCGGCTTAGCTAAATTTGTATATTTCTCCAGCAGCTTGGCAATGACTGGCTCCATATGCTGTTCTTCCTTAGGCTTAGTGACAGGCCTAACATAGGCTACAAAACCTTCTCTTCTAATTGCTCCTTCCTCACTAATCGCGCAAACACGGGAGCACTGAGACAACAATGTGCGAGGGAGTTGTCTACTCCTGTCACATGGAACAGGCGAGCAGTCTTAACTTCGCCTGATGGGCTCGGGAGCCTACACTCATGCTCTCTTAAGTCACTTAAGTGAAGCGTGGCCCCTGCTGCCTCTCCCCAGTCCATTCCTAGGACTATGTCAAACAGGAGGTTGTCTTCTACGAGGAGAGTTAGGGAATGGAGAACTTTTTCTACCTTCCCATCCTTCTCTAGACGTAAGTAAGCGAGGATACTGACTATGGGGTCTTCTAATTTCTGGACCTTCAGATTTAACTTCAGCTTCTGTAGCGCTTGCCTATTGATATAGCTGCGGGTGGCCCCACTATCTATAAGGGCCCCTACTCTACCTCTAAAGACCTCCACATTTACTAAAACTAGTTGTCTTTTTACATCTTTCTTCATTTTGGCCCAGGCAGGCATCCTCTCCTTCAACTCTTCTGCCATGCCTGTAAGGGAAGTGTCTAGAGAGAATCTAACACAAACAGTCTCTGGACAACTATCTAGGCACTAGCCAACAACCTCTGCCATAGACACATGTGGCTTGGGAGTTTCTCTGTGGTGCGCGCACTCTTCTCCACATGGTGTAGGGGTAAGAGCAGTTGCAACTCCTACCGGCGGTTGCCTTTTGCTGCCTGCGCAGCAAACCGGGCCTCTCTATACTTAGGACAATATTTAATAATATGGCCAGGATCACCGCAATAGATACACTGATCCTGATCTATCCTCTTCTGCCGAATTCTTTGCTCTAAGCCCAGATCTTCCCAGGGTCTGCCTTGTGGCAAGCCAGGGAGCCATCCACCCCTCCTGGGAGGTGACTGAGTAAAACGAGAGCGATTTTGCGGGGGACCTTGACCCCTACCTCTCGCTTGGCGGCCTCCTCTGCCACCAACCCCCTGATCGCTTTGTCCTCGACCATCGGAAGCCTGGCCCCCTTGGCCCCGACCTCCTTTACCTTGCGGCCTCCCTCCAACCGCAACAGCAGCGTAACCTCCTCTGACTACCGCCACGGTCATCTTCCTCCAGGCCCCATTCTATTTGATCATATGAGACCTCTTCCATACCACCCTCATCTAGAGGTAGGATCAAATGATCCTTGGCCTTGACTTGGCCAAAAATGGTACGACCCTTCCACTTTTTGCCCTTGTCAAGGTCCTTATGCCAGAAAGTGGAGACCGGCATGGACCGCGCTTCAAACGCTACCACTTCCCTACTCAGAGTATCGTAGGTCATGGTAGACTCCTAGCTCTTCTCAAAGAAGTGCCCGCGCAACGGCTCGACTATGGCACGAAAGAATAGGTTGACCAGTTGGGTCTCAGTGACCCCATGGTCAGGGACAACTACCAACTCATCCATTACTTCCTTGAGTGCCCTGACACTCTTCCATTGTCGTGAGTGGATGGTCTAAAGCTTATCGGAGGCCCTAATCCCTCTAGTGACATCAACAAATCTCTCGCGCAACAACTTAAGGAATGCGCCCAGGGAGGTTTGCGCAGAGTAAGCTGCCATGTTATTCTCGCAATCAGCAGTGCGGGCAAGCTTGCTGCCTCTTCCCTAAGGGCATGGAAAGCAATTAAGACTTGCTCCTCGGGCACAATCTTCTGGAGGTGAACATACGAATTGATGTTCGCCTCCCAGTTGTCAAAGTTTTCTCCCTTTTTCCCACTATAGTGATCAGGGAACTTGACCTTGACTGGGTCACTATGAGGACGTGCTTCCTCCTTCCTTGGAGCTGCTAACTTACCACCCTCTATTGCCCCTATACAAAATTGCTTTGTGCTCTCCATCCTTGCCTTAACTTCCGTGCGCACGTGCATCATCATTTCACGCGCAAACTCCCTAAAACCTAAGCGTATGGAGCGCAACGTTACATCCTGGCTTCTGCTTATCCCAAACTTTAGCCAGGAGTTCGATATTCCTCGACATAACCTCCATCTTCCCCTGTATATCCGCTTGCGTCTCCATCTGCACCCTTTGCTCCTTTATAGCCTCCAACTCTCTCGCCGTCTTGCTGGCATCTTCCATATGTTTCTTCTTTTCTCTTGTCAGACGCAACTTCCACTCCAACTTCTTCTCCTCCTCTATTGTTCTTCCCTGGGGACATATAACATTGCCTCCTCCTCTTCTCCCAGGGACAGATTAGCAACCCATTCAGAAACCTTCTTCTCTAGCGAGGGATCCTCCTTTATACTACTCGACTCTCCTCTTTCCCTGATACTTCTTCTGATCAGGGGCACTTCTTCTTCCACCTTTTTCTTTTCTTCTTCTTCTTCTGCATCCACTGCTTTCAACTTTTCTTCCTCCTCCTTTTTCACCCTCTCTAGCTCACCCTCCAACTTCTATCTTTTCGCGGCCTGCTCCTGCAATAAGGCTAGGCCTGCTTTACAACCTCCTTCTTCTCCTTCTTGGCCTTCTGCTCGGCCAAGATCCCCGCAGCCTCCTCCTCTGCTCCTTTGTGTAGGGAGTGGTACTAACACCACCCCTGGTCTCTAATCTACACGTAAAGGAGTTCCAAAATCCCAACGGAAAGAGGAGACGCCAGAGGGTCCCCTAGAGGGAGAACCCCACAAGCAGACCGTACATAGGGTAGTCATCCATGGTGTCCGGTGCATGACAATGACTGTCCCACTCCTCACCACTTATGCCTACCCACTGGACTAACTCGTTGTCTAAGAACTACAGGATCCGTATAAGACCCTGTCGACTATGGTCACTAGCCTGGGCCTAATACTGCAGCTGTCACTACAGGACTCAATGTTGATCAGGAGGCATTTAAGGAGATCCCCTGTAACTCCTCAGGAATTATTAAACGGCGCAGACAGGACGACGCGATCAGCAAGTCCTCTCAAGACTTAGACAGCTTGTTGTGCAGCCAACAACTCGGATTTTGGGCCTACCATGCCACACTGAGCATCCCGTCAGTCTGTACCGGTCCTTGGGAGGGTTTGTCCTCCGGGTCAGTCAGTCGTCATACACGGCCTTTAGCCCTACTCAGCCCGTGTGGGTTTGGTCAACAAAGCTGTACGACCTCGTACACAGAGTTCATATCACCTGGACAAAAGAGACTCAATGCAGAAAGAAGAGACAAATAGACTTAGCAAGTACCATGGGGTGAGTACACATCCATAGGGCGAGGGGATAGGTTGAAGGCTTGGCGAGAATATACCGACTTCAGGTTGGTCAAATTCGTGGTCAACATGTCTGGTCAACGCTGGTCGACGCTGGTCAACTTCTCGGTCAACTTCTCGGTCAACACCTTGGTCAACGCCGGTCAACCCCTCAATCAACCCCTCGGTCAACCCCGGTCAATGCCTCGGTCAAACCTGGTCAACGCTTCGGTCAACTCTCCGATCAGCCCTGGTCAACTCTCCGGTCAACACCTTGGTCAACTCTCCGGTCAACACCTTGGTCAACGCTGATCTCGGCTATGGCTGCCGACCCCTTTCTTCCTCACCAACCTTCGTTACTCTCCTTCTGCCTCCTTCCTTCTTTCTCAGTTTCTTATTCCTTCACCCGGGCGCTGTCTTCTTTCTCCTTCGTCTCTTCCTTCTCCTTCCTCGGCTATGGCTTCTTTCTCCTTCGTCTCTTTTCTCCTTGGTAACCCTGTGCCCGAGCTTTTTCTCCTTGGTAACCCTGTGCCCGAGCTTCGACGGTTATGGCTGCCACCTCCTGTCTTGGACCGCACAAACAATCTTGTATGGCTCCTCTCTCTCTCTCTCTCTCTCTCTCTTCATCGTTGTCTTCTTTGCAGGTACGCACACCTTTCTTCGACGGCGCAGCTATGGCGGACCTTCCTCCTTCGATGGCTCGGCTACAGCTATGGCGCCCAGACAACGATGGTGCGCGGGATAACAGGAACCAGCTCTGATACCAATGCAATCAGACTCAGTTTCTTCTTCAACTCACATGCATGCAACAGATGACAAAGCACACTGGCACCAAAGCGCCCACTCAAACATCCGAGATATGGAAACCGAGAACACAGTTCAGATGCAAACTCGCTTCAACAGGCTATGGCGCATGAGCGCCTGTACATCCCACTCTCGACACTGTGTCCACAGCCACTGTTCACGCACACTCAACTCTGGATCACCCTGAATATCCTACACGCATCCACTGTATGACACCCGCTCACACACACACTATCACTAGCTACTACTAACTATGGCACACTATCTCCTCCTCAGCCCACTTCGACTTCAGGCCTCTGCAGACCACCTCGCACAAGACACTAGAGCAGCGCTTCCTCATGGCTTACGCAGGAATGAATGAATGGCTGGACGCTGTCTCTTGATTTATACTTCTGTAAGTCACTGGTCTGCCCCTTTTCCACCGGGCCATGGTGCACACAGTCCCTCATGGTACTTGCTGACTGTACAAAGTAAGACTGGGACTGGGTACGGCTGACTAAGTGAAGTTGGACTCACCACTTGCCCACTTGCCTCTGACTGAACGTGAGAAATTCTCGAAAGGCCACTTCCGGACCGGAAGTCTGTGGACTTGGCCTTTCGGAAGTGTAGCAGCTACGACCTTGACCTTTCAGGACTGTAGCAGCTACGACCTTGACCTTTCAGGACTGTAGCAGCTACGACCTTGACCTTTCAGAACTACAACAGCTATGACCCCTACGCAGGTATGACCCCTACTTCGACAGGTCTAAAGTTCAAGACCCGACAACTACTCAGACCTACGACAGACAACTTTCAACTACTAACACACAGGTCACAGGTTCAAGACACACAGGGTCGACTCGATACTGTACACAGGTAAGGTGAGGTAAGGTAAGGTCTGAGGATCGAGCCCTGGGATCCGCATCTGTGACTGCAAAAGGTGAAAACTGTTTCAAGGAGAAGACAGCCTGCATTAAAAAAAAAAAAAAAAAAAAAAAGAAAAAAAAAAAAAAGAAAAAAAAAAGAAAAGAAGAAGAATGGAAGAAGAAGAAGAAGATGAACACCAGCAAAGACCAATGCCAACCCCCCTTCATCTCGCCACCGCCTTCAACCTCCAATTACTCCTGCAACCTCTTCTTAACAGTAATAATAATAATAAGAATGAAAGAATGAACCATTACCAATGTCTGGATCCTCTCCTCGCAGCCTGCCACTCGGAGGGTCCACCATAGCCATCTCATACACCTTCCTCCTACTTGGTCAAGCAGGTGGCTATGGCGGACTATCGGAGTGAAGCTCTGATGTTCAAAGGACAACGCAAAGCTAATGTGTCCTCCTTCCTGCTATGGCCTTCAAGTCTAGCAGTACCCTGAAGTCTTCCTTGCAGGTGCAAGCCCCCAATGGGCCCTTCTAGGTGCAGCACCAACCAAGAAGATGAAGATGCAGACCTCCACCATAGCCACCAAAGCTAATGTTGTCTCTTTGCAACAAGCAATGGCAGATGTTCTGCTATGTGTTTAGGGTTTACCGTCTTCACCGGAACAGAACACTCAGTTATTATGCCTGCATCTGGACTGAAAATCGACCCAAATACGGCTATAATGACCGGGCGTTCTATTCGGGTTAAGCAGCAGTTCTGGTTGGTGGTGCATGTTCATGACGTTAGTCATTCACAGAAGAGCAATACCCTTTGAGAAAAGAAGGTTGTTCTTAGAAAATACAAAGACGAAGTGGTCGGACACCGATCCCAAGAGTAATGATTCGAAGACTTTGTCGCATTTCTTCAATGCGGGCACAGTAACGATCATAACAATCTCCTCGTGTACCTACGGGTACATCAAATTCTACTTTGTCATAAACATCGTAGGGTGCTGCTTTTCGCAAATCCCAGGAAACCCCTGAACCTCTTAACATTACACCACTAAATCCCCAATCCATAGCCTGTTGTGCAGTAACAGTACCAATATCTATAAGTCATTGTTTCCAAATACGATTGTTTGTTAACATTTCTTCATTTGATGGTGACCTACTCCTGTGCCACTCGAAGCGCTCTTTGGGCAAAAAGCCAAGAAAGACAAAAGCCTGTCAAGGGTGAAGACAAAAGAAGGGGTTTCTGACAGACGTAGTACAGAAATTGTACAAACATGGTACCTGCGTACCAGATAGTGCATAGTAGCGACTGTACTATGCACTATGTATAGACATTGTGCAAACATAGTACAAACGTAGTACCAATGTAATGCATAGTGGGTAGTGCATAGCGCATAGTACCTACTCTACCATGCACCATGCACCATGTAGTATGCCGGTGATATGTGCTGCGTAATGTCACAAACTCTGATACCAATCATGCTCATACTACTAAACATATTGCACCTGTGGCCTTGATTTTCGTTTTCTGTTTTTTTTGTCTGCCTTTCCCATGCAAAAGGCACAAGTGTGGAAGAGAAAAGGCGCCTCTTGCATTGTGTGGTGGTTGGAGGTGGTCCCACAGGAGTGGAATTTTCTGGAGAGCTTAGCGACTTCATCATGAGGGACGTAAAGAATCGCTTTCCTCATGTCAAAGACTACATCAAAGTCACACTGATTGAGGTAAGTCAGTTACTAATGAACTACTCTGTAGTAAAGCCACTGATCAGACTGAGTGATCATCGTATTTGTTCCTCTTGGATTGCCCTGCACGCTGGTACTCTGGATCTACCCAACCCCAACATCAAACAGCAGCTACAAGATTTACTTGTATACAGTATACACGTGGATGCCTGGAGGGGGCCATGGGAAAAAAGAAAACATTGCCAACATCAGGCACAGTTCAGCTCTCGCGATGGACAGGCGGCACTATGTGGACTGAGCAGGTATTATGAGGCCTGGTTGAAGAAACCGTGCAGGTTGGGTTGTACTGTGCGAGCCGCGTCATACAATGACTGACCAGCACTATGTGGGTTATGGGGCGTTGTGTGGCGTCGGTCCAACTATGTGGAGTGGGTGGTGTAATGTGGGCAGGGTGGCATTATGTGGTGCGGATGATACCAAGCGAGTTGGGTGGTACTATGTGGGCCGGATTATACTATGCAGACCGGTTGGTACGACCTGGGACAGGTGATACTTTCTGGGTTGGTTCGATGCGGGGAGGGTCAAACTATGTGGACTGTGTGATACCATGGGGGCAGACGGTCACGTGGATCTGCCATGTACTTGTATCCGAACATCCTGAGGATGCACTCACATCGGCTCTGTCTTCAATGTATCCGGCTGCATTTACAACCGGGCGTGAATGCATCCAACAGCAACTGGTTCCTTAAATACATGAAGGGCGTACCCACACTGGCTCTATCTTCATGCATGCAGGCTTGCCCGTAAATGCAGTCAGATACATTGAAGACAGGCGCTGTGACTGCGCCCTCAGAATGTTGGAGTTTAGGTGCATTCCGCAATCACCTCCATAAATACATGCAGAAAAAAAAAAAGAAAAAAAAAAAGAAAAAAAAAAAAAAGAAACAAAAATGCATGCAGGCTTGTTGCAGGGCATATTCACATAGGCTCGATCTTCAGCGTATCTGACCACATTTACGGCCGAGCCTGGATACTTCCACAAACACGTACAGGGCTCTATCTTCAGTGTTTCGGATCACTTTTACGGTGAACTGCAATGCTTCCATGAATACGTGCAAAAGTCTTGATGTGAGTTGCACGCTCTAAAGTAGGCCAGCTTAAGAAAGAAACCAAATAAAGCCCGCCATCTATGTGCTTGTCATCGATCATCTAGAAACGGCACGAGACTATGGGCCTCGCTCCAGCAGTACTCACCAAATGTGCAAAACGAGAATTAACCTTTGTGGCATACTGCGCAGGCACACGGGCCTGCAGGGCCCGACCAGCGTTCTCAGCCTAAAAGCCTGAAAACAAGGGCCTACAGGCCCTGTGTCGCTTCAGCCTAAAAAGGGCCCTCCAGGCCCTGAGTCTTTTCAGCCTGAAACGGAGGGCCATTTGCAGGCCCCCATAAGATCGACCTGCCCAGAAACTTAGGCAACAGACCAGGGTTTTAGCACAGGCCATTTTTGGCCTGTTTTCAAGACAACCTTTGTTTGAAATTCAACGCCAGGGTCTGGCATGTTTTGGCATTGGCTAGAGCAGCCTCCTGGACGGGCCAGCACTATATAAGAGTGGCCCGCCCTACAGGCTGCAGGCAGTCACGAGGTAGTCAGGAGGTGGTTCAGAGGGACTTCCCAGGCACTTCACGTGCAGGAGGCAGGAGGGCAGTCTTCAGGATTCGGCAGCAGCACTCTGTAGGAGCACTGCAGTAGTAGTAGTGTTCAGCACTGGGCGCTATTAGGAGCTAGAGTAGCGTTGGAGAGAGAGAGAGGGTTGGCGGAGGCCAGGGAGACTTAACAGTGGCGCCATAGCTCCAGCTTCGTCTTTGATGTACCTGCAACCAGGCGCCACCTTCACAGGTTAGTACTGGACTGAGAGAGAGAGAGAGTTCTTCTTTTTCCTCTTCTAAGTCCACCATCTCTCCCTCACCCTCTCGCCACCTGACTTCTCAGTACATGCAGACTACGAGAGAGAGAGAGAGAGAGAGAGAGAGAGAGAGAGAGAGAGAGAGAGAGAGAGAGAGAGAGAGAGAGAGAGAGAGAGAGAGAGAG
>BFEA01000404.1:1446188-1456648 GCA_003427395.1 Chara braunii
AGATGGCAATACCCACTACAGCCAGTCCCGGTGCCAACTTACACCTATATCCAGAAAACTGCCAGTGGAAATTATTTGCATGCCCAGGACTGAGGTGGGCCTGTCTCTTATACACATCTAGATGTGTATAAGAGACAGATACAAAGGAACAAACAAGCCAGAGATCAATGATGTCGTGGAAGGACGTCGTGGAGGCCATACTCAAGTGATGGCCTGTCTCTTATACACATCTAGATGTGTATAAGAGACAGGCTTTTTTCTGAGACTTCTGCGTGAGAGTACCTGCAGTGGGAATTTCGGAAGTGGCACCAGTGCCGAAGGTCTACCTGAAGGGGAAAAAAAAAAAAAAAAAAAAAAAGGAACAAACAAGCCAGAGATCAATGATGTGTGGAAGGACGTCGTGGAGGCCATACTCGAGTGATCACTTTCCAGAATGCATCTGACCAATATTACGGGGAGAGGGAAACGTTCTTGTTTTCTCTTTTTTTCTGCTTTTGTTTTTTTCCTCCTTTCGCTGCCAGCAAGGCAGCGCACCTCGTGTTAAAAACGCCCTCCCTGAGGGCATACTCACATGAGCCGTTGAAATGAATCCAACCACTTTCACGCCATAATCTTCCTCACGTGCCACAACCCCCCTCACACAACATCTCCTCTCGCCAACCCCCTAAAAGCAAACCCACACACGTGATAAACCAAACTCTCTAATATCCTCCCCTCGTTCGAGTTGCCAGGCCTTCGAAGTTAATAGGAAAGACCAAACAAGTTCATTCCACAATCATCTTGATCTACCCCCTCCTCCAGTCAAAACACTCAGCACCTATAGCAACCCCCATAACCAATTATCCCATCTAACTCCTTTCATTCTTACACTAACACAAACACCCCTTTCTCCACCAGCCAAAAAGTAACACATCATTTGGCTTCCAGGTAATAAGGTCTGAGTAGGCTCAAGTATCAGGATAGATATTAAGGCCATAGTAATGTGTATTTCACTCCTTTACGACAAGGTTTAGGGTTTCAGCATGGATCACCGAAAAGAGGTTCTAGCAAGTGTTTTAGTGTTCAATGTAAACTCGACGGTCAAGGGACTGCAAGGAACAGGATGGTCAAATCCTAAATGGACAAACTGCAAGATCAGTGATAGAAGAATAGCCACATTACAATTCAAATACAAAGGACAATTAGTACATGCTAACTTAGGCACGGGTGAGGGAGGGTACATTCTTCCTACGGTAAGTAATCGATGTTGTCCGTTGGGCCGTCCCACCATAAGGGGGAGGACCGTGAGTAAGTAATCATTGTATTCCCTTCTGACTTGCCGGAGGAGTAGTAACCGGACTGACACTCCCCAAAATGGAAAGGAGCTAGAACTATAAGGTTCTGTTTTTTGTTTACAAAAAAAAAGGGGGAACACGGGCCAAACAAAAAGGAAAACCAGAGGGGAAGAAGAAGAAGGCAGGGGATCAGTCAATGGATCAGACAACGTCCTAGATCCAAAAAAGCACAAGGGGTGGAATCGCCAAAAAACAGAACCAGCGCCATGCACGTGGATACCTCTCCGCCTGCAAAGACAATGGAAGACAGCCAAGCCATATTAATGGAGGAGGACTCAATCAGCTCCTTGGAATGGCTCGACATATACGTCACCTCCTTGAAATCCCGCTGAGAACTGGACCTGGAAATCAGGCTGGGACATGCCAGACACATCAGCAGCCTCTTTTTTTTTTTTTTTTTGAGAAATAGCCCTTGTGATATCCCTCTATCCTGGTGGTGGTAAGAGAACCGCCAGAATTGAGGGCTTATCTGTCGGGCTGCTCCATCTATTGGTGGGGAGCAGCCTCAAGGAGGCTACAAACTCAGATAACCTGTTCGGTTTTCCAAACTCTCCAAATCTATATGAGGCTCTGGAAATAGAGAACAACTTCTCATAATTTTTGGCACAACAGTGCACAGACAAGAGTGACGAAGGGATGGAGGCCAATCAGATAGACACAGTCATCCAAACAAACTAATGGCCAGGCTCATACCTAGGGGAGGAGAAAGGCAAAACACTGCAGGAAGAAGAGACCACCACAAAGACGGAAGGTCAGGGAGAACGGGGAACAGAAAAGGAGAGAATGAAATTGCTAGCCAACGAACTGATTAGTCACAAAAAGAATCAGAAAAAGGAAAAGATGAGACATATTGCCATCCTAGAGAGACAAACAAGACACCTAGAGGAACAAAACCAGGAACTGGGAAGTGTCTCTCTCTCCTTGAACATAATTGCAGGCGAAACCTCCCCAGACCTGGCAGTATCAGCGAAGATTGACACCATTTATCTCTCACGCTCAGCCCCAATCTTGCCCTTCTGTTTCAACTATGAGAAAGGCGAGTAGCAGATCGCTGTTCGACCTTCCTTGGTCACAACACAAGAAACTGAGGAAGTGACCCAATTCATAAGGGCAAATATTTCAAACCAGCGCCCATTGCTTATCTGCAAGACCTGGCAGGATAAGAACCTGGATGTGGTATGGGAAGACGACAGTGGAACATCACACTTCAGGAACCCAAGTCCAATCATGGCAATTTATGATCAGCAAGTTGTCTTGAGGGACAACCTGCAATGAAAGCCTTTGGATTTGATGTGTAAAATCCCATACACCCTTCTGGGCCACAAAGACGAAGTGGACAGGATCGCAGACAACACGACTGCTTTCATAGACAGGAGTGGTTGGGCAAAAGCGAGGAGTCGTCTTTGGAGAGGATGAAGATGGAGAAAGAAAAGAGGGAAGAGAGGAGAACCTCCGACGCAGCCTCCCAAACACACTACTAACTCCTAGTCAGGGATAACCACACCAACCCCCAATGAAAAACTCGTTGGATGGTTCCCTGGACAGAGGAGTTGGACACAGTCCTAAGAGATTCAAACCCACTACGGAAACAAAGATCTTAAAAGATATCAGAAAGCAACTAGAACTATCCATTCTATCATGGAATGCCAATGGACTTGCCTCTATTCTGGACAACCCCATCAAATGGAAAAATTTGACCGAAACTATGGCTTGGTTTGGACAGAACCCACCAGACATCACATGCCTACAGGAAACTCACCTTACCGACGATGAAGAACACAGAGTATCCAAGCGGCAGTACTAAGGAAATTGCATTTTGTCAAATCTGCACACTGGGTCATCGTAGCACCAATGGCTCGGCTGGAACGATCATCCTTTTTCACCAAAAGTCCGCCTCAAGCGACAACATAACTGTCAAACCCACAAGCCAAAATGACAGGACAGGTAGATGGGTCAAGATTGATATCAAACTCAAAGAAGAAGACATAACCATCCTAGGCATATACGGTCCAAACACATCACAGGAGAAAACCCCCTTCCTCCTCTCGGTGGAACAACTTATCCCCACTCACTCTCATTCCATCATCATGGATGACTGAAACTCGATGCAAGACCTCACCCAAGATAAAATTTTGAACTCACAAGATCCCTTGTCACAGTCCAACAGCGTAGACCCAGGTAACTTCATCACAAGGAAGAACCTAATAGATCCTTTCCATCTCCTCTCGCCAGACAGAAAATGTGTTTCCTGTGTTAGAAAAACCTACCTTGGTAGAACCTCTCTGTCAAGAATAGACTTCTTCCTCACCTCCGAATCCTTATCAGGAGAAATATTAGACTGCAAAAGAAAAAAACAATCCCTTCTACAAGGGTCAAGGCAACGATCAGTAGCTGATTTAAGAGGATGATCAGCCACACTGGGACTGAGACTCCGACCGCCCTCCTATTCGAGGATGACCTCACAGTTCTAATTAGGGCATCCAACTCATCATTCGGTGCGTTGACAAGAGCAATACAAGCCTTTCAACTAGCCTCAAAAATGAAAGTGAACTGGGCAAAAACAACTGGGTGGTGGTTCTTGGAACCCCCCCCCCCCAATAGAACTCACACTACAAGGGATGCGTTGGGCAGATTTATCTGCCCCAATCCGGTTCCTAGGTATCAACCTCAACGCAAAAGGATGCCACAACTCGTCACCGCATCCGTACTTTCATCCATGATTAACAGAATGCATACATGGAAGGGTGTTCACACTTCATTTGCTAGGTAAAATTATATCCCTGAACAACTCTATTCTAGCCATGATGTGGTATGCTACCTCCATATGGTTCCCCTCAGTCAATTTCCAAAGTCAGATCAGGAAAAACACAACAACTTTCCTCTGGACAGGAAATACTGACAACCAACACTTCATTCACAAGGTAGCCTGGCAAGTAGTCATGCAATCCAAGGCTAAGGGAGGCTTAGGCCTCCTAGATCCGGCCCGACAGATCCAGGCCCTTCAAATCAAGTGGGTCTTAAGAATATCCTTCCAAGACAGCCGACACTGGGAACCTCTAACCCTTAACCATATTAGAGAACTACCCCCATTTGAATCTCCTAACAACATGCGAGGGATTTTTTGGATCTTCAATAAACATTGGTCACAAACAAGAACGAAACCGCGAAATCCCTAGGGTCACAGATCCTACAATACTCGATAACATTTTCCCCAAGAACAGGATGGGCCCCAAAAAAAGAGATGTAGTACTCGGACATCCCCTCTTCGGAAACTCTTGGATTACAAGTGACAAAGGAGAAAGCTTCCCTCTCTCAAAATCAGAGGCCAAATGGGGTCACTGGCTAGAAAAAGGAATATGGCAAATCCTACACTTTTGGGAGGACACAACCAACACATGGAAATCTGAAAAAGACCTAAGGACAACACTGGAAGGGACTCACCACCTACAAGAAAATATAAACCTAATCATCGAGAGCATTCCTATAGAGTGGATACGTTTACTACGAACGGAGCAGAAATGGCAATATGGGGAGTGGGCAGTAACAATGGCTCAGGGAACTATCATTGAGGCCCTAAGATTCAAAACCTACGAGAACCAGAACAATGAATGGGTCTGCTGCGATATATATTTACCCTTGATGAGCCACTACACGCGCTTGGTAAAAAAACCAAAAGCAAATTCAAAACGCCACTGACAAAAGGCCGGAAATAACCCAAAAATCTGCAGCCCTTAAATTAGGATCAGGACACCTAGGAACTATAATGAATGGAAGCCTAACCCTTAAACCACCAGTACTTCCTGAATTCGCTCCGCGTATACGGCCAGCCAAAAGTGGAAACCGAGCCGTTGAAAAAAAAACATCCCAGTGATATCTTCTAACGGGACTCTAGTAGCATTGACTAACTCTGGATATAGCATAATCTTCTTTATTTTTTCATATTTTTGAATCATCATTCTCATTAGCTTCATTATCTATGGTATTATCAGTATCATCAGTATCATCATGGTCATCATCATTCGAGGGTCGCTAAGCCCGGTTCTCAGCATTTTCCGTTCGATCACTCCGGGCAGACTGTGAGGACCCCGGCCTCAATCTTATTATTGGAAATATCAGCCTTGGGCACCGGGCCCGTTTTGATTAAAAATAAATAAAAAAGAGAGAGTAAAGCATATGCTTGTGCAGGTGCAGATCTTCACCTGGGTCTCATGCTGACTGCTCTCTAGTTTTGCCCTCATTTTTGTAAATATGTGGACTATTTGACATTTGTCCTTTCCCCTCTCTGTGCACAGAAGGCATGACCCACACCTGTTGCAGTCTGCATGTTTCCTTCTTTCACGCAACCAAACAGATTAACTGGGTGTGCAGCATAAGCTGTCAAATTGTCAACCACCGGAAACTCGAAAAAAGAAAAGAAAAAAAAGAACGACAATACCTACAAGGCTCTTCTCCCATGGCGGCTCTCTGCACCAAGTGGAAAAAGAACCAGAGTGGCGCTCTTTTGTTTTGTTTTCTTTTTGGCTGCCTGTGCCGGTCAAAAAGGTCCCGGAGGACGAGCCCCCGAAGAATGCGGTGGTGGGCAACTTCATTCACAGAAGTTTGCCTGGGAGAGGTAGGGGGTGGTTTAGAAGGGCGACCCGCATTCCATACTCAGAAAAGGGTCCCGTTAGAAGATATCACTGGGATGTTTTTTTTTTTTAACCAACGACCTCTACTAGAGTATGGTTAGTTTTGGGATTTCAAAATTCAATTTGCCTATCTCACCTGGCGAGTAAGACTGACTGAGTTATTGAGTTTTATAATTAACTTTTATAATTAACTTTTATAATTAACTTTTATAATTAACTTTTATTCTGTTCCACTCGGTCACTCTGTGGTTATTGTTCCAGGTGGCAGAGCGTCAAGGAATGTACCTGGCAAACTCATTCAATGAGATAGGCAAGCATGGCGGTGCAAGGGCAGCGAGCTCAGCTGTAGATGAGAAAGGCGAGGCCCTCACTCTTCCTGAGTTCACTTACCGACATTTGGGGAGCATGGCAACAGTGGGCCGCCACAAAGCTCTTGTTGACCTGCGTCAAGCTCCGGTACAACTCTCAATTTACCCTCCCCTCCTCCCCTCCTCCCCTCTCCTCCTCCCCTTCACTCCTCCCCTTGCTCCTCACTTTCCACCTCCCTTCCCTCTCCTAGCCACCTGCCTGACCTTACGTCTTCCCAAACCTCTCTTGCCTTCGCCCTAACGTGAGCAGCTCACATCCTCGATCTTAGTCCCTTTCTCCTCGATCTTAGTCCCTTTCTCCAAGCACGTTACGCGAGCTACCGTCTTCACCCGAATCGAACGCCCGGTCGTCATAGCTGTATTTGGGGCAACTTTTAGACCAGATGCAGCAATAATGACCAGGCGTTTTATTCAGGTGAAGATGGGAGGAAGGGTGTGTGACGATAGCGTGAACACAGTCCCAGTCCCGTCTCTAAACCCCAGATCATGCGTCCTAAGCACAGTTATAGCGCTAGGACAGAGCTTTAACTCTCACTAACCTCTGAAATGATTGTATTCGTCTGATTCATCAGGATTTGAAGGCATGAGCTGTTTACTCACTTGTGTACCTTTGAGCCGAATGGGCAGGATAAGAAGAGTTTGAACCCATGCATTTAAGAGGTTTGGTTGATAGTGATTCGTCTTCCGGGAAGCGACCGTCTTCCCCCGAACATAATGCATATGCGTTGTATTTGAAAATCCATGGTTGATAGTTTTTGAAAAAATAAAAAATTACCCAAGAGCCTAGGTCAGTGGGTACACCCATGAACTGTTGAAATACAGACCTGTCTTCGAATCCAGACAATGGAACTTGACGAGTAAAACCGACTACTAATGAATTGCTTGGGCCGGTCAGCTCAATGATAATATCTCAAGGCCATCGCCCTTTCTAAAAGAAATAATAATAATAATTAAAAAAAAAAAATGATCTAAATTTGCTTGCTTGAGCTTTTCTGTAGCATCCTTATATCGTTGTTCAGCATCGCAAATGCTATTTAATATCATCTCTTTAGGACTGTTCGAGGCATATGCAATGTATTCAAACAGACAGCAGCCTGTGTTGTATTCGTTTACAACGCATATGCTTTATGTTTGAGGAAAGACGTTAGGGACAAACCACGTCTCCATTTTGTGTGCGTGGAGATAGCTTGAATGTGCTAAAACACAGCATGAACGTGGCCAATGGCACATGAGAAGGTTTATCCTCTCCTATGAAACCACGTGCTGATTAAGCGCGTGGTTGGTGCTAAAGTTTTTGAGCGCCGCTCAATCCCACGCTCAAAGCGCCTTGAGCGAGGTTTGAGCGGGGTTTGAGCGCACGCGGATATTTTTTTTTTTGCTTTAAAAATGCTATAAAAAAAAAACAAAAAATATAGGGTTGTAGTCTTGTAGATCCTTTTCTAGATCCTTTGGAGATCTACAACCCTATGTTTTTTATTTTATTTTTTGAAGTTTTGCTATATTTTTAAAAAATCAAAAACGTAAACCAATAAACAAACAAGAAATATATATATATGAGGTTGTATATCTTTTGGAGATCTATAACCCAATTCTTTGTTTTTATTTTTTAAGTTCATATGTATTTTTTAAAAAATTGAAAAACACAAAAACCAGAAAAAAAACAAAACACACTCATAGACAACCGCCCCCACAAACACACACACGTACGCACACACACACACACATAGACAACCCCCCAACAAACACACACACGTACGCACACACACACACACACACGCACACACACACACACACACACACACACACACACACACATATATATAATAATTTTAACAATAAAAATTTAAAAGGTATATATAAAATAAATAAATAAAATAAAATAAAATAATAAAAATAATAAAAATAATATAAAATAAATAAGTATACATTAAAATAAAAAGTAAATTAAAAATAATTAATGCAAAATTAAAAATTAAAAATTAAAATAATAAAAAAAATATAAAAAAATAATAAAAAAAATAAATAATAAAATAATAAAATAAAATAAAAAATAATTATAAAAATATATTAAAAATAATAAAATAAAATAAAAATAGAAATAAGAAAACAAAAAATAAAATTAAACCAAATAAAATATAATAAAATTAAAATAAAAATATAAAATAAATAAATTAAAACAAGCTATATATTATATAAAATAAACTAAACTAGAAAAAATAAAATAAAAAAACAAAATTAAAAAAAAATAATAATAAATTAAGTAAAATAAGATAAAAATAATAAAAAATAAAAAATAAAAAATAAAAAAGTAAAAAAGTAAAAAATAAAAATAAACCAAAACAAAAAATAAATAAATCCTTTGATAATTTCCAGGATCAAAATTCTAACCAACCATTATACCATTGACAAAGACCCACCAACCTAATACAAACACAACTTCAAACCACCGAAGGATTATTCGACGCATTATAACCTCTGCAAACACAACTTGACCATGCGGGGTGCTTATACCATAGAAAACAACCACACATATGGGTTATGGGTCACCTGTTCCTTATAAAAATATAAAAAGAATACGGGAAACGAAGACACACCAAAATAAGACCGCTTAAAGTTTCTATTAACTTTTCTTACTTACGACGACTGACAACACCATCCCGAAACGACGCAGCTAATACACAAGAAAACAAACACGCGCACGAGGGAAAAGCAAATACGATGGAAAGCAAATTACCGCCATAGCTAGAACCCCTCCATATATGACGAAAAAATGACCAACTACGATCCTATTCTGGTATACTATGACCCTGCCACTACGTAATAGCCCACAACGCCAACAAAACATCACAGGACGAAGCTTGCCCTACCCTACGCATCAAGGCTACTACTACCCGGCTAGCTTCCACCCAATCTTCACGCATACAGATCTACCCCTCACATGAACCCTCCGCCTTCCCCCCCTCCCAAGGCTCGGCTAAGTTCCTATCTCATCGCAACCCGCCTGCAAGGATACAAACAAACAGCACACCACCTCAAAACGACATTACTTGCGCACAACAAAACAAACATACATACGACACGCTATAATACCGCCATAGCCTGACGGATCCAAAACGCTACACTACAAGACAAATACTAAAAAACGCCACTGACATGCCGCCAACCTGCGAGACTCCACTTGCGCATACTGGCACAAGGTAGATCAGCAGTACCAACCCCTCCATCACGATACGGGTAAGGATCCCATCTTTTTACTGATCTGCTTATCCCATCCCTCACACTACAAGCCCAATACTAACGTACCCGCTCCCCCATACTCCCACCAAAACCACACATACTGCATACACCACACGCTCATCCGTACATCGCAATTAACCCTTTCATACCCCGCAAAATGGCCTGCCACGCGGCACACCCATGGCATACACAGCACTATCACCAGCTAAGCTGTAACCTATGCACCCGTAAAGCAAAACCACTACAAATACTCCTCCCCACACACACTATACCACACCAACACCAGCACGCTGGTATACGCCGCTTGCGACCTCTCTCCGCTTCCTTCTTCCCTACTTGAGCATACCTGCTCACGAACTGATCTTGGTTCCAGGAAACGGTCTGGCACGTTACTGTGCCACGGGTGCTCTGCTTTCAGCGTAAGCCTGCTGATACTACGCTGTGTTATCACCTTCGTGATATGGCGGCGACTGATTCCACAGCAACACCAGCCATGTCCGCTCAGGTACGAACTCGCTAACACATAACTATGTACTACCTTGGAACCTTTGACCCCTTGCTTACCTACCCCCCACCCCCCACCCCGAATCCTAACAGGAGCCTATACTAAGCTAACCCCTCTGATGAGCTGCTATGGGTGCTAGGCGGCGAAAAGCGCGCTTTAGGGCGTGCACCCCCCCTACGACTGGGCTTTGCCCTTTCCTAATCTCTAACCCTCTAACTTTAACTACCTAACCTCGCTCCTACATGACCCCAGACCCCCATCTTAACCTGCAACATACCGCCTCCATAGCCTGGTTGCTATCTAACATCTAATGGGCGATATTGAGGCTGGTCCTGTTTCCCACGTTTCGTGGGATAGCTGTGTCTCGTACACAAACAACCCCCCCCCC
>BFEA01000404.1:1468652-1480788 GCA_003427395.1 Chara braunii
AGAGAGAGAGAGAGAGAGAGAGAGAGAGAGAGAGAGAGAGAGAGAGAGAGAGAGAGAGAGAGAGTGCATGTGTTTACACCAGTGACTTACACAACTGCAAAAATGCAGAACGCGAGATAATACAGGGAGGACCTATCTGATCAGCCATTAATTCTTCACAGCTCTTGCCTGCGGGTGTGAGAAATGCTATCATGAATCCTTTGAAACAACACCAATGCAAATACAACCGCATACAAATGTAGGCAGAATCGTCTTTTTTCCTGCATCCTGTATGCTGATGAGTGAGAGGGGAACAAGGCATGAGGCACAGTACGGGCCTTCTTGTGCTTGTGTATCTGTATGAACATGTGCATGCGCAAGAGAGTGGAAGCAGGGGCAATCCCTGGGGAGAGAGAGAGAGAGAGAGAGAGAGAGAGAGAGAGAGAGAGAGAGAGAGAGAGAGAGAGAGAGAGAGAGAGAGAGAGAGAGGGGGTTGCAGGTAAAACCATGTCTTGGATGCTAAGGTTGAGAGATCTAAGGGACACAAGGAGTGGTATCCATCCAGTTAGAACCAGAGCTTGATGCACCACTGGGCTTGTGGCTGCTTGATGAACGGGAGTTAAGTGAAGGTGAGTGGCAGAAACTCTCTTCACGGGGAGATTGATTCCTGACCATGAACGTCAAGTCAGCAACACTGCTAGACCGTGACGAGTACTCATGGACCATCGATGCAAAGCAGGATCCTTTATCCTCCAACAACCTTGATGGGGCACCATACTCAACGACCACTCCTGCAAAACAGACACCACAGAGGCATATGGAAGACCAAGCAAGCAGTTCAGTCTTCAGTAAATGGAGAAAGAGATGTCCAAACCACTCCTGCAAAACAGACACCACAGAGGCATATGGAAGACCAAGCAAGCACTTCAGTCTTCAGCAAATGGAGAAAGAGATGCCCAAGAAACAAAAGGACCACAAAGGCCTCACCTGGCAACTTGATTGAGATCAAAACGTAACAAGTCGTAGCTGACAAGACTTTCAGAAAAGAGGCAATGGAAATGAAAAGGAAAACAGATCATTCACGGCGAGCAAGAGGCCATTGTTGCGTTTGCAAGAGGATTGTGAAGAGGCCTGCTAAGGAGCCGTTGAGCAAGGTACAGATTGGGAAAGGTCGTTTTGCTGAGTCACCCTAAGGGTTGGATGAACGGGTGGTGGAGATTCGTGTGGTTTGAGTGCAAAGTAGAGATAAGGCACGGTGTCAGTGTGCCGACAGCCCCAGAGCTGATTAAGAAGAAGTGCATGGCCAGCGAGGATGCTGGTCCATATGGCTCTGGCTCCATATCCATTCTGGGGAGCGTCAATTCGGTTCCTGGTCCCCCGGCAAGTCAAGATAGCAAGATAAATCATTTACACACTAACGCATACTTCCATTTCGCTGGAGGATCCCTGACCAGCATTGGCTATTCACATCAAGAATCACAAGAAGGCATTCTTTCGTCCCCTCCTACTTCCGTCCACGAGTTTGTCTAAACAGCTCGGCGTCACGACCTTGCTGGCCCCTCTGTGACCTCTCTGTCATATCCTCTTCCACTGATGCGGCAATCCTTCTGGTCGTCACGACCTTCCTGGCCCCTCTGTGACCTCTCTGTATGGGGACTCTGCCTCCATAGCGGAATTTCTGAATTATGCCAGTCCTCGAATTTCAGCTGTATGTCGATAACCTCCGGCACCTTGTCCTTGGCTAGCCAGACCCTTCTGAAAGATATCACGTGCGGTGTCCCCGAGCACATCCCGCACGACGCGCCGCACCGCACCGCATCGCGCACTGGAGCAGTGCGCCGCAACTAAGATATGTACCCTGCCGGTCAATCATTGGCTACACGAGGAGGAATAGAGATCCTAACAGCTCGGAGAGATGTCTAGTGTACTCAGACCAAGAACACACCTTTTCTCCTTCCCTTTCCCGTCGCAGCACAGAATCTATCCAACTGGTACTACGGCAAAATGCAGCAGTAGCTACCAAACAGATGTGTTTGCAGTTCGCGAGGCAGCCTGAGTACTGTAAAATCTTGTTGGCAGCTTGAAAGAACTGCAGCCCACCATCTACGCAACCGGGAGAGACTGCCAGCAATTATTAACTCATTATTGGGTGCTGATGTCATGTTTGCTTTCATCACATCTGTGGTGTTGGCATTGAGGCGATATTTGGAGCCTTCAAATGTGACTTGTTACTCTTGTATAATAGTGTAGTCCACCGTGCCCACATGACCGTCAACAATGGCAGTACATGGTGGAAATGCTTATCTACAATGGCAATTGTCAGGGTGTCTGGAGGAAGCATACTGTTTGTTATGTTGAATGCACAGAGCGTCACCATTTTGTCACAGAGCGTATGTCTATGGCAAGAGGAGGCCACCGTGGGAGTAATTCAACGACCTCTGGTAGCCGAAGGACGCTCCGTAATTGTGTGGTGCGAGTAACCTGATGCATGCACATGACCTTAAGCCACCAGTACATTCGAGACTCGTTTTGCCGAGGTGCATTCCCCCTGCGTGCCAAGCTTTGCCGAAATGCCAGCACGGCGTTTTTCCCCCCCTGTAATGACCCGCCAAAAACACAGACTGAAAACACTGCCGATTTCTGGGATTTGCCAATGGAATGAATGCCTTGCTGTGATTCCCGCATTCTGCTGTGGTCCCAAGTCTGTGTGTATGCGTGCCTGCTGGTTTGCATGTCTGTCTGAGTGCTTGCCGGTTGTGTGTGTGTGCGTGCCTGCTGGTTTGCATGCCTGTCTGAGTGCTTGCTGGTTGGGTATGTGTGTGTGATCCGCAAGGGTACTTGTTGGTTGCAAGGCCCACCGGGCCGGTACTTACCTGTGGCCGTGACTTGGAAGGGTTGCAGGGGGGTAAACACGCCAGTAGCGGGGAGTAGGCCCACGGCACTTAGAGCAGCTGGGGAAAAACACTCAAGTAGCAGGTAGGCCGAGCAGAAGAAGACAAAAAGTTGGCATTTTTAGAGGCCCAGTAGCGGTACGTTAGAGGTAGGCCGGTACCAGTCCAAGTAGCCCGGGTCTAGGGCCGGTGCGGACAATAGCAGAGCCTGCAATGATGTTTCCCTCCAAAAAGGAGGAGGTACCGGTTGCTGGGAGGCCGCTTGGCCTAGGAAGTCACCGCCCAGGAGGCCGGTAGGCCGCTATATCTTCAGGAAGAGCGGAGAGCTCTTCCTCATTTGCGGTATGCAAGGATTGGCGACATGCTGCTGGAGCGCAGCGCTGGACTGAAGCAGCGCTGCTTGGAGGTGAAGGTCCGCTGGGGCTCAGCCTGGCTATGGCGAGCACCCCAGCTTGAGGAGGAGGAAGAAGGGGGCATGGTAGGAGAGTGGCAGGGCACTTACCTGGCTATGGTGGACACCGTCTTCATCACCTTGTTGGGCGCTGCATCTGGAAGGCCCCAGTTGGGGTAGCGCTGCACCAGGGCAGCTCGGGGCAGAGTCAGGCATAGCGGACCAAGTCAAGCAGCGACATAGCTGCTTTGGGTTGTCTTCTGGACATCAGGGCCTGTCTCTTATACACATCTAGATGTGTATAAGAGACAGGGGCAGAGTCAGGCATAGCGGACCAAGTCAAGCAGCGACATAGCTGCTTTGGGTTGTCTTCTGGACATCAGGGCAGCACCATAGCTGCCCCCAGTAGTCCGCCATGGCCTATGCATGAGAGAGGAGGTTGAAGGAGGGAAGACATAGCCATGGTGGACTTGTTGTTATTGTTGTTGTTGTGAGTTGAGTCAGCAGTAAGGGGGAACTTCGGACATTGATTCTGGTTCATCCATTCATTGTTATTATTATTGTTGAGAGAAGAAGATTGGTGAAGAGAAGGAGGAAGGAGGAAGGGGGAGAGAGAAGGGGGAATTGTCATTGGTCTTGCTGGTGTACTTCTTCTTCTTCTTCTTCTTCTTCTTCTTCTTCTTTACCTCTCCTCTGGTCTTTATCTCTTGCAAGTGCTTTCATTTCTTTCGCAATTGGGTGGCATTGTCTTTTATTGTGAATTTGCACTTGGGAAATGACCAGGATCGTAACACCCCTTTTCTTTTGGCTGGTGCCGTCAGCCATTTTGGTCTGGTAGCACTGTTCATCCGAGCTTTTCAGAATAACTCATTTTCGATTCTCAATCCCCTGGGTGCCAGGGCAATGAATGCTGACAGGCCCCACGGCTACTGTTCTCAGACATTCGCAGTCCTTGCTGTATATGGACGCTGGACTTTCCAGCAGGTGAAGCTCCCCACCAATAGATGGAGTCTCCCTTAGGGGCTAGGCGTGCTTGCTCTTATCAACACGCCTAGCACCCACAAGGGATGTTATTAAAAAAAAAAAAAAGGTAAAAAGTTTGCCTGGGCTTTGTTTTTTTTGCACTAGCGCCGCTGGTTAGCGGTACTGCCTTGCACCAACGTGCTGCTGCTCTCCAGGAGCCCGGGCCCCACCACCTCGGCAGTTCCTCATGAAGGGCACGGTGAACAAAATGCGGAAATCTCAGGGCGCAAACTTTCAAACTTGCGCGCAAAGGGGAAAGACACACCATGCCTTCGGGCGTGGCGAAACGGACGCCATAGCTATCATTAGCCAGCTCGCAAAATGATGAGGGAAGTAGAAGTTTCGCCAAGTAGTCAAGATTAGCATAGTGGAGCGTAGGACAGGGGAATGAACACAACCGACTTGAGAATAAGCACGCACGGGAACCAGCCTCGAAAGGTGGTCGACCACCCTGCACAATCATGGGAAGTGGACAGGAGGGCAGTCATTTGTCGGGAAGAAAAGTTGAAAACACTTTGAACTTGACAGGAGAGTCGTCGATAAAGGAACATCATAAGTAAGATTGTGGGAGTAAGGCCATAGGAAGGGAAAGACAAATCCCAGAGAGAAGCCAGGAAGGAGGTTGCGAAGCAGGGAAAAGCATTAGAGGACGCAGTTACTATTCCGAGGAAAGGTTGGAAAAAAGCGAAGAGCACGCAGCAAGTTTTTTCCAACCTTCTTTGCGCCGTCTGTTCTTGCCTTTTCTAACAGAAGAAGACAATTCCAAGCGAGGATGCGGTCATAAGAAAGGGGAGGAGAAAGAACTTTGCTACGGCCAAAGGGCAAAGGACGAAGAGCCTATAGAGGAGAGAAAGGGGGGATCTCATTAGGCTATACCAGAGATAGGAAGTGCATCCGCTGGCTGAACCCTCAAGGAGGAGAATCGAGCACATCAGACGGCTCCTGCAAGATCCAAGCTCCTGTTTCGAAGCGGCAAGGGAACAAATCGCACAGCTACTGGACATACTTCTCCTAGTGTCTCACCCTACTTTCCTCTGGTAAGTTCTCGTCGCCCCACCCACGACTCTGGACTAAATCCCCAAGGCTTCGTCAAGAGTAACTCCCATGAACGGAGAGGCTTACTGTGACGAGGCTGAGGCAGAGGCAGAGGCAAGGCAACGAGGCTGGGAGAGAGAGGGAGAGAGTGAGAGCACACACACACACTCACTCAACTCGACGCAGACTCGACACGACTCGACGGACGCAGACACGAAGTGGCAAAGTCACAAAGTCGCAAAGTCGAAGTCTTGGATTTTCGAACACAATGTCAAGGCAAGTCACACCGATGGCCAGGCAGCGAAGGAAGCTGACGAGCGGAAAAAGGGATGCACAAGCACTGAGGCTGCAAACTGAATGCCCGTACTGGGCTTGGGTCCGATCTTAAGTATTGGACTCAAGTTCGGTCCGATGGGCAGAAGTGCAATTTGCCCAGGGCTGAACTGAAAATCAAAAGTTTGTAAAATGGGCGCCAGAATGCCGGATGGCGCCGAGTGTCCGAAATCAGAAAAATAAAACAAAGAGAAAAATAAAAATAAGAAAACAAAGAAAAGAAAATGTGTGCAGTGAACTGCGGGTAGCGTCCCGCGGACCAGGGATCGAGCCCTGGTGTAGTCCGTAACACTATCCCCTCCCTCTAGAAGGCAACGTCCCGGCTGCCAAAAATCATGAAGCAATGCTGAAATCTGTGAAGGACGGGACGGGGCCGATCACTGGTTAACAAGTCGAAAGGGAAGAGGGGTATAATGTGGGTGGCATGGGCTGCGGGAGTAAGAGGGAACAGGGTTTGGTACCGGTGAACAGGGTTGTCCTACTGATGAACTAGGGGAGTTGCAGGGAACAGGGTAGTCCTACAAATGAACTAAAGGGACTGCAGGGAGCAGGGTAGTCCTACTGATGAACTAAAGGGGACTGCATAGTTTGCTATAGGTTAAGGGGGAACAAAGTTCAGGGAACAGGGAACTTCTATTGATGTTCTACTGGGTAAGGGAAACGGTGTTCAGGAAAACAGGGTATTGCTAATGATGTTCTACAGGGTTGTCGAAGTCGGAAAGAAGAAAAAAAAATGAAAATGTTTGTTCAGGATGCAAGGGCTGGTTGTGTCCGAAGAAGCAACATCTCATGTGGGAACAAAGTGTCCGAGTGTCTTGAAAGGATGTCTGCAGCGGTGTTGATCAGCTTTTGGAGTAGGTGGTGGAAGCGGCCTTCAGTGGCTGCAACGGGTAGAAGTCCAAGAAGCGTAGCAGTAGTCCACATGTCCAAAGTCCAAGTGCTAGGGTGCATCCGGGACATGAACTGCAATGAGGTCTGATCTGGAAGCAGGTAAGTCGCAGACTGATGCAAGTATCCATGTCGCAAGTTGCTGCTCCAGTAAGAGTGCGAGTCGGGATGCCGGCCGATGAAACAGCATGGTCGCCAATCTCCATGAACAGTGAGGCAGCAGGCCATCGTCCTGGTGCGCTTGCCATTAGATCCTTTATCGCCGGCGTCACGCAGGTCCACAAGCATTGGACAAGAGAGACAAGCATTGGACAAGAGAGACAAGCATTGGACAAGAGAGACAAGGTATTGGAGAGGACAGATGGGACAAGGCTAGGCGAGGGTAGGGGCAGATCAGACATCAGGAATCAGGGTCAAGGGGAGGGTGGCTGGGTTCAAGGGTGTGTGTAGCGCAGGGTTGCGAGGGTTTAGCGGGGGTTTATGCCATAGTTATATAGGTATCTAGGACATAGGATTAGCACGATNTGGGTTCAAGGGTGTGTGTAGCGCAGGGTTGCGAGGGTTTAGCGGGGGTTTATGCCATAGTTATATAGGTATCTAGGACATAGGATTAGCACGATCATAGGCGCGGACAAGTTTCATGGYGTTCTTAAGATTAGAGAGAGGTTCCCATGTAGATTCTTCGTCGGGGTATCCGGTCCATTTGACTTTGTATTCAGTGATTGGTTCCGGATGATCAGATACCTGAGTGGTTCGTCGGCCGATGATGGTTTCGACAATGAATTCAGGGCCTGTGGGTAGCATGATTGGTGGAGGTCTAGGATATGGGCGGTCGGCGAACTRGRKYGGRGATTYATGGTATTCTTYKARGTACTCGACATGGAAGACTGGGTGGACACGACTCATGTCAGGGGGAAGTTGGAGTTTGTAGTTGACGGGGGAGGTTTGTTCAATGATGGGGAAGGGACCGAGCCACTTGTTCGAGAGTTTCTTGGACAAGCCTTGTTCGGGTTCAAAGCGTTTGGCAGAAAGCCAGACTTTGTCCCCTACTTTGAATGACACGTCGCGTCTATGTTTGTCAGTCTTGTTGGCTTGTTGTTCTTGGGTTCGTTCAATGGCTTCAGAGGCTTCTCTCAGGAGTCTGTTCATTGTTGCTACCCATTCATTGAGAGAGGGGAAGGGGGTGGATGGGTTAAGCTGCGAAGGGAACAAGAAGTCAGAGGGCAAGCGAGGGTCGTAGCCAAGGTCGAGGTAGAATGGGGACATGCCGGTGGAAGGGCAGACGGCGTTGTTGTAGGCAATCTCGGCGGCTGTGAGCAACTGATCCCAACTGTGTTGGTGTGGATGACAATACTTCCGCAGGATTCTTTGGAAAGTATCATTCATCTTCGCTGTTTGTCCATCGGTCTGTGGGTGGAATGCAGTGCTATATTTGAGCGTGGTTCTGTAGGTCGTGAAGAGGTGTTTCCATAATTGTGAGAGGAAGCGAGGATCACGGTCACTGATGATGTTCTCGGGGAGGCTGTGATGGCGAGCAACATGGTCGAAGACGAGTGTGGCGACGTCTTTGGCACTGTGCGAGGTCGTGCAAGGGATGAAGTGGGCACTTTTGGTCAAGCGGCAGACAATGACGTAGATGCAATCATGCCCGCAGTTGGTCTTGAGGAGGCCGCACACGAAGTCCATGGAGATGGACTGCCACCGGTGAGTTGGGATGGGCAATGACTGGAGCTTGCCGGGTTTGGCCCGGTTCGAGGGGTTGACAACTTGACACGTGGGGCATGGGCGAATGTATGCTTTGACATCGGCGAGCAGGGAAGGCCAGTAGAAGCAGCGGGAGATGGTCTCAAAGGTTTTCTGGAAACCGAGGTGTCCTGCGGTCTTGGCGTCGTGGTGCTCGACCAAGAGTTGAGTACGGAGACCACGTGCGTCGGGGATGCAAAGTCGGCGAGTGCCTTTGGTATCGATGTAAAGAAGTTTGTCGTGAAGGGAGTAGTCATGGACTGGGTCAAGATCGCGGAGCTTGTTGTAGATGGTGGCGAAGTTTGGGCAAGAGAGGTAGCCTTGTGTGTATCGGTGATGGAGTGATGGGAGGAGTTGGATACGAGATAGAGGGGACGTCGATGGTTGTATCGGGGGGGTTGGTGAGGCGAAAGAAGTTGGGGTGGAATGCGTATGGCATGAAGTTGGGGTGGAATGCGTATGGCATGTAGCGGTCCAACCACGGGGTTCCTAAGACGATGTCGCACATCAAGTGCATGACATCGAACGAGACTTGACTGGAGGGTTCCGACGGTCATGGTGGTCTCGAGAACCGTGCGGTCTACTACGACAGCGGTGTCTTTGTCCCCTAGGCGAATCGTGATCGGGGAGTCATAGCCGGTCGAGGAAAGACCGACTTCGTGGACACACGCATCGGTGATGAAGTTATCGGTGGCTCCAATGTCGAGGAGGGCCCAAAACTTAGTTGTAGACGCACCAAGGGTGGCGGCGATGAATTTGAGGAGGAAACGAGATGAGTTGGCGGTGGAGATGATGGTGTTGAGGCGGCGTTGTTCGTTGCCTAAGCGGACAAGCCGATCGTGTCGGGCTTGTTCCTCAACAACATCGGAGAAGGTGATAGTGGATGGGTTTGGAAGAAGGGTAGAGGAGCATGGGGCAGTGGGAGGCGTTTGCAATGCCTGGGAGTCGTCCGGTGGAGGGGGCGTCACCGAAGAGGGGGGAGGCAGATGAATTGTCGATGCCAGATTGATGTCCTGGGAACTATGTTCATGATGAGGAGGGACCCGCGCTTGCCAAGGGCGGTGATGTGGAGGTTGCGGGTCGAGTGGAGGCGGACTGGCGGGTGAATTGTGCGGCGTTGGGGTAGTTGGTTTGTTGGTGCCCCAATTGGCGACAATGGAAGCAACCCCCGTTTGCTTGGAGGTAGGTGCGCTCCTCGGGGGTGAGTTTCTTGATGCGGGAGGGTGGGGTAGATGAGGGTGGTCGAGAGCTGCGATCTCTGCGCTCCATCCTCATGAATTGGACGACATTCAGTTCCTCGGAAGTGAGAGATGAAGAGTCAAGTGAATCGGAAGGCGCGTCGGGGTGAGGTGTGGTGAACTCGTCCGAGGAAGTGACGGAGGTGGTGTCTTCAGGGGTGATGTGGTGGAAAAAGCGGGTGCGGGAGGGGGCGGGCGCGGGCTGGTGGTGGGGGTGAAGTCGATCGTGGTGAAGCATGCGAGAGAGGAGGTCAGCAAGGGGCATGTCGGGTTCGTGGGCGAGGGCGGTTGCAAGGTGTTTGTGGCATGCTCGTTTGATGTGGGAGATAAACGCAAAGTCGGGAATGATGGTGGTGGGGAGGTGGTGGCGGAGAGAGCAGAAGTATCGGACGAAGAGGTCCGTGGGACCGGTCTGGCGGAGGTGGCATAATTGTTCAAGGTAGCCATCAATGGTTTTCTGGGGGTGGAAGGTGGCAGTGAGAAGGTTGGCCCATTGGAGGAAGGATTGACGTGGTCCTCTGGAGGCTCGGCGGTTGCTGACTTCAGCCATCCACCATTTGGCGGCATTGCCGAGGAGGCGGGAGGTGGCAATGGGGAACCAGTGGGGAAGGGGCATGTGGTGGAGGTGGAAAGAGTTCTGGAGCTGGGTTAGGAAGAGGAAAACGTCCTCATGGGGGAGGCCGGAGAAGGACATGATGTCGACGGATCGAAAGGAACGGGGGATTTCCCCGTCGCGGGGAACAATCCGGGGGAGGGTGTTGAAGCTGAGGTTATCGGGGGTGGTGGCGTAGGAGGTGACTTGGGAATAGGTGGGACGGATGGTGGGGATGGTGGAGGTCGTCATGATGGGTTGGGGAAGGGTATGAGAGTGCGGGGGGGGAAGAGGGGTGATGTGGATGGGCGAGGAATGAGGCGGTGTGTTGGATGCGCCAGATGAGGGAGGAGGTGGGAGGAACGAAACGGTGGTGGATGATGAGGAGGCGGGAAGGGTTGAAGAAGGAGGGTTAGTGGATGTGGTGGTAGAGGTGGTGGGAGTGGAGGAGGTCGGCCGGGGGGTGTTGCTGGAGGCGGCTGTGGAGGAGGGAGTGGTTTGCACTGTGGAGGAGGGAGGTGCGGCCGTGGTGACGACCGTGATGGAGGGGTTGTTCCTTTCAAGCGTGGTGACGTGATCGGATATGGACGACATGGTGGCCTTAATGTCGTCGAGAGAGGCGGTGACGAAAGTTTAGAAGGTGTTGAGTGTGTGGAGGATGGTGGAGAGGTCAAAGGTGGCGGTGTTTGCTGGTGGTTGTTCGCCTGCAAGGTTGCAGGCGATGCTATCGACTGAGTCGGTGCGGATATCAGACATGTTGATGGAGGATGCGACCATGTCATGGGAAGTGGGGGTGGAGGACGCGGCCAGGACGGATGTGGAGGATGCGGCAGCAGTGGAGGCGGCGGCGGCGGCGCGTTGCGAGTTCTTGGTTTGGCGTGGCGGCATGTGGAGGGGGGGGGGGGGGCAATCCCTTATTTATTTATCAATAAATTCAAAAATAAAGATAATTACCAAGATTTTTTTTTTTTTTGGAAAGTAGGGAATTACTATTGAATAACTTTATTCCTGATTGGAATTTTATTTATTCGAAATTCATTTGGGTAGAACAAAATTTTGAAGGATCTGAAGGAGAGATTTACAAAATTCGTTTGGGTAGAACAAAATTTTGAAGGATCCGAAGGAGAGATTTACAAAATTCGTTGTTCAAAATATTGGGAGAAAATAAGTTTTGAAGTTTGAACTTATTTAGTTATGTGAAATTTTGGAATATTTTCGAATTATAGAAAAAGAATTAGGAGGGGGAATTGTAAAATTTTTCGTTGTAATTTGGAAAAAAATAATAATTAATTCCGAAGGCAGGGATTAATTCTGAACGTGAATTTAAAGAAATGTCGGCAAAGAAACAAAATTTTGAAATAATTTCGTAAGAATAAATAATGAATTTCGAAGTTCAAAATGTGAATTCAAAATTTCGGAAAAGGGCTAATTATGAGTTCCAAGGAATTTGGAAAGAAATTAAGGGTATTCCAAAAAAAGAGATGAATTAATTCTAAAGTATTCAAGAAATTTCAAAAAAGAAAAAGAAATTTCGAAGAAAATAATTAATTAATTTCAAAATATTTCAAAGAAATTTCAAAAAGAAGTAAAGTAATGAGTTCAAAAGTATTTTTAAATTCAAAATTTTGAGAAAGAACTAATTAATTAATGCAAAAGAGAAGTTCAGAAGGAAAATTTCAAACAGAAAAGATTTTCAAAGAAATTTGTGGAAAGGGGTGATTTAATTCTGAAGTATTTCAAAAAGATTTTGTGGAACTAACGAATTAATTGGGACGTATTTTCGAGACTAGTACAAAAGTAATTTGAAAAAGAAATAATTTCGAGGAAAAACGTAATTTCGATCGTGAAATTTCAAAAAAAGGAAGCTTCGAATTGTAAAGAATTTTCGGGAAGGAAGTATTTCGAGAAATTTGAAAAATTAACTACTTATTTTCAACTTATTTCAAAAAGAAAGTTCGAAAAGGGACTAATCGTTTTTAAAGGTAGATTGAGACAAAGGTGTTTTGAAAGCAGATAGGTTAGC
>BFEA01000404.1:1481644-1507630 GCA_003427395.1 Chara braunii
CAGACACGAAGTGGCAAAGTCGCAAAGTCGAAGTCTTGGATTTCTGAACACAATGTCGAGGCAAGTCACACCGAAGCACAAGCACTGAGGCCGCAAACTGAATGCCCGTACTGGGCTTGGGTCTGATCTTAAGTATCGGACTCAAGTTCAGTCCGATCGGCAGAAGTGCAATTTGCCCAGGGCTGAACTGAAAATCGAAAGTTTGAAAAATGGGCACCAGAAAGACGGATGGCGCCAAGTGTCCGAAATCAGAAAAATAAAACAAAGAGAAAAATAAAAATAAGAAAACAAAGAAAAGAAAATGTGTGCAGTGAACTGCGGGTAGCGTCCCGCAGACCAGGGATCGAGCCCTGGTGTAGTCCGTAACACTTACTGTGAGAACAAGGATCTTCTGCCGACGGACCACAAATTCTGACCTGAAGTGTTGTCGGATAGCGGACAGGGAGCAGCCAGAGCACGCAAACTCCTACTTCTCCTACAGCCACACCCGACCCATATTGAACATCCAAAATATTTGGCAGCTGCAGCCAGCCAAAACTACGGTTTAAAGATCCTCACAACCTGGCCCAGCTGCAGCTGGGCCCAATTTGAGCGTACAAACCCGGGCCCGCCCGAGTCCAGACCTTGAAGAAGAATTGCAGCCGGACCTTCCCACACCCAGACATAGTTTTCACCACCTGCCCCCACCCAGGCCCTAGAGCACAATCCCACCCGCACCCGCCCATAGCTGGTATTTTTTCACTACCTTCACCCGCCTGTACCCGCCCGTACCCGCCATTGCTTTTCCAAGTTTTCAACACCCTACCCACCCATACTCAGCCTGACCATTCGCACCTATACAATTGGTGGCCCTGGCAATGTAGAACCCTTGATCAACCATTGGAACTTGAGAACAACTAGGTACATGAATGACAAGTATCGAGACAACTGCACATGCCACGTATGAGTGGGAGAAAAAGAAGTCATGAGAGAAAATTCAAAGCATATCGAGGTCACACCTCCTCCAAACTGGTGGCCTGTTAAAAAAAAAAAAAAGTCATGAAAAATAGGGGCCGGTACCCCTATAGACATATGTGCATGGGTGTAGACCCCCACATGCATACATGCATATCTCTTTCGAGGGTGACCCGTGCCAAGTCTAGACCCGGCCACACCTGGCCATTTGTTTACAAGGCCACCCGCAACTGGCCTGTTTTTTACCACCACAATTGCCCCCAACCCGCCCCCAACCCGGCTCAGGGCCATCCTCCCATCACCTGGCCACACCTGGCCAGGTGGGACATGGGGTAGCCAGACCTGCCTGCAGCTGTCGAGTCCGGCAGCAAACTGTCGGTCCAAACTGCTGACAAGAATATGTCTCCAAACCCCTGACAATAATGGCATGCGTGTTTTGAATTTTCACCACAACAGGCCCTACTCCACACAGATGAGTAGATCCAAAATCAAAGCAGCAAAAACATTTAGTCCCATTGCAGACAACGAAACCATTTGAGCTGAGGCAATCTAACAATGAAACAGTTTTACCTCTATAGCAAGCAACACATGGAGCATAACAGAAGCATTTAGATCCCTTTCTTAACTCTGTTCACTTTGGCCTTCTTTTGGGTACCCCTTTCATCTGTTCTTGCACCTCCCCTTTTACCGTGCCTCTCATGTACACGGCTCACCACATTGATTGTGGTTGAGCACGAGCTGCCCACATCCCTGTGTGTCATAACAGCCCACACTTGCACACTGTTGAAGGAGGCAGCGTAAAGGAGGAGGTATATTCCTGTTCATTTTTCGTCAGACCTTCAGCTTATATTTGGTCTGTTCTCTTAATGATGCTCATGTGTGTCTGTTTTTGTCTGTGCGCCTAGCAAAAATAATACAACAGATTGAGATCGAAATTTGAAGGACTTGGTGCGAGAAGGTTCTAGTCTGGATCCACAAGCAAGTAGTCCACAATGAGATTTCCTTTTGATTCAACAGTTCGAGAGCACGCGTTCTACCACTGCTGATCATCTTGCAAGATCGAGAGCACCTGCTCTACCACTGCTATTCAACAGTCTCTCTCCGCCCTTCTTCACGAGAGTGTGCACATAGTAAGCCTTGACCACCTCACGTACATGGACATCCATCCACTCTCTCTCTCTATAATGTCTAGCACAGAACCCAACTGATGCAGACACATTTGCCTCTGTGGAACGCCTCTTACTGCCAATTGATTGGAGGATCGCACCTAAGGCTTGACAATCCCTAGCAATGAAAAGGCAATTGTATGCATTCAAGTCTTTTCGTGGTTGGTTGTAACGTACCGTTGTTGAGTACCATGACGCGATCAGAGTCTATCACAGTTGGTATTCTGTGTGCAATGCTGATGATTGTACACTCAGAGAACTCCTTGCGAATCACTCGTTGTATGACCGCATCTGTTGCCGAATCTATGGATGCTGTCGCCTCATCAAGAACAAGGATCTTGCACTGCGCAAGCAAAGCTCGCCCCAAACTGAACAACTGCCGCTGCCCCACGCTCCAGTTCCCGCCATACTCTGTCACTACAGTGTTCAACAGGATCATAGCAGGAGTGAGTGAACCACCAGAATAGAGTTAGGTTGCACACACAAAAAACAACTGAGATCTAGTTACAATAACAACAATGGAGGGACTTGTCTGAAGCTGCTGCTTTTTTTTCCCTTTTATGTTCGTGCTGATATGTTTCTTATCACTTACGGGGTCGGCCCTGACAGACCCTTTGATCGTTATCGTTCCAGACAGGATATGGACTCTTACAACTTACAAGTCTTCGGCCGGTACCATTTCCCATTACATGGTATGCACTACTATGCAGGGTCATCCTATCTGTATATGACCTGACATTCGGCCGAATACAGCTTAGATTCCTAGAGTAGCCGTAAGGTCCTGTTTCATTCCCCCCCCCCAAAAAAAAAAAAAAAAAGATTCCTAGAGTAACCTTACTCTGTGGTCGTTATTGTATTCATTATTGACTTGCCGCCGTTGCCGGGGGAATAGAACCGGACCGTCGCTCCCCAGAATGGTACTATCCAGAACTGAGTGGTTCTGCTTTTTTTTTTTTTTTTTTAACCTTACTCTGNGGAAGATGGTAGGCAGGTAGAACAGGTAGAACTTTTGGGCAGTTACAGAAGAGACTTTTTAAGAACTTTTATCATCAATCCCTTCCCCCCCCCCCCCCCCCCCCTTCGCTCATAACATACATATTTGAAATGACAGGGCAGAATTAGCCTCCCTCGACGATGACGAGGCCAACAGTGGAAACAGGCTTCATGAGAAATGACGGGGAAGAATTAGCCTCCCTCGACGATGACGAGGCCAACAGAGGAAACGGGCTTCATGAGAGCACATCCTAGAACGGCGACTAACTTATTAGGGTATAGAAAAGAAGGAAATAGTGAATCAATCGGGATGAGTACTTGAGATGTTGTGGACATCCAATGCTTTTTGTTCTACCTCTGAAATGGTCTAGAATGTCCAGACGCAGGGCAACAAAAATTGAGAATTGTCCGTATGTTTTTTTTTAATATAAACATTAACAACTCAAGGCGGTACATATACAATTGGCAATAATGTTCAAAGTTCGAACTTCGAACCGTCCTTTTTGCGCTACCCTCTGCCCCCCCCCTGCCATGCCTTTGCCTCCATCCTCTCCTCCCATGTGTCACCCAGCTGTTGCCCCTCCGTGCTTTGCCTCAATCAATTGTCTTTTTATTACTAAACCTACTATTTGTTTTGAAGCCTTCTATCTTGAATGGCATAAACACAGTTAGCACAATGATAAAAGCACGTGTTTTATATTTGCAGGCTTCTTACCTGCTGAGTCAAGTTTTTCATCCTTTTTCCTGATCAGATCCGCAAGGGTACACTTCTCCAAGGCCTGCACACAATGGATCCAAGGTACAAACTGTCAGTCCAGTTGATGAAGTTGAGCCAATCATTAACGAATTGCATGCAAGTTCTATGGCCTTGTGTTGGAAAGGAGGGGACATGTGAGTCCCAGAGAACGGCAAGAAGACTCGATTCTCGAGCTTAAACCACCAGAACCTCTCCCAGCTATTTGTTCCGACACTGCCGCATGCGCACCGCACTGTCAGGGATTGGCGGTGCTAGCCATTTCTTTTTAAATTCTGCGCCCGTGCCAATTCAATGAAACCTGGCGCTGGGTGGAAGTCGGCATTGGGAAGAGAGGCTCGGAAGTACTGGGTGGCTACTGTGCTGAACGATTGAAAATTTGACAACAAAATGGGGGATGGGCCTGGATTTTCGAAAATGGGTTGGGAACTTGGAGTCTGCAAGCAAGGAGGCCCAAGATGAGACAGCAAACACATACAAAAAAAAGACAGCCCCCAGAAGAACAAAGACTCAGAAAGCCTGAGGCTGCGATCCTCTACCCACTGATAGAAGATGCACTTCTGACTCTACCCTCAAGCTTTAACAGGGGGCCCTCAAGCTTTGAATGGGGCCCAACCCTTGGTCGAATGGCTGAGATCCTACCCCGAATGGCCAAATATGAATGGGAAAAAGAGTTGGCTATTCTAGTGGCATGGCTCAAACACTTTGAAAAGACGAGCAAAAACCCGGATCAGCAAAGGCAACAGCCACAGGAATTCCGCCAGCAATAAACCCCTTTGAGATTGTCCGACAAAAGAGCAAGCTGTCTGCTTTCACTGCCTTTCAGTGCATTCAGGTACTACAAAAAGACGTGGGAGAGACAGCTGTCCAAGCTAGAAGACCAGGAGGACTCAGAGCAAACAAGAGATGGTGTCAGGGAAATCGCCCCAAAGAGGTGGAAATCTGCTGCGAGCGAGGAAAAGAGAACCAAAAGGATCTTGTGGCCCTGGCTCCATAGCCATTCTGGGGTGCGTCATTCCAGTTACCAGCCCACCAGCAAGTCGACAGATTACAAGGTGTACTCACTCAGACGCCTCTCTCTATTATGATTGAGAGAAGAGAGTGGGCGGCATTGATTACTTCAAAGAGGAGGACACGCCACCCGGTCCACCCCTCACCCCTGCCTAATTTAGCCTCTCAGCTTTACTTACACTGGCTAGCTAGTGTTCCTCTAGTGATCAATAGAACACTCATTCTCCGTCTCCCCCACGCGTGTCTTTTATCCGTTCCCTCTGTCGGATATGCCTATGTCTACTGGAAGAGCTTCATTACTCACCCCAAGGCATGGAACTGCGGCTATTTTCTGCTCCCTCCTGTGATCTCACTTGTTTGCCGTTGGAGGCGGTACAACTCGCATCAACTTCTAGAAAGTTTTGTGAGCGTTTCTTACAAGCCATACTGTCTCGTCTATTCATCATACTGTGTCCTCTATTCTGTTTCCTGCCCCACTCTCCCTGGGACTTGAAGAGCTGTTTAGTGGTTGGATCGGGGTACTATTAAGCTGTTGTGTGTCACTGGCTTGTATGACTAGCCAGGCCTGTAATAACAATCTCTCTGTTGCTATGGAACCAGACTTGTCCTTCCCTAATCTTAACTTTTCAAATCTCCTGATGATGTCCTCGCTTTTATCTGGGGCTTCATCTATCTGTTTTTTGATACGGCTCCATAGGGCGTGCTGCTACGCTGTTGCCTTCCTTGAATGTGAAGTTACATCATATGTTCAAGAGTGCCCATATTGTGCCCTTTCTGAGGAAAGAGAAGAGGAACTGATCAAAGCGAAGTGAGGTGTCTAGCCAACACGGCAAACGGACCAAGTTTACTGAGGGGGGGTAGACTATTTTTCCAAGGACTTCAGGACTTCGCGTCGTACACGGCAGGACGAACAAAAAAAGCGGTAATCGCAGGATGCTTGCACAGAATCTAGAATCATACATTGGACAAGGGGGCGGCCGGTCCAACTCTGTTAGGATTAAAAATGGAGCTGCGGAGGAGGGGGTTCCCAGCTCGGATATTCGACTCAGGGGTTCTATAATTTTTGCGGCAAAAAGGCGGGGAATGGGATGAATGGTCTAAAGTATTGTGTGGATGGGAGGGACACTAGATCGAAGGAATGCTTTTCAAATTTTGGCGGTACAGTGTCAATTTTGCACAGTAGGATTTCTTAAAACGTTTTGACGTAATAAGAAAAATGTGCAGGTTGGGTACAGATGCGGGCCTGCTGATACCTCCAGATGGAGGAAGCAAACGGGACCCACAAAAACGAATTTCGAAATTGAGCCGGGGTTCTTCCGTTTTCGTTTTGGCGGGCTGAAGGCGGAAGCGGGAACTGGGGACTTCGAAATAGAAAAACGCAGCGACAAGTAGGATTACGAACAATATTTAAGAAATACAACTGGACTTTGGAACTCACCTTTCGCAGTCTAGGATCCCCCTGATGACGCCGGCCTGGCGCCAACAGAAACTAGTCGGGGAAATCGCCAGGATGTGGGCAGCGGGATGCCTTGCTCCCATCAACGGCTGTTCCTCACGAAGTGCTCCGGCGTTATTTTGAGAGTCTGTTTACGTGCTTCATGTCAGGGCGCCTGGTGTTGGATGGGTTCCATATTTATTTTCATTCAACACAACGGAAGGTTTCTATTGTCTATGGTGTTCTATTTCTTCTCTCGATGATGTTGAGTGTATGATACCTGGGAAGTGCAGCTTCACTACCTTTTGCTCTTATCTGTGTCTCGCCTCGGCGTGACCAGAGCTGGAACACGAACTGACCGGGCAACTGGTCTCTCGTCTGTTCAAGCTGATCAAAGCCTGTGAGGACGGGGACAGTTGCTTTTCTAAAAAGACCGTCTCCGGGTTGATCATTACGGTTTTGTCTGACCATTACATTTCTGTCTGATAGGTTGTTCCACTGCCTTCCTCGCTGTCCCCTTGTGGAATTTTTGAACATTGCTGATTTCTGGTTCTGGTCTGGAAGGATTTACCCCCTTGGATTTTGTGAAATTGTCCTCCCTTTCCCCCGGTTCCCCCAGTTCTTTTCTTTCCTGCCTATCCACTTCAAGTCGATGAAAAATCATGAAACTGTCCTCCTGCTTCTCCTCTTCGAGCCGTTGTCCTCTTCGAGGACGAATTGCCAGTCTGTCCTTGGCCTTTCTCGTACCACATGACTCAACTCCAGCAGTCCTTTGCCTGCAAATATCCTCACTCCCGTGTTCCCCTCTGATCCTGCACTTCCTCTTTCCACTGACGGATGTCAGATGCTGGTTAGCTTCCTTTCTGTTGTTTCTTGCCCACCCTTCTGAAGCTTCCCTCCCTTGTGCAACGTACGGGGAAATCAGCCTGTGCAACTCTACGCATTCAGGTTGCCTCTTTGTTTCCCACCATAGGATTGAATCCCTTACCCGTACCACTACTTGATGATGCACCCTTGCCTTTTGCCGTCTTTGATATTCCCTTTCCCTCCAGGCCCTTCCCTATTCTGGGGCCTATTTTCTGTAATCATCGCGCGTCCTTCATTCCTTCCACCTAAACCACAGTGTTTTCCCGATCAGGGAAGTTCTTGCCCACCCTGCTTTGTGGGGTTTCAAGACCTGCTTGTCCTCTCTATTCCAGTGCCGCTTGTTTCTATCATTTGCTTCCGCCCTCCTTTGTCCTTCTCTCGTCGCAGCACGTCCAAAAGGCCGTACTTCCCCTGATGTTGCCGTCCTGTGCTTTCTCACCCCGATCTTACACGCCCTGTGCAGGCCACGTGGCACTGCCATGCGCCAGTGCTCCCCACCCTTCTCCATTCCCAACACTCCTATGTGTAAGGGACAGTTAACTCTCCGTCGGCATGCCACTACCTAAGCGTGAAGCAAAAATCGTGACCCGGAGCATAAACTCTACCACCAACACGCTCACCAGCCTGGCGTATGAGCATTCCCTGTTCCCTTTCTTTCCATCGGCCCCCCATTTTCGGGGGTGTGCACTGTGCTGCACTACGTTCGTGCGCATGGGTGCCCATGCGCTGCACAGTGTATGTGCATGCTGCACGCGCACAAAGTGTGCAGCACATATGGTAATATCTGGACTGTACGACTGCTGGCCTTTGGGAACGATGGAATACAAAACAAGGTTCAACCAAAGACACATACGATATCCAGCACCCTTCCAGACATTGGTGTAACCTCCAGTCGGAAAATCTGTTCGCTTGGGAGCGTGGCCCCTCTTCCAGCAAGTCTTGCAAATTTTATTTGATCTTATTTTTGGAGCGTAATTTGCTGGCAGGAGTTTCCAGGTCCACTTTGGAGCATGACCCCTCTTCCAGCAAGTCGGTTTTAGGATTCAACTGCTATGCCCTTCATTTTTTCTGGTTCAAATTTCATTATTGGATTCCTAGCGTTCAATTCAGGAACCTTCAGCACAATTTGACGAGGAGAAACATATTTTGGGTCTGCGACTCTGCGGGTCTTTTGCTCTATTTTTCGAGGACTGCACTCCTTAGTTCTGGGCCAGTGACATTCACATGGTTCTCTGGGCCAGTGACATTCACATGGTTCTGTCCATAGGGGATTGGACCTTTGACCGAAGTTCACATCTGTCAGCATAGTAAGGTTATCTTGTGATGTATTTATGGACAGACGATTCACGCAGTTTTGCCGCCGGGAACTAGGCAGAAGGGACACAGTTTTGCCATTGGTGGTGGCTTGAACACAGATACGCAACCTCCATGGTATGTAACATCTATTGCAATTTGACATTTCATGAAGAAGATTTTTCATCATAACCAAGAGAAGGGGTGTCCAGATTGCTCTTGCATGGAAGTGGTCATCAGACTGCCGACGTAGAGAGAGGAGGGCAAGGAGAGCAAATGCACGGTAACTACATGGTAGGGATGATTTCATTGCTTTTCAACGTCAAACACGGGGGGGAAAGCTTCACTAGGTGGAGCTGTGATGCATACACAGTGTGAAAAAGACAAAGCAACAGCAGATTATGGAAGAAGGAAGGCAAGGTTGGATCGACCAAAGACGATGAAGTGGTGTACATCATCAAGTTATGAACATTACCTGCCACATTTCCGTGTCGGTATGAACTCCCAAGGGATCCAGATTGCTCCGCACAGTTCCCTCAAACATTGTCGCTTCCTGTGCAGGCACAAAGATGAGTTTTTCACCCAACCCAACACAAAATGAAACTATAATAACTTTGCCAGTGGCCAGCAAGATATCCTGCCCATCCACCCTAACCAGCCATATTCCATTCTAGGAGTCAACTGATTGACTGATTTGATTAACTGGCCAGATAGGATGCAAAGAATGGATGGATGAAGGAATGTATTGGTAGAAGGAAAGATGGGTGGATGGGCGGATGGATGGATCGTAACTAGCCATGATCCATAATGAAGCCATTGACCAAGTGATTGACGGATTTGATGGACGGATGGATGGGACAGATGAGGTGGATGACACGGATTTGACAGATGGGATGGGTGGGATGGATAGACGGGTGCAATGGATGGATTGGAGGGATGGGAGAGGTGCGGGGGATGAGAGGGGTGGGAGTGGTGAGGAACACAAGAGGGATGGGAGCAATGGAAGGGATGGATGGGATGGATGGGATGGACGGGATGGAACGCATGGGATGGATGGGATAAATGGGTGCAAATGAATGGATGCGATGGACGGGGTGGATGGGGGGATGGGATGGATGGGGTGGATGGGGTGGATGGGGTGGATGGGATGGATGGATGGATGGATGATTTGTTGCTTGGTTGCTTGGTTGCTTGGTTGATTGGATGATTGGATGATTGGTTGATTGGATAATTGGTTGATTTGATTGATTGGTTGATTATGATTGATTGTGGTGGGATGGATGGGATGGATGGGATGGATGGGCTGGATGGGGTGGATGGGGAGAATGGGATAAATGGGATAAATGGGTGCAAATGAATGGATGGGGTGGATGGGATGGATGGGGTGGATGGGATGGATGGATGGATGGATGGATGGATGGATGATTGGTTGATTGTTGATTGGTTGATTGTTGATGGGTGGATGGGATGGATGGGATGGATGGATGGGACAAAGTTGGCATTTTTAGAGGCCCAGTAGCGGTAGGCTAGGTCTAGGCCGGTACCAGTCCATCCAGCCTGAGTCTACAGCCTGTACGGGCAATATCAGAGTATGCAATGATGTTTCCCTCCGAAAGGGAGGAGGTACCGGTTGCTTGGGAGGCCGAGCGGCCTGGAAGTCACCGCCCAGGAGGCAAGTAGGCTGCTATATCAAGAGGCCGAGGGAAGAGCCCTGCCTCATTCTTCAGTGTGCAAGTTTGGCGACACGCTGCTGGAGCGCTGGCTGGAGCAGCGCTGGGTACTACAGCGCTGCTGGGAGGAAGCCGGGAGCTTCCACCCTGGTGGAGCTCCACTGGTAGGAGGAGGAGGGAGAAGAGGACCAAGGAGGAGAGTGGCGAGGTACCTACCTGGCTATGGCGGACACCATCTTCATCACCTTGATAGGCGCTGCATCTGGAAGGCTCCAGTTGGGGTAGTGCCGCACCAAGGAAGCTCGGGGAAGAGACAGGCATGGCGGCCTAATGAGCAGTGGCGTAGCTGCTTTGCGTTGTCCTTTGCACCGGGAGGCAGCGACATAGCTGCTTTGGGTTGTCCTTTGGACAGGAGGGTTGAGCCCTCAGTTGTTCGCCATAGCCTCAGCCTACCTGTGAGAGGAAGGAGAAGGGTGACCATGGCTATGGTGGACCTCATGTTGTGCCTGCAGTAGAAGAGGGATTCGGACATTGATTCTGGTCCAGCCATTCAACATTATTATTGTTATTTCTTGTTTGAATAAGAGGGGAGGAGATAAGGAGGAGGAGAATGGTTGGCGAAGAAGAAGAGCATTATCTTTGGTCTATGCTGGAGCACATCATCTTCTTCTTCTTTCTTACTTCTTCTTTCCCTCTCTCTCCTCTCAAGTTCATTCATTTCTTTTGCAATTGGACGGCATTGTACTTTCTGATGATTGTATACCTCAAAATTGGTCAGGATCGTAACACTAGAGATATGTTGAAATTCCTCATCTATTGGAAGTATGTGCCTCTATTTGATTAACCAACCGTCAACAAATGTTTTACTAACTCCCCACGAGCCAAACACAGGAAGACATGCACTCACATGGACAAAGCTAACATTTATTAATCAACTTTGGGCGAGAAATACTAGCCACTTGCTTTGCTGCGGATCTGTTATTGGCATACCTGTGGAATAATTGCCAGCTTGGACCTCAAATCCTTCAGACCGATCGATGAGATGTCGATGGTGTCGATTATTATCCGGCCTCCACAAGGTTCAACCAAGCGGAAAAGGCTCTGTATCAGGGTGGATTTGCCGCTTCCTGTCCGTCCAACTACACCCACCTTCTCTCCTCCACCAATGGAGCAAGTAACTCCCTTGAGGACTAAAGGTGACAACAAATGATAGCGAACCTGGTCATCATTTGCCCAGCCAAAGGGGAAAAGAAGGTCAAAGAATGGCCATGATCAGTCAGAGTCGGTCCCTTTTTTTTCTGGTTAAAAGTTTAAAACTTAAAAAGCCAACCCAAGGTCACTCCCTTTTTTCTTTTTTTCTCCTTTTTAATGCAAAAAAGTTGTCAAACAAAAACATAGTCCGAAATGCCCAACAAATTATCAGAAATACACTCTAATATAGGCTACATTGCCGCTACAATATATTGCCACATATCCATCAACTAAAATAGTGCACTTTGCCGAACAAACCAACAAAATAGCAGACAGCATGAAGCACTCTGAAATGAGTCTGAATTTCTGAAACCTGGAAACCGTCATTTTGCCTCTTCCTGTGCGGTTCTTTCCTTTCGTCCGTACTTTGTTATTTTTTTTCACAGCTGATCTTTTATTTCTTCTTTTAGCTTCCCCCCCCGCTTGCGCATAACGCTCACCACACTGATGCAGTTCAGCGTGAACACTGAGCAGTGCCATAAAGCCACTTGCTCTATTCTTGTTTGAAATCAAGAGGGTTGTGGATCCACCAACTGATGTGCAGCTCGTTAGGAGTCATGGACGTTGCAGAGTGAATAGAATTGTTATACATTCCTTTCACCACACCCAACTCTTCAGCCCAAGTGTTCTGATTAGGTACAATCAAGGCACGCAGGGTTTGGGTGATATTTTGATACCCGGTATGCCTGGCTACGAGATCACGTATCAATTCTACTTAAAGATTACGTATCAATGCCTATTGAAGTCTAGGTATAGGTCATGGAGGTAGGATATCAGTTTGCAATGTGCACGGAATATGAACAAGACCGATAGACAGAAATCCGATTTGCAAAATCACGAAGTAGTCCAGATAGTCATGTGCCAAGCAGAGAGCACAATGCGCCAAGATATTATCCAAATAAGCAATACAATGAATTTGTATGCAAATGTCGACGCTCTCTGGCCACACCAACACAGTATCAAATGTTGCTCCTACTGTCTAGCGCCTAGCGCCCAGCGCCCAGTGCCCACTACTCAGCCTATCTACACCTATCGGCGTTCATGCAACTGGATCACATCGAAGTTGCAGACCAATGTACGTGACATCATCACCAATGCAGACCGCCAGCATACACCAGGTACATTCTCTCTCCTCCCTCTCATCACCCCTCGTCTCCCTCTGCATGCGCCTCCTACCCGAAGACCACCATGGCTATCACCTGCTACCGCACGCTCGGCCCGGCTATGGCCACCGTGCACCCACTGCCACCGCAGCGCCTTCTCACCTCTTGTGCCCGCATGCGCCCTGGCCTTCCTGCTGAGCACAGCTTCCCATGGCGTAGCAGCAGCGTGGCCGCATTGTCTACTCAGGCCAGAATGCCTCTGCCTGGGAAGGGCACTTTCCTTTATGGAAGGTGCGGCCCTGTTTCTGGCTGCGTGGGCCTGCGTGGGCCGCTTTCAAGTAGCTTCCAGTCGGACCCCAGTGTCTGCGCCCAGGCCTCTCTTTGCTGTTACGGGCCTGGGCCCTTTGCAGTTGGGCACGTCCAGGCTGCCCTCCCGGCTCCAAGTGTTTGCCGCATTCTCATTGGGTCGCGGTAGACGTGGGACGACAATGCTGCATTCTCATTGGCCCGCGGCATCTGTGTGATGTGTCGGCCTCCCACTGCGTGTGCCCAGGGCGCAACCACTTGAGCCCTGGGCTCAACTGTACATCGCAGCTGTTGCTTCTGGAAGGAGCCACAGAAGGCTCGCAATGTTCTGTAACCAACTGGCATGCGGAAACTGTCTGATTACCCACATACGAAAAATGTTGAAAATAGGCCTCTTGTCGATGTACAGGTCCTCCTTCACTTACGGCGGGCACGAGGATTGGTGGGGGCCACAGCACTGAAACATTTGCATGCCCAAGAAGGGCTGCGCGAGGGCTCATTCCTTGCAAATGAGTTTCCCGCCAAAAAAAAAAACAGGAACTGGTAGGGCCAAGAGGCCGGTAGGCTGGGAAGTCATCGGGCAAAGAGGCTGGAGCCGAAGTATATCTTTGGGAGCGGTGACCTGGCATGCCTCTTTTCTTCACTTCACGGCAGCAGTGCTGCTGGTTCGGGAGCTTGGCAGGTGTGCGCCAAGCAGCCTCATAGTGGAGAGATGCCGCTCACCCTGACTGTGGTGTTTAGGCCAAGGTGAGGTAGGAGAAGGACAGTGCAGCCTGGCGGCAGGTAGTAGAAGTGTCTGCCAGGCTATGGGGATGGAGGAGAGGGAGGAAGGAGGAAAAAGTAGGAGAGTGAAGGAGAAGACTTACCTTCTGGTATGGTGGACTGCATCTTTAATATTCTTTATCACCTTGGTTGACCCTGCTCCTGGAAGGCCCCTGAAGGGGGTATCAGTGGTTTGACGACTTCATCTACGACAGTAGGCTTGGTGACTGAAGTGGAAGGAGGCATGGAAGTTTTGCATTGTCCTTTGAACATTCGAGCTAGGCCATACCGATTACGAACGGAGGTGTAGGAGGTCAAAGGAGGGCTGTGTATGTCGCTGGCAGTAAGGGAGAGTAGCCGGACATTGGATTCTGGCTCTTTGATTCATTATTGTTGTTTATTAGTTACAATATGATGATGCTGGGGATGATGAAAGGAAGTTGATTGAGGTGAGATGAGGGAAAGTCAACAGTGGCTCCAACTTGTGTTTATCTTCTTTTTCCTCTTCATCTACTCTTCATTCTTCTTCCTCCCTCGACTTATTCTCCCACCAATCTCTTTCATTTGAGTTGCAATTAAATGGCATTGTCGCTTCGTGAGTATTTGCATTTGGTGCTGACCAGGATCATAACAAAGCGAGTGAGCAAGCAAAGTGGTTACAGTCAATCGGCGCAGTTTATGGCATTTTGTTAAAATGCAGTCAAATCTTCATGGGAAGGGAACACCAAACAACTTAGGGTCATGCCTTGCCGGTGCTATGTTTGTGCTTGATTAAACATGAAGCTGGCCATTTTATCTCCTACAAATCCATAACATAGATCCTGAAAGTGTGCAGACAATGCTGTTCAGTTAGATGCTGACGGTGTGAGGAAATGTTCCCAAGTTCACAACTGTTCCAATTGGCATGACAGCAGTTGGATGCATATGTGATGAGATGAACTCACTTGTAGTTGCTGAAATTCTATACTGCCTTCAGATGGCCAGTCTGGCGGTGGTCGACATTCTTGAACAATGGGGCTTGCCTCACTTGGAATCACCGTGTACCTGACAAGATCAGTTGCAATTGTCGCAAAGTCTGATAAATCAACATGAAAAAATTATTCGAAACCTGGCTCACTCAACACGCATCCACTGGCTTGTAGCCCTACGGACCAAATTCCATCCCCTGGATGAAATACCTGTCCATCAGGCCGGTTAGGATCCGAAGCATGCAGTGGCTTGTAGCCCACACATCTCTGCCCGTCAACCAATGGCTCCACAAGAGAAGGAAACATACGGATCCCGACCGCTCTGAAGTATGTGATATGTGCACAGACCCCACTGCCTCCTGTACTGCACTGAAGCAGCCTGGTGTACCAAGACTATCAAGAGAACGGAGGTGGCAAGGGAAGAAATGTGGGCCCTACTGTTGGGTATGGCGGAAACCGAGATCCGGTGCAGATGGAGGGAGATGACATCAACAGGCAAAGTCAGACCAGAAAGGCTAGCTACCAACAAAAGTTCTATCACGAGAGACTGGCTTCTACAAGGAAAGATTGCAACAGTGGCAGATAACAGATTGATCTGGAAGAAATGGCACAGCAAAACCCATCAAGGACGACGACCCAGTGATGGGCAAACTGAGACCATAGTCTCAACAATACAGACAACTCTCCTCTTTTCTTGTTGCATACGAATTATATGACAGAAGCACAATGGATTCTGAGAGGAAAAGTGGTAGCGCAAGCTGACAGTCAATTGTCCTGCATAGGAGCAACCAATGCTGATCAGGGTTCCTTCGGCCAGACAGAAGGAAGCGTGTACGTGTTCACCATGTACTCCAATTTTCCGCTTGCCCGTGGACAGGAACTGGACTGACGCTCCCCAGAATGGACAAGAAGCCAGGACCATAAGGACCTGCAAGGATTGCTGCGAGGACCATGCAAGGATTGCTGCTGAAATGCAATCAAGGAACTGCCACGGCTCAGTTTGCACGATTACCAGATGGAAAAAACGTATAGTCCAAAGGCAGAACCCAGTGTTTGCGGTTTCCTACGAACAAACCCTGATGAAAGAGAATTTCTGGGTACAATTCGACAACATTCAACCGGGCTTCCACGGCATGTTGGTCGACAGATTGGAAAGACAGTACACAGCAAACAGAATCCTGAAATGGATCTTACCGACACCAGAATTCCTGGCACCTCACTGCGGATCTATGACAGCGATTCTAGATGTTCAGACGGACGATCCCCCCATTTTCCCACCGGTTTGGAAATTCCAAATCGAGGAAAGGTTGATTGAAATAAGGATCTCGACCAGAACCTCTCCAATCTGTTTTCGCTGCAGAGAGAGAGGCCATCTGGGGACAGATCCCTCATGCCCCAAGTTTTCGAAACAAACAAAAGAACGGAAACTCCTACCAAACATGTTGGTGGAAGTGGAAGATGCACCTGGAATCTGGTTCGTGGCTGATTCATCATACGATGGTTGGGTTTTTGATGACAATCTGGACGAGCCAGACTGGGTGTGGCATTTTGGCGATCAGAATCCTTCTGTCAAAAAGCCAGACGTCTTCCCCCCAGCAGACAGTAGGTGGCAAAAGAAGGCAACCGGAAAAGTGAGAKGTAACCCGACAAAGATCAACACCAACCCCATCACAGATTCACGGGTTATCAGGGAGGAGAAAGCAAGAGAAGATCTATTGTGGGACCTTGACACCATCAGAGAACAGATTGAACAAGAATTCAATAAGGAACCCTCTGCTTTTAAGGAAGCACTGAAACAAGCAGAACAAGTGGATCTGCAAACATACATAAGGACCTGTTATTATATTAAAAAAAAAAGAGTCAGTCTCAGTACCGCCCTGTTTGGCACTCCTAGAGGGGCCAGAAGGAAACCCAAAACATTTTTTGTGGGGTCAGCATTAAACAACGGGAAATTAAAGACTTTTTTATGGTTGGCTTGGCCCCCTATCTGGACACCAGACCAGATAAGAGTTGTCTCCAATGAGTCCAATCTATAAGAAAAAATTTCAAAAAAAAGAATAATCAGAATCAGTCTCAGTACCGCTTTTTGCGCACATGTGATAGTATAGGGGCACACAACATAGCAGGACTACTACATTGTTGTTGAATTTATTCTAGGAGGTGCAAAGAGGGCTTATATTGTCAAGAGACTTCAGTCTTCAGTGTGTTGTTACTTCGGTGTGCTCTTGGCTTGTCATTTTGCCTTTAATCCAGCTTATTCATGATTGGACTTCTGTGAGCTTTTGCATCTCAAAACTTTTAGTTCTCAGTGGCCGGTTCCTTGCATTTAAAAAGAAACAGAGAAAAAAATCAAGGCCCATAGGAGGTGTACCCACTGTTTGATTCGTTCGACAGAAACCATCTTGTTCTCCAACTGGCATGTGCTAAGGACAAGAAAGCAGACGCACGTACTGAGGGTAAGCCCATAAGAGAGTGATATGCCCACCATACCTGCATCATACACAAACAGGACATTCTGGGTGAGGAGTGTCTTTGGTAGGTAGTGTGTGAGCAAGAGTCAAGACTGAGGGGGAGGGGGGGGTAACAGATGGCACCAGATGGCATCTCTCAGAACACAGGAGGGCTGCAGCAATGGACGCCTCTCAACAGACCAGCACACAGCACAATGATTAATAACCAAGCCAGATACCACATCCCTGCACTTTCTCCTTTGACAAAGTTCCCTCCTGTTCTCATCCCTGAATGGCTTCATTCATACAACACTCAACCTCCAAGAGTCTCCATAGGCATGCAATACAGGACCCATAGGATAAGTGAGAACAGACTCAGGAAGGAAAAAAAGAAACAGAGCTTACGGCCATGATTCCATCACCGCGGCTATATCGGTCAGGTTTCCTCGCAGCTAGATAGTCAGGGGCAAAACACGAAAAAAAGTGAACGATACAATAAGCCATAAACATAAACTATGTCATCAAAACACACTCTCTTCTCAAACTCGAGTTCCAGCATGAGTGTGAATTGGGGGACCTGATGGTTTGACTAGAACTAAAACCAAGATTAAGAAACACACTACACGCTGGCCAGCCATTCATGCCTTACAAAGACCCAAGGAATAGAGTTCAAAACCAGGAGAGAGGCACAACAGCACCCAAATAGCACGGGCTCTTGATGCACAGGTCAGGACCTTTTCTTGGTGAAGAAAGGGAATTATAACGGGCATTCAAGTGATGTCTCACCAGGGTTGATGGCGTGCTGAGCAGGTGCTGTGAGCAGCATCGCTGTCACAGTGAGGATGAACGCTGCAATCAACTCCAGCCGGAGTCCCAGCCACTCGTTTGCCGCCAAATTATGAAAATTTGCCCGCAAATTGTCATCTATTCTTTGCAAATTCTCCCCTGCAAATCGTTCTTCTTGTCTGAAGGCCCGAATGGAGACAGCGCCAGCAAGTGTTTCCGCAAAGTGGTGGATGATAGGTGACTTTGTGATTGCCTCCAGCCGAGTCAATTCGCGGGAACTTGAAAGGAAGTATCTCTGATAGCATGCAACAGCAGCCAAACACGGTCAGAATGAACGAACAGAACGGAACATGCATTCTGCGTCTAACTTCCATGACATCTTACTGCGAAGCTATGAACATATGAGATGTGGAGAGGAGGCCTCTTGATGGCATGCTACTGACTAACTCATACCGAAGCTCGGTGCATTTGAACCTGAAGAAGGCTATCTAATTAAACAGATGTCGTTCATAGTCAAGAAGTTGCCAAGCACGCAGGAAGAGGAGAAAAATATGGAATCGCCGTTCCCTTTATCCCATAGTTGAGCACATAAGACACTGATAAACAGATCCTGATGGTACACATGTAACTACCAATAAACAGATCCTCATGGATACAATAACCTTAGGTGCTAAAACCCCATTTTCTCCCTTTTAAACAGAGCCTTATGGTTCTGGCTCCATTCCCATTCTGGGGAGCATTGGTCCGGTTCCACCGGCAAGTCAAAAGAGCAGTACAGTTTGTACACACCCAATGCTCCTCCTCGTTATGGTTGGGAGGCCCAAGTGGACAGCATTGATTACTTCCCCTAGGAAGATTGTACCACCCCTCACCCCTGCCTGATCTGGCCTCATTGACTTATTTCTGAAGCCCAGGGACTTCACTTCTTGGTTGGCCTCTTGTTTGTAGCATTGATTGGGGATCTGCCTCGTACTTGCTCCTCTCAGCTGCTGGGCCGTCGGATACTCTTGAATAACTAGAGCTGTACAATGCTTTCTATTTCCTCACTTTCCTTCCTCGATGAGCCCTGCTTCTACCTTGTCCCACAGCCTAGTCGTGGTTTATAACTATCTTTCGAGAATTCTGTATAAAGTTACTATAAACCCTAAACCCTAAACCCTAGGCTGTCTATGGCTTATCGTACTCCATTGAGTCTATGAATGCTCGCTGTACGGAGAGTGTGCTACTCGCAGACGGCATTAGGAGGTTGGAGGCAAAAGCGGAGCCAGGTTAGAGTGTGGGTGCCTTGAGTTGATTGACTGCAGCAGACCGTACAGGTGATGTATCTTTTCTTTCTGACCATGTAATGGTGACGGGAGAGAGGACTGGGAGAGGAGGAAAAGAAGCGAATGAAGAGCATAAGGGACGTGGAGAAACACTAAGGGAAGAGGGCAGAAGGAAGAGGTGGTCTGGATCATGCAGTCAGCATCAAATGAGAGATTCATCCACAGGGTGGGGATAGGGAGGTGCGGCATCTTGGAAAGGGAGGAGGAGGAGGAGCCAACGTTCTCTCAAAGTTTCTTTCTTTGAAGGAGCTAAGTGCGATATTGATGTCATCAACATAGTTAAGTACCCGAATGTTCTGAGCCTGGCAGAAGAGTTCTGTATGTTGAGCTACCCCGGTAAGGTCGTTTTGGCTGGGCTTGACGTGAAGGAACACCCGGCTGTAAGGCACGACAACACCTGTGTCCGGAGATTGGAAGCTGGACTGGGGGGTAATCTGGCCTGCGGGGTTAGCATCCCTGGTAAGCGAATCGGCATCTGATGACTCGTCGGAGAGCGGTGTGTTCCCTGGCCTGGAAGACAAAATTTGTGGCGCGGCGTTAAGTGCCACGAAATCTGGAAATTCATGGATGCAGTGGCAATTTAGTGCCGGGGGGGCGCCTGCGCTCGTAGGATGGTAAGGGCTGAGAGAAGTAATATGCCTTGGTACGACTCTGGGCAAGGAAGTGAGCGTTGGGAGCATTTTTTGACATGTCCCCCCCCCCTGCTAACTTGGATGCGCCTGCAGTGCGGCAAGTGGCGTATGAACCTGGACTTGGACCCAGGATGGAGGGACACACTGTACCAGGGCGATTTTGCTGACCTCACTCGGACGCAGAGTCTGTTTTTCATTTGTCGTCCATGAGGGTATGAACTGCGTTTTTTTAGCAGTGAAGTGAGGTGGTGTGAATAGCATAGATAATGGGAACAGTATTTAATAGCTACGTAGGCAATTTCCTCAATCTGGGTGGCGTATGAGTAGAACGGTCGAGTATCCTTGATGGCGTTATGATCAAGGAGCGTCGGGAAGGAGGTGATGGCGCCATGACAAGTAAAACTCATTATGGCCTCATTCTACTCCATGTGATCCAAAGCTTCTGATCATTATGTCAGAGAAACACCGAGCATCAAGCGAACCAAAGATTGTAGCAAAATGCTCAACACAAAAGAGCTGATTACACAATTGATGAAACAGTAGAACTGAAACCTCTCAGGAGACAATTGGGAAAACATCACATGAATACAGAGGCCTTGAGTCAGTCTGTACAGCAGAGAAAGGCTTCAAAGGATTGATGCACCTCCAGTTAGTTATATGCACTGTAACCCAGAAACCTACCCATAAAAAATCACGTGTACGGGTAGTTTCACAACTATCGCAGTCCTGCCCACCATCGTTATCATCATCAGCATCATCATCGTTATCATCGTATCATCATCATCATCATCATCATCATCATCATCATCATCGTCACCATTGTTATAATTTGTTACCATCGTTATCGTTATCATGATCATCATCATCATTGCATATGAAGTCTCTCGCCCACTGACCTGATACATGACATATACAATAGTAACTGGAGTGATGAGCAATATGAGCCGTGGAGTGATTGCAATTGCGACTGCCATGATTCCCAGAAGCTGGAATGATGTCGCGAGCACACTGCCAAACCGGACGGGTAAATCTGAATCCAGCATGCTCTGGTCGGTTGATGCCTGCAATCATACAACTGCATTAGCCATTGTCCTCCCTTTTTCCTCTTTTTGTTTTTCCTTTCAGACATGACCTGTGGTCTTCTAGGGGGCAGTAATTAGCCCGTCGTATGCTTAACAGTATTTAATTCCCTTGCAGCCTCCATTCCTTGTTCTTCTTCACTGTTCTTCACTCCTTGTTCCTCCTTACTTGTCTTCTACTGAGACATGCGGGCCTTGGGGAAGGAGATGAAGAGAAACAATAGAGGAGGAGAGAAGATGACATGGAAGAAAAGGAAAAGAGACCAAGAAAGGTAACAGCTAAGAGGAGGCAAGATGGAGAAAACAAAGAGGAAAAGAAAATAGAGAAAAGACAAGATGTAAAACAAGGACAGAGAGAGAAAAAGGAAACGGTCGCGGAGGACCATGCCCCCCCCAACGTTCTTAGGGAACACCAATGTGGGGCACCTTTTGGGTTTGGGATGCTCGAAACAATCCTGTATTTTTTTTTTTTTTTTTGAAGAAAATGCAAGGAAAATAGGCAACAGCGAGATGACAATCCAGACCACACCATCACATTGAGAGCCAAACAGTCACACCGTGTCCATAGAGCAGCATTGCACCAATATTACACCAATGGAGGTTCATAGCACTGAAAAACCAATGTACATGGAGAGCATACTCTCTCCCTTCAACACAAGAGTCCAGTTCCTCAACCCTCACACTTGGCGCTCAGCGCCCAACCTACTCCTACACAGCTACTACAGACTACAAAAAGACAATGCAACTGTTGACATCAGCAGCAGTCCGAAGTACTTGAAGATGCCGCCCATGCAGACCATCACCAATACAAGGTACGTGCCCTCACATCATCATCATCATCATCATCCTTCACCTATCCCCTGACTTCACCCACACCTGTCCTCTCTGTCACCCGAAGACCACCCCTGCGCCTCACTATAGTCCAAGCCCACCAGCTATGGTGGCTGGGCTATGGCGCTGCCCTCAGCAGCGCCCTCCTCCTCTGCACGACCGCACGTGTTGCACCCCGCCTCCCAGCGCTAGCAGCAGCCTACGAGCATAAGCTCCAGCAGCGCTGTCGAGCGCATCAGCCCTCGCGTGAAAACGAGGGCCCTCCCGACCATGTCACGCAAGAGTTTACCTAAAACATAACTTTTAGAGACAATTCGGGAACGACGCATACTGTTTCATGAACCACCGAGACGGACGCGGTTGCTTCGCTCCTTCGCCGCTCTAGCCGGGTGCGCCAGCTATACATCCCACGGTCCCCTACGACAGGACAGGTTCCCGCGGGGCATAAGCTTGCTTCCGTAAGGGGCTGTCACCACCCTTAGGGGCGTATCCCTACCGAGCTACTGATCCACGTGAAGGCTTTTATGTGCAATCACAGAGGTAGATCAGCCGAGGGCGTTTGCTCGTCTCGCTGCAGTATAGGAATTGTTTGACTAAACACCGAATGAACCCGTGCGTCGTTCGTTCCCTTGGGCGCTGATCTCCCTAGTACGAAACATACGCCGGTTGACTAGGACAGTCTCAACCAAACGTGAAAACGATCCTTAGTTCCTAGCAATCAAACAACAAAATCCTCATACTTAAAACAAAATCACACAATCCAAATCGTTGACTTGATGAGCTGGTCTGCCAAAATGTCTCTTTTTCAACCGTTATGACTGAAAGAACTTTTATATTGTCGTTCCGAGATTATTAATTTAAAGAAATAAACTAACACTGATTTTCCTATCATGACTACTGAAACTTGTCATAAATAACTCCTTCAAGTAAATACCACTGGCACCATGTAGATCAACAAGTGATATGGTTCCTGATCGATGTTTGAACTTTTGGTTCTACCACATTTCCGTACCATATACAACTACGTGGAGGAGCGAGTGACAACTTTGTTGGTCGCTTTGTCCTCCTGGACAATAATTACTCTTTCTGTTCCACGAAGGATGAAATATCCAACTCTAACACCAAGTTACGCAACGCAGAAATATTTAATCTTTCGCTGCCTTGCTTGACAACTTTTTTAGACGTTCGCTTTTCACTTTATCCAGCTTGTTTTTATGCGAACGATTACCCCTCAATGCATAAGCATGATAGTGAAATCATCGGGGTTATCCGAATACTATCCATCCGGCGGTCCTARCTACATAAAGTGTTTTGTTTTTGTTTTTAGATTACCTCGTGACACCATAAGTTATATGGTTTCCTCAACGGGACTGAGTCCATGAAAAGTGTTTTCTGAAATCTGAGTGAGATTTCAGAAGACGACGTCTAATCCTGGTAAATATCTCGCCCGCCGCGCACCTGTGTCTCCAATAAATCCAAACGTGCCAGCTCATCGCCGTCGAAAATCAAAGTAGACCTTCGTCCACATCGCGTGACTCTAACAATCCGAGTATTATAGAAGGAGGTCATCCGAGAGGCTAGTCTCCAAACTATAACGCGGAGAGGTCGACTAAGTCCAAACAGATGTCAAGTCTCTGTGTCCTGGATCTGGACGACGCCGAAACGCCTACCGGACGAGGTAATCTTGATACTCACAATGACTCGAGAGAGGCATTGGAGGTTACTCGCGCGGTGGAAATACAAAGTATATCCGTAAAGCTCGTCGGGAGTCCGAGCCGTGTTGGCTCGGAAATCTGCGCGAGTAGTAGGGAAAAATCCCTCGTCATTTTGAAGCAGTCCGATGAAGCCGAGCCAGTCGATAGAAGATCCATCCCGTACTCGTAAAAGTCGTCCCGCACTCCTGATGAGATCCTCCTCGTGTGTATCACGAACCAGCAGATACCTCGGGATCGTCAAGTCTCGTCGTGCTCCAGGCATCAACTTATCAGAACGAATTCAAATTAGTTACGTAAAAACTCCTCGAGTTCTTCCGCTTCATTTTCCAATTCATCGTCATATAATGCATCAGCCCCTATTATTGCGTACCTATTGGCACGTATCCGCTCCGCGTAGTATATGCCAAAAAATGGGCCTTGTCGCTCGTTCAGCCAAAGCACGTAACGGACGTACATCAACCTTATTTCAGGGATTTCGTCCACTCGTGTGTTGATTTCATAAGGCTGCAACACCACCAGGTTCATATTGACGAAGTGACGCTCAGGCAGTGGCGGTGCGAACTCGTAATGAAGAATATCCAGGCCGTTATCACTTCGGAAAACAAGTCGTCTGGAGGGTCTTTGCGCGCTACCACCCCAAAATTGCGGAACGTCCTCCTCAGAATATAATTCTGACGGATTATAAATAAGTTGGCCTACCCTTTCTACCTTCACTCCATCACGCCTTTGGAATTCAACTCTCTCTGCTGCCGCATCACGATTGTTGAAAATGAATAGTTTCGTGGTTCCCATAACCATCTGAAAGAAAAAGAAGACAAATGTGATTAAGTTAAAACTAAGTATCACTAAAACATTTGTCTTCCTTCTGGCCCGTGCTTCTTATGGCACGACCAACCTCGTCAGGAGTATCTAAAGGTACTCCGTTCAGCTAGTGAAACATGAGTCGGGTTGCTTGTGGCGCCAACTCTCCATACGTTAGTGGTACCTAGGGTGACCACTTAAACAGGATTGCTAAGGCAGTTTTCTTTTTTCGCAAGGCGTCAAGAAATAATTTTCTTCCGTGTGGATGCCTTTTCCATTACCCTAAGAGGTGGTCTGGGATACTCCTCCTCGCCCGAGTACAAAACTCGGATCTCAGAAGTCGGGCCGTCTCCACCGAATCGGCATAGTATCCCCCCGCAAGGCGGTCCACTCTGAGTCGATAACAAGGTCAGCCCCTAAGGCAACGAACCCCCGCCCAAGATGCCTCCTAGACAAATGGAAAGACACCTACACGGCAGACAAGTAGAATCTTGCCGCCTAGCGCCAAAATTAAACTTAGACGAAGAAAGAGGAATCGTAGAAAGATAACATCATTCACTCTGACAGGCATAGATAGAAGAGGATTATTTGGGAAAGAATGGGTAACCTCAGGAATAAGTCTAAACCAAGTTGAACTTCTCTTCCTTATGCTCGCTTCGTTTCTCGTCGTCTTCCTTTTCTTTTATTTATAAATAGAACATAAGCACAAAGAAAAGTCAACCATTCTTTCACCGTCATCACCCTTATCCATTTCAGTCCATTTGTCGTACCTGCAGTCAAAACCCAACGACACACAGACCACCATGCAATCCTTTTCTATTGTCAGACTCCTTGTCATACACGCAAACGCACACATTCTCTTTCCTTTTCAATGAATATTCAGTAAAACAGGTCAAAGCAAGTGTGGGTTCACTCAGGTGTGAAGGGGACTGAGTCAATTTAACTGACTGACTGACTGACTGACTGACCTTGAGCGAAGTTTGACTGAAGATAATAGCGGCCCACTCAAGAAAAGTCGTATAAAAATTATGCTCCTCTGTCAGTGACAGTTGTCTTCAGTCGTCGACAAATAATCCACACTCCTCCTTTTACCACAACCACCTGCCACAACGCCTCCTCACTATCTTTTAATAAGCATCGCCGCCACTGATTTTCACTGCCACCACGTCACCACGCCATCAAAACTCACGCCACTTCTGATCCCCCACTCCAGCGGCACCTCCCCTATACCAAGGTTTAACTGCCGCTCAATGTAGAAATATTACCGCCTGTAACCTTGCTTCGCCGCCGTAAAATTTTTGCAGCGCTCCCGCACCACGACTGGTTAAACCCGGGTCACCGTCGATAAGATTCTGACTGCGCTACCGCACCCCCGCCGATAAAACCAGAACTGCCGCCTCGAAAATCCGGCAACGCTCTCGCACCACCGTTGAAAAAGTCGGTGCCGCCGTTGCAGAATTTCGGCAGCACTTCCGTACTACCGCAATAAAAAGTTGGTGCCGCCACTGCAGAATTTCAGCAGCATTTCACCACTACCGCAGTAAAAAGTTGGTACTACCGCAGTAAAAAGTTGGTGCCGCCGCAGCAAAATTTCGGCAACACTCTCGTACTACTGCAGTAATAGCCTGTGCCCCTGCCGTAGTACCACAGTGCCACTGGGCCTGTCCCGTGGGACCAGCACCAGCCAAAGGGGAAGGGAGCAGAGTGCTCCCTGCCTTGGCTATGGCTGCCCAGTCCTCCTCCTGGTGCTCCTCTGCAGTCCTCCAGCTCCTCACGTTGCCTCAGTAGCAGCTCCAGCAGCCACAACACTCAAGTGTGCTCGTCACACACTGGC
>BFEA01000405.1:0-11899 GCA_003427395.1 Chara braunii
CCCCCCCCTGGCACTCTGCCCCTGGACCCTGGCAGCTTCAAACGGGAACCAACCATAACCACACAACATCCGTCCATCCATTCGGACGGTCCGTAAGGYGACCCCCCGTAAGACGRACGGTGGACTTCACTGCTTTTTGTACCCGCAGGGCACCCGGATCGCACGCTAGGGGAGGATGTTTTTATCACCCCCGGTAATGGCGTTGTGCAGGAAGGGGAGGGGGGGGGAAACGAATAGCAACAATGAACCTTCCCACACTCTGGCATAAGATTCATGCTCATCCTGCAAATTTCGACATTTCGTGCGCTTGCGTGTGCAAGCGAGAGAGAGAGAGAGAGAGAGAGAGAGAGAGAGAGAGAGAGAGAGAGAGAGAGAGAGAGAGAGAGACTCCAAGAACGATAATGTGGACAGGACAGGAGGAAGTCGTATCCCTAGGGCAAGAATTCTCAGCTCAGTCTTTTTCCCCAGACTATTCTATAGCAATATGAAGCTCATATATGATAGAGTTCGTAAATGGTTCATGCAGGTTGTCATTAGCGACATGAATTCAATTATTGCGTCTTTCCACGTCGCACAAAACCAACATTGGACACTCGAAGTAGCAAACCTGAGGCGTAGTTAAATTGAGTACTACGATCTGCAAGGAACATGAGTATGGACGAAGCATAGAAATCCAGAATGCAAAATCACACTGAAGTCCAAGTCGTCAAAGCCAAAGCAGATAGTACAATGGAACCGAGTAACCATCCAATTGAGAATGATACAGAAGAATCGTGAGTCAATGTCCATGCCCTACAGGGCAACACCAACAGCATAACCCAATGTAGCTCTCTCTCATGAGTGGCGCCAGGCACCCTATCTACTCTACAGCTACAGCTACAACTACAGCAATGAAAAGCAACCAGACAACTTGACTACCAGCGAGTGATGATGTCAACACCAATGCCGACCTCCCCTCTTCACCAGGTACGTGTCCTCTTCCCCCCACTCTCCCTTGTTACCCACACCTTCGCCCCCACCTCCCCTGCGCCCTCACACAGCCAGGCTATGGCTACCAGCGCCCAGCACCCAGGCAGTGCACCTCCACATTAGCGCTGCCTGCTGCCCTTGCCCAGCGCAGCTTTACACTGCCTTGCACCTCGCATTTGCGCAGCGTGCCGGCAATGCCTGCATTGGCCAAGATCCCTGCCCACTCGCCCTGCTCGCCTATATGCCAGTGCAGCGTGTGGGCGGCCTCCCTTCAGCCTGCGTCCTAGCCCGACAGGAGCTAGGACGTCGACGGCTGCTCAGCTCGTCAATCGTAACAAGCCTCATGCAATGCCATTCTCTGGCGGCCACCTGCCGCTCACTCGTGGCAGGGCTCTGCAGCCTGCATGCACGTCCAGCCATGACTGCCATGGGACATGCACGTGCAACGCGGGCCTATGTGTTCGTTTGCGTTGTTGGCKTCACTGCAGGTGGAGASTATGTTATCGTAAATGCCAAATGGTGGATTGCTAGTAGAGCCTTGTCAATGAGGTAAGATCACAGATCTGCCGCCGTGGTCAGATGTAGGCTGAAGAGGTGACCCCCATTAGCAATTTAGCAAGGGAGGTTAATCTCCTGTACCTCAGGGTCATCAATGCTGCTCACAGACAGGAGTCTCTGGAATCTCAGTCTTATATGTACTCRACAGGCCCACAAATACAATCACAAGATCTGTGATGGGACTCTTGACCCTTTTTCCAGCAGGTGCTGCTCCCCACCAATAGATGGACCCTTCAAACAAACAAACAAACAAACAAACAAACAGAAGAAAAAAAAAAAGGAACAAACCTTGTGTCCCCCCCCTCTCCACCATCCTGCTGTCAGCGAGGGCAAATGAGTAACAATGAAAACTAGTATTCTGCCTGCCCAAGGTCTTAAGTTTTAACCCCCCCTCTGTGCCCCCCAGGGTGTGATATCAGATATCAGCAACATGAAGAGGTCRCACACTATTGAGGACCACTGAAGGCCTGGCACCAGGCGAGCAACTTCAAGCATCCGGGGGCCAAGTCCCACTCACACTGATCCTTTATTTCTGGTCGTTGATCTTTGAAATCTGCGGTCGGAAATCAGTCATTCGGGTAAGCGGGACTTGGCCCCCGGTGTGAGGCTCAGAATATTTCAGTCAGTAAGATAGGGAATGGTCGGACATTCAGACAGTTTTATTCTAAGACTTTTGTCGTTCAATGCATCCAGACATTGTGAAGCTCATGTATCATGGGACGGTGGCCCCGTTTCCAGCAGGTGCTGCTCCCCCAATCAATATAGATCGGAGCATATGCTTGTCAAAAAAAAAAAAAAAAAAAGGAAACGCTTATAAAAAGGATTAAGTTCCGATAACATGAAAATGCCTCCACGACAAAGAGTTTCATTCACAGTTATCATACCAGTACTTCCTAGAGTCGTGCCCGTTAAGGCGCCACGATTTTAGGAAACATACAGGCTACTACAGGAGTGTCCAAATTCATGTGACGAACTACGTCCCGAACCCGTGCTATCTTTCGTACCCTGTTCGATTGTATCACACCCGTCCCATAAAGACCCCGTTTCGCTTTCTTGATTTCGGGTGCCACGTTCTGGCCCCCCATCCTTCGGAAGCTTGTGTGATTCTTCGGTTCTGCTTTTTTTTTTCTTTTGCGTGTCGGGAAATGCATAGGAATTTACGCGCGCCTTAGTGAGCGCACTGGGAATTGGGCCCGGCAGCTGAAAATTCCGGGATAAGCGGAACTTCGACGTGTCCTTTTTGTGTGTGAATGTTCTCGGTCGCATTGGGGAAAACTCTTGGAATTTTGTGGGAATACGAATAGGCGTAGGGCTTTCTTTTACCGCGTCGCTTTTTCGCGTGCGGATATGGTGATTTCAATTTTGAATTGGTTTAGGATGTAGGCAAGCTGTAACTGTCTCGGTGCCTTTTTCTCTTTTTTGTTGACGGCGCCGCGCATGCACAGCTTTCTCCTCTCTGTCCCCCGCATCACTCTCTCCCGCGCTCCCTTTCTCTTCCTCCTCCTCTCCCTCTCTCCTCGTAACTGTTTTTCTCCCGCTCGCTCTCTCCCGCTCTGCTCTTCGTGCGCGCCCATTTCCCTTTCTTGATCATTTGAATCTTGGACCCGTCTTGCGCTACTTCTTGCGCCTTTTCTTTTCTCGCCCTTCGAGCAACGCTTGTGAAGTCCGGTCGATCCTTCAATCACTCAGGCCCACCAATCAGACGCGTGGAACAGTAGGATCTGCCTATTGCGCGACGAGTCTGATTGGGCCATTGCCGAGTACCAAAGGATCAACATGGCTTCCACGAAACGCTCTTCTCAAAGTCTTCTCCTCCTACTTCTCCTCTTACACTTCGACTTTCCCCCTACATTCTCCCTCCCTTGTCTCCCTCGCTGCTATAAATTCCGCAAACGCGTCCGCAAAACTCTCTTACATTCTCGACTCCTGAGCCAGCTTCCGGGAAGCAGTGGCTAGGCAGAGTGTTTGGATGCCAGTCGGAAAGTCCTGTCGGGCTGACGATAGGCTGGCCGGTTGCGCGCTTGATCGCCACGACGGACTGTGGGATCTGGGCGAACCGCGTCGAGTTTACGTCGGCAGGGTGACGATCGCAGTGGTAAGAGTTAGCACGAGACGGCCGGGATCGCCGGTGCGGGTATGGGGATCGATGATTGGAGTTGAGTGAGTGATTGGCCTCGGGCCATATTGGAATTAACGACGAATGCGCCCTTGTTGTTGCGGATCTTTATCTCTGGTGTGAGTGCATCGCAACAACGCCGAACTTCCTCCTTTCGATCTTGTCATCTCCTTCTCTCTCCTGTGCTTGGGGAACGGGCCGGTGATGTCCATGGCAATCAATTCCCTTCGCCTCAACCGGACTGGCAATGGTTGTAACTCGCCGTACGGATGATGGTTGCAGGATTTGCAGCATCGGCAAACCTCGCATGACTCGCAATAGCACGTGAAGTCGCCGAGAAGGCCAGGCCACGAAAATCGCTGGCGAAGTCGGCCAATCGTGCGATTGATTCCAAAATGTCCAGTGGCGGGAGCGTCGTGGAACTCGCCAAGAAGCCGTGTACGCAAGTGAGGGTCACTCGGTACGCAAAGAAGGTCCTTCCCCCGCGTGTGAACAAGCAAGTACCCCTCTTGGATCCAGTAGTGAGAAGGAGCCGGATTAGGAGAGGAGCAATTCACGTACTTGTCGAGAAACTCGAGGCCGGCTTGGTAGCCACGGATGAAGCTGTTCCGCAGGTCGTCGTCAATCTCGAACGTCGAGTAGACTGCGGTACAATGATCCGGACGTCGTGAGAGAGCATCCGCAAAACGGTTCGACTTCCCGGGAATGTGATCGGGAAAGAAGTCGAACAGGTTGATGAAAGCCATCCATCGAGCGATGGTGCTGTTGACGGTGTCTTGTGTCTTGTAGAAGACCAACGGATTGTTGTCTGTTACCCATCGAAATTGGCTTCGACCAAGGAGGAAATACCGCCACCGCTTGAGCGCGTGGATGAAGGCGAGGACCCTCTCTTGCGTGCATCGTCAATGGAATGCACGAGGGGCACTTTCTTGCTAAAGTACTCGACCGGGTGCCAGTCCGCACCATCATGTTGCTCGAGGACTGCACCAATGTCATAGCCTGACGCATCCGTAGTGACACGCGTAGGTGCGAGCGGGTCGTAGATTCACGAGACCTCCGCAGACAATAGCGCGGCTTTGAGAGCAAAGAATGATCCTCGCGCCTCCTCTCCGAAGTCAAACGGTCGATCCTCGTACTGAAGCTTGTTCAAGTGGGCCGCGATCTTGGAGTAGCCTTTGATGAAGCGCTGATAGTAGCCGGTAAGATTGAGGAACGAGCGGACATCCGTGACGTTCCGAGGCTCCGACCACTCTTGGACGGCCTGAATCTTGTCCGATAGCGGACTGATGCCCTCAGGTGTGACAAAATGGCCCAAGTATTCCAGCTCTTGCCGGACAAATTCGCACTTGTTGCGGTTGGCCTTGTACTTGGCACGGCGGAGCGTCGCCAACACTCGTCGAAGATGTCCAAGATGATCCTCCAATGTCCGGCTGTAGACGAGAATATCGTCTAAGTAGAACAGCACGAACTGGTCCAACATTGCACAAAACTCATTGGTCATCGTCGCTTGGAACGTCACCGGGGCGTTGGTGAGGCCAAAAGGCATGACCACCCACTCAAAATGTCCGTACCGCGTTTTGAAGGCGGTTTTGTAGCGATTGTTCCGCTGAATCGAGATTTGATGATATCCTGATTTCAAATCCAACTTGGAAAAATACTTCGCACCGCCCAGTCGCTCGAGAAGATCGTCGATGCGAGGAAGAGGCCCCGCATTCTTGACGGTTTGCGCATTGAGCTTGCAGTAGTCGATGCACAATCGTAGATCCTTGTTCTTCTTCCTGACGAAAAGAACTGGTGCTCCATATGGGGAGCTACTCGGGCGGATCTAGCCCTTGGCCAACAAATCATCGAGTTGTGCGCGGAGTACCTCAAGCTCCTCCTCGCTCATGCGATAGATGGAACCTTTCGGCGGCACGGCACCGGCCTCAAGAATGATCTCATGAGAGATCGGCCGACCCGGCACCACACCGGTAGGTGACTCGAAGATGTCAGCGAACTCGTCCAGCAACCGTACCACACGGGGGTCCGAAGACAAGTCCGTGGGTGAAGAGTCGGCTACCACGACGGTCCGTAGGAAACATAGGCCGATCTCCTCGAGTTGCTCGTAAGCGCAAGTCGCCCGGAATGATTTGGCCGTCACCACTTGGCACCGGATCGAAGAGTGCGGTAGAGGAATAGTACACGCCACTTCCGCGCCGAGGGCGTCGCGAACGCTAAGAGTCCGCCGATGGAAGTTGACCATGTGATCCGCACTTGCGAGCCAAGGCATTCCCAGAATGATGTCGAAGTCCGTGTCGAGAATATCGAATGTTATCGGTTCGCATGCATGAGGTGCGAAGTAGACCGGTACGGCCTCGATGTAATGGTCGAGAAGTTGTTGCGTCTTACCATCCACCAACTTGATCGCCGTCGGGTTTGCCTTCCTCCGAACTTGTGCGCCAAGGCCAGCTCTTTGCATAAAAAACTGGCTCATGAAGTTGCTAGACGCGCCGCTATCCAGCAAAGCGCTGCAGGATGCTTGCCCAACCTGGATGCGGACATACATGAGCGGTGCATTGTTGTTATCGTACCGCTGCGTGCGAAACTCGCGGGCCACCTTGGTAATATATGCCAGGATGTCCCCCACCGCGACTTCCTCATCCGTCGGCGAAGTTGGTGGTGCATAGAAGGAAAGGTAAGTGTGGAGATGAGCGCTAAGTGCTGCGCATTGCGGTCCCGGCTAACAGCCTGTGGTCGGGAGAGGAAGCCATGCAAAGTCCTCAGACGTGAGCAGGTCTAATGCCTCTACTTTGAACTCGCGCGCCGAATCCCATGACGAACCACTTGAAGACGATCTGTCGCTGTTGCCGGACGGAGAAGAAACCACACACACTCCTTGTCTTTGAGCTTTAGTACCCAGCGTTGGAACGAGCCGATCAGCATAGTCCTCAAAAGAAAGTAGAAGCGGAGGACTGTCGACTTCCGCGTGCGCCTCGGAATGAAGGCTGGTTACTCGCAAAGAAACCAGTTCCGAAGGCGTCGAGAGTGTCGTCGTGTCACTCTCGGCGGTGCTCAGTTTCCCTGTCTGCCCCTTGTCTTTCAATGGGCAAACCTGCATCTGATGAAGATCATTGTTGCACCAAAGGCAATAGTGGAATCTCTCGCGCGCCTTGTATGCAGACTCGGAAATGCCATACGGGGTCCATGGGCCTGTCTGAGCTGCTGCACCGGGCCCGGGGCTAGAAACGGTGTGTGTCTTCGGCTTGCCGCGCCCTCAGCCTCTGCCGGCGCGGCCACCTTCCTGGGCGGCTGCGAATCTGTCTCCTTCACTGGCAGACGCAGCCTCGCTGGTTTAGTCTAACGGCGCTGCCGCTGCGACCACGGCCACTCTTGGCCGATGTTGGTCCCTGCTCGGGCCTGACGCAGATGAATGGAGGTTCTTGGCCTCCTTGTTCGTGACGATGATTTGCGCAGCCTTGTCAAATAATTCCGTCGTCGTCGTCAAGGTGTCCTCGACATGTGTCAGGGCCTTGCTCAATGTCGGACATGACCTTGAGATTAAGTAGTGGCGGATGGCATTGAAGCCCATCTGGATGTCTGGGACTGACGTCAAGCGTTGGTACTCGGCGATCCAGTCCGTACTCGGCTTTGATCTCTGGCGGCTCCACCTGGAACCGCTTGTGCCACGCCGCCTTTAGATCATCCCAGGTGATCTTGGTGTGCAAGTCATTAGCTACCACTCCATACTTGGACAACAGGTTGTCCAACCAAGCCTGGCACGCGCCCCCTGAGCGAGAGTACAAGTATGCGTGGTGCTTGTGTTCCTTGACGTTGTGGAGCTGGAGCGTGAGCTCGAACTTGCGAAGCCATGGAATTGGATCTGTCTTGATTGAGTCGTGGAAGATCTCCTGCCCATCGAACTTAGGAGCTGTCTCGCGCGGCTCCGGACTCGAGGTGGTGGCGGTAGTGCAGACCCGCTGCTGCAACTGTTGCGTCGCGGTTTGCTGTAACTGTGCGCCATCTTGGAGGGAGCCGACGTGCATCTCCAATGCGGTGAGGCGGTCAGCATTATTGGAAGAGCCTGCATCGGCGGCGGCGACTGGTCGCTGCTCCAACCGTTGAAAACGGTCTTGGAGATGAGCTAGCGATCTGTCGAGACCAAGGATCTCTGCCTGCCGTGTAATGCAGGTTGCCAGGAGATCCGTGAGATGCGAGAGGAGGAGCGCTATCTTGTTTGCGCTATCCTCCAACTGGTTATTCTCGGCCTCAGTTCACCATTCTGCTGCCATGGTAAGGTATGCCCGCTCTCCAGGAAATATCTTCTCACGACGCTGTGTTCTCTCTTCATCCGCAGCCCTTGCTGCTGCCTCATCATGTTGGCGTTGTTGTTCAACCGCCAGCAGACGTGCCTGCTCGGCATCCTCTGCCCTTTTCTTTGTTGCTGCGGCAACGTCATCTGCCCGCTTCTTTGTCTCGGTACTCGAGGCTAACATGCGGGCCTGATAGGCCTCGTCTGTTTCCCCGGCCTTCTGGTCCATGACTGCTGTCTGTGAACGCAACAGCATAGACCAGACCGGTGCCTGCTGATGTGGTATCCCTTGCTGCTGACGTGGCAATGCTTGTCCTACTGACGTGTCCTGCTGATGTAGCCTGCTGACGTGGTCTGCGGACGTACTTACGTAGCTTGCTGACGTGTCCTGCTGACGTGGTCTGCTGACGTGGCCTGCTGACGTGGCAACTTACCAATGCCGCCGCAGGGGTACCCAGATACAAACAGAAACGGCAAGGCGAGAGATGGCAACAACATAGGTGGGGAGGGGTGGGTGGGATAATCGCCCAACTCACACTTACATAAGGAGCCACTAATCAAAACAAAAAAGTTTGAACTTCGCAAAAATTTTCGAGAAAAGTAAAAATAAGAAAAATCCCGATTTTTGCAAGTTCGGTAGGTCTCCCAATCTCCCTTGAAGTACGAAATGTTCTCTGAAAGACTGACCTGACAGGACTGACCTCATCCACGTAGTTCAGAGTAACGAAGCATAATGCTAGAGTGCTACTAACTAGCCCAATCAATGTTGAACTCAGACTTAAACATGCATTGTATCCATCACCGAGTGTGAAGGAGCCTGGCGCTGCACACAAGAAGAAAGCGCCAGGTCCAGACATACACAGACGAAGAGATAAGGATCAGACGAAAGGAGGGAGGGAGATGGGAATGTCGTTAACACCAAGTCTTGGTCACCAATCCCAAATAGTCCCTCGTTGCCATGTCTGAACCCCCGAAAGTCGAGTCTGGGTCAAATGTCACCAAGCTCTGTATCTCTTCTYTCATAGTCTGCAGATGCAGTGAAGTCAGAAGTGAGAGGGAGAGAAGAGATGGTGGACTGAGAAGAAGAAGAAGAAGAACTCTCTCTCTCTCTCTTTGTTACGAACCAGATACTAACCTGTGATGTTGGCGCTGTGCTGCAGGTACCTCGAAGACGAAGCTGGAGCAACGGCGCTGCAGGTAGGTACCTCTGGCCTCCGCCCAAGCTCTCTCTCTCTCTCTCTAGTGCTACCTAGCTATGACGCCCAGCGCTGGAGACTACAGCTACCTACTGCGCCCAGCGCTGAAGACTACTAGCTAACGCTACAACTACTACAACGCAGCGCTCCCTCCAGAGTGCTGCTCCCAAATCCTGAAGACTACTACTGCCAACTGCCTACCTCGGAAGTGCCTAGGAAGTCCTATGTACTACCTCGGCCTGCCTCCTGAGTGCTGGAGGCCAGTCAGGCCGAGGAGGCAGCTCTTGCCAATGCCGAAGTGTGCCAGGGGCTGGCGTGCAGCAGCCTGCTTGAGGCTGGCATGGGANGATGTTGGCGCTGTGCTGCAGGTACCTCGAAGACGAAGCTGGAGCAACGGCGCTGCAGGTAGGTACCTCTGGCCTCCGCCCAAGCTCTCTCTCTCTCTCTCTAGTGCTACCTAGCTATGACGCCCAGCGCTGGAGACTACAGCTACCTACTGCGCCCAGCGCTGAAGACTACTAGCTAACGCTACAACTACTACAACGCAGCGCTCCCTCCAGAGTGCTGCTCCCAAATCCTGAAGACTACTACTGCCAACTGCCTACCTCGGAAGTGCCTAGGAAGTCCTATGTACTACCTCGGCCTGCCTCCTGAGTGCTGGAGGCCAGTCAGGCCGAGGAGGCAGCTCTTGCCAATGCCGAAGTGTGCCAGGGGCTGGCGTGCAGCAGCCTGCTTGAGGCTGGCATGGGAAACAGACTAATAATAGTCTATTTCCGAAACCCTGGTTCGGTGCCTGAGTTTCAGGGCCGGTCGTTCTGATGAACGACCGAAAATGGCCCTTCGTTTCAGGCTAAAAAGGCTGTTGCCATTTTTAGTCTGAAACGACCAGGGATAGGCCCTGGACTTCAGGCTTTTGGCCTGAACCGACAGGGGGCCTGTAAGCCCTGGATTTCAGGCTTTCGGCCTGAAATTCAGGCTTTCCGCCTGAAGTTCAGGCTTTTGGCCTGAACACCGTCGGGCCTTCAAAATGGCCCGTGTGTGCACGCGCTGCATGTAACACCTGGGGTGAGTCGCGCTGCCCTGTAGCTCAGCATGTTGAGAGCATGAGGCCAGGTAGAGGATTGGTAGGGAGAACAGTGCAGCTAAGGATTGTGGTGATTGGGCTTATAGCTGTATTTGGAAGTGAGGTGAGGACTCTTAGGAGTAGCTCATGACTTTCATTTTTTATCTGTATCTTCATCATCATCATCGTTATCATTTAGCCRAAGCCGGGAAATGGCCCGGTAATTTCAATACTTGGTGTATAATTTCATGAGGGGCGCTGGGCCGGGTTCCTAGACCGTGGTGCTCCCCACGAATATATCCAGGCCTTGTTTGAAAGGAAAAAAAAGCTTGAAGTTTCATCTTGGTCTCACAAATGACTACATCACAGACCAACTTTACTCCAGAAAAGCTGAACGTTTAAACATTATTCATAACTTTGGGCGGAATTGGGCCTCCTTAGACACTCCTCGGGAATGCGATTCCAAGATTTTCTTCGTCGTTCCACCTGTGCTCGAGATGAAATCAGAAATGAAAATGTGAAAACACTCCGAGGACAAACGCTTGGGCTCTGAGAATTTTTCATCCCATGTTGTCCTTGGTCCCAAGTGACCTTGCCAGATCCCTAAGAGCCCCAAGATCCCTGTGTAATATGCCAAGGATCCCTGTTTCATGGAGAGTATAGGGAAATTCAATGCACAGTACGAGAATCCGGGTCATGGCAGGACCCTATTGGCTGAAAGCCTGAAGCACAACTCTTTTTTCTTTTATTTTGCTTTTTCTTTTTGCTGACGTCACTCTAATGAGTAATGTCTTAGCCCAAAAAAAAAGTACGGACGTTGTACAATGAGTTTTAGGGCACAACTTTGCAGGAGCCTATAGTCTCACCGTCGTTTCCTCGAATTTGGTTGGGAATTTCGCCACGACCCTCGGGAGAAAGTTGTTCATATTGCACTTTTGTACAACATTTTTTTTTTTAATGGTTTTTTTTGGATGTTTCTGAAAAATCGTAATTCTAAAGAAATCAGAAAACAGAATGTCCCAGTTCTTTGGCCCTTTGGGACATCCGTTGAAGTTAGAACGATAAAGAGAAGATTAACATGGCCCCTGCGCGAGGATGAAGTGCAATTATTGATAAATGGTTTATATATATTTCCCTGCCTTCAAATAATATTTTTATTCTCGTTTTTTTTCTCTCTCGAATTTGGTTGTGAATTCGGACATGACCATCAGGCAACAGTTGTTTGTATTGCAATACTGTACAAAATTTGTGTTTTTTTGGGATTTCTTTTTTTTTGAAAAATCGAAATATCCAAAAATTCGAAACAATATCACTGTACGTTCTATTTGAAAACAAAATCAGCACATTCTGGAAACCACTTAGAGGTAAGTTGAATATAATGTACGTACGTTCTTTTCAGGTTAAACCACCAGTACTTGGCCCAGTTATAGGCCGGGGAAAGAAATAGAGTAGAAACGTTTCTAGTGGGATGAATTTGGGCGCTCCTGTAGTGGCCCGTACATTTCCCAAAATCGTGGCCTGTACGTTTCCTAAGGCCGACACTGGGAGGATGAGTAAAACGAAGACAACAAAATCCGTAAATTTTTCATCAGTAGCAAACTCTGGTAAGGATGTAAAAAGAAAAAGAGAGAGAGAGAGAGAGAGAGAGAGAGAGAGAGAGAGAGAGAGAGAGAGAGAGAGAGAGAGAGAGAGAGAGAGAGAGAGAGAGA
>BFEA01000405.1:18405-49928 GCA_003427395.1 Chara braunii
TTTTTCCGTGCGCACCCTCGCCTAGCAGTGGCATGGCCGCGCTTAAATTCGGCCGCGAGGCCTCGGCCCCGGGCCCACGGCCGGCCTCCTCAGTCGCGGCCAGAGAGGACATATAGGTCGCTGACAATGTTTCCCTGAACGCCGGAGCCGCAAATCCAGTCGGTGTGCAAGAGGCGCGCAAGCTCGAGTCGTGGTGTAGTACTTGCAAGGAAGAAATCGTGCGTACTTGCTAAAATGCTCTACGACCGTGAGAATGTCGTCGTGCGCGAGGTGGTCGCGGGGGAACGAGCTGGTGACGTCCATAGCAATGGAGAGGCCGGGTTCCCGTGGGATAGGCAACGGCGTAACTCGCCGTAGGGGTTGCGAGTCTTGCGATTGCGGGGTTTGCTTCATCGGCAAACTTCACAAGAGTCGCAGTACTGAGTGACGTCGTTAATGAGGTCGGGCCACCGGAATCGTTGTCGAAGTCTTGCGATCGTACGTTTGACTCGGAAGTGGCCGGCGAGTCGCGAATCGTGGTACTCGCGGAGGAGGGGAGTCCATAAGTGACGGTCGTGTGAAACGCATAGTAAGTCCTTGCCTCGTGAGTGGAGAAGCAAGTAGCCGTCGACGATGCGATAATGGCTGGCCGGTTGGTGATCTGAGGATAGTTACTCATAAAGCGTGGCTTCTGTGGCGTATTCCGGATCGGACTTGTATGCTCGCACAAAATCAACAGAAAAAATTCCATGAGAAATGAAAGTTGAAAAAACATTCCATGAAAAAAAAAATCCTTCATATTTATAAATTACCATTCCAATGCTTGTCAAATTCTAAAATTTTCAATTTAATTTGATAAGTTTCCGTCTAAATATGAGTTTTCCCTTCCAACTACATCTATTTGTTCAAGATGGAATGAAAATCTGGACGAGTTTATGAAATGTCTTAATTAGACTTTCATTCTACTACAACAAATATCGTCTAATTTAAATCGGATTAACCTATTTTTGACTGGAGATCCTTACTTAGAATGGCAGTTCAATTAAAATATTTTGTGMACTCATCCAGACTTCAATTCCATCTCTAGCATGCAGTTCAAATAAGAAGGGATACCCCATTCTTGGAAGGAAAATTTTCAAGTAAGACGAAAAATTTTAAAATTGGAATGACATTTTTTAAGATGGAATGAAAATTTAGAATTTARAATGGAATTTTACTCTAGAATGATTATTTAATTCTGGGAAATTTTTCTGTTGATGTTGATGAAGGGTGTCGTCGAAACTGAATGCGTGGTGAGTCAATGCACAACAATCTGATCTTCGTGAAAGAGTATTCACGACTCTGTTGGAGAGGCCCGAAATGTGTTTTGATGTGAAGCGGAATTGATCGATAATGTACATCCATCGAATGATTGTGCTGCTCACCGTGTCTTGCGTCTTGTAGTAGGTCAATGGGTTATTGTCCTAGCCCAAGTGAACCTTCGACGCTTGAGAAGGAAGTGTCGCCAATGCTTGAGTACCGTGACGAAAGCAAGCAACTCGTTCTTCTGCGCATCATCAACCGAGTTGATGGGAGACACCTTTTGGCTGAAATACTCAAACAGTTGCCAATCTACTCCGTCGTGTTATTCCAAAACTGCACCCATGCCGTAGCCGGAAGTGTCCGTAGTCACTCTCGTAGACAAGGTGGGATCGTAGATACTCAAAACGGGAGTAAGGAGTAACGTCGTCTTCAATTTATGGAATGAACTGTGGAATTTGTCGGTGAACAGGAAGGGCACCTCTGGTCCTCTGGAGACTGCAATCTTGACAAGGGTGCGGCGTTCAGTGTGTATCCTCCGATGAAGCGTTGGTAGTACCCGTCCTAGGCCGGCCCATCCCATAAAAGAGCGAAATTCCGTGGAGTTTGACGGTTCCGGTCAATCTTGGATGACCTTGATCTTGTCTGTGAGCGGACGGATGCCTTGCGGTGTCACAAAGTGGTCCAAGTACTCGATCTCTTGCTGCACGAACTTGCACTTGGCTCGGTTGGCCTTGTACTTGGYCGTACGTAGCCTGTCCAAAACAACGCATAGATGCACGATGTGCTCGTCCAAAGTCCGACTATACACCAAGATGTCATCAAGGTAGATGAGCACGAACCGGACCATTTGGAATTGCCTTTTGGAAGGTGGCCGGGGCATTCGTGAGGCCGAATGGCATTGCGACCCACTCGAAGTGCCTGTATCGTGTCTTGAATGCGGTTTTGTAGCAATCTCTTGGATGGATCTCGAGCTGGTGGTAGCCAGCCTTGAGGTCCAACTTGGAGAAGTACTTGGCACCGCCCACGCTCYAGAAGATCGTCGATGCGTGGGGTCACGTAAGCGGGCTGACATTCTTAATGGTTTGTGCGTGGATCCGCGGCCTAGGGGGTCACGTAAGCGTCAGGTTATGGTGCGCGTGGATCAGTTCTCCAAATATGCAAAGTTCATCCCCTTACAAGTTGAGGCTCGCATTCCAGCCGTTCAGGCGGCATTTGCTGACAGGTGGGTTACACATCATGGACCACCCACCTCTATAGCCAGTGATCGAGATCCAAGGTTTTGCAGCAATGAATGGCAATCCTACTGCAGGGATTACCTTCATTCTTGTCTGGATGTGACATCTGGTCGTCATCCTGAAGCCAATGGTCAGGTTGAAGTGATGAACCAGAATTTGTTTCAGCTGTTGCGTCATGTGATCAGTCTTGACCAGCAAGACTGAGATCTCCATTTCAGTCGTGCACAACTTGTGTATAACACTTCTGTACACTCCTCCACACGCTTCACAACCTATCGTTTGCAATGGGGTCGTGAGCCACGACAGCCTCATGATGACATCATCGATAAGGCTACCCCTACATTGCCACCTGGAACTGCAGAGTTCACCAGGCGTTACCGTGTGGACATAGAACGCATCCGTGCTAACCTGCTGAAAACCCAAAAAGTTATGATTCAGCAGGCTAACAGACACATGCGTCCTTGTGCGTGGCCCGTGTGGGTACTCAGTTCTGAGTTGTCACGAGAGAAGGATATTTTGCCTAAGCTGCTGCCCCGATATATGGGTCCATGGCAGGTCTTAGATACAGTGGGAGCTGATCCTTTTGGACCATCCTATACAGTGGATGTCCCTCTGCATCTACAAACCTATCCTGTCTTCCATGCATCTAAGCTATTACCATTCACATCCGCTGATGCATTTCCAGACAGGGCTCCTCAGTTTGGCCCTCCAATCCCTGGCAAAGGATATGATGTGGAGTTCATTGAGGATGAGTCTAGTACAGGACCGGATAAGGAATAGCTTGTGGAATAGCTTGTGAAGTTTTGTTATCAACCACACACTGAAGATCGTTGGTTTACTCACAAGGAGCTCCTGAAGACCGCAAAGTCTGTTGTCCTCTGATACGAGGCAGCGCAGAAGGGAGAACCCCTTCGACGCTCTACACGCCTACGCCCCTAGCTCGGAGGTCCTCGCTCCGGGGGAGGGTAGGTCTGCAATGACTTGCTGTTTTCTGGTCGCCTGTAKYCTCTCTCTGTCGAGGTTGTACATAGGTAGGACAKATTCGTAATTTCGTTTGGCKGAGGGCTAACYGAGTGACCTGCTTGTAAGGAAAATTCGTGAGGGACATATTAAAKTTTGTGAATTCGGGAAAATACAGGCCCGTACTAACTGAATTTCCTACAGCWACCCTAATTGCGAATAGCAGACCCGGGCTACCCCGAGGACAGACAGGGCCTAAGGGCCTGTGCTGATAGACGGTCCTATAGCCTATAGCCGGGTTGGGAGAGGCCCTAGAGGCCGAAACAGAATCGGTACCGGTTGGCCAGTCAGTCCGGTCTAGGTCGTGTCTAGGCTAGAGTAGAGTATAGATAGATTGTASACATCGGTGCAGGGCTTTCGGCAATTGGTACCGAGTACATAGCTGCTGCGCTACGCGTGAACCGGAGGTGGTGACGGACATAGCCAGACCTTYSGAGTGCCGGCCAYAGCTGGAACCTGCGCTGTACTTTGTCAGCACGCGGGGTTGTCAGAGGTCTGGGTTATTCGAGGTCTGCTGGAGGCGAGAGAAGTTGGTGCCCTGCTGGACCCTCCTCCAGAGTGGGGTCACAGGGTGTGGTGCTGCAGCCATAGCTGCAACTTCTTCCTTAGAGGTCATCTTGTCAGGAGTGGTGGCGCTGCTGCAGACTTCCACCCGGGAAGTCTTCCGACACTTCGTCATCAKCAGATACTGTGGTGCTGGTCTTCTTCTTCATCCTCTGAGTGGCGCTTGGCCTYCGAGGCCTGYTTCAGGATGGCGCTTCCCTCTGGAGGCTGTATTTGGGTGGCGCTTGATRTTGCAGGGACTCAGGGTAGTGATAGCGGTTCATCAGGGTTGGGGAGYGWAGCGCTGCTCAGTTMAGAGCAGCACATCATAGTTCTGAAGTTATTCTGACAATTCGAGACTCTGAGATTAATAAACAGTGTGGAAACATTTTTTCTTGGATGTGATCTACTCAGCTTTCCTTTATGACTGGTTGTGAGGATTGAGTGGAGTGAWTTGCACTTTCAGTGTGTCCTGTCATATCGCATGGTCAAGTCTTCCGCTGTGTTTATCTCTCCCTGTGCGGTGTGATACTCCTATCCTCTCCCCTTCCTTCTGTGTATGTATGGGCATACTTGGGAGTCTATGTGAGCRAGTGYTGGTCATCAGACAACAAACAACCAGAATCATAACAGACAACAGGATAAAGACTAACATACATGAAACTGATTGTGTGTGTGTGTGTGTGTGTGTGTGTGAGAGAGAGAGAGAGAGAGAGAGACACCCACACCCACATACACACACACACACACTCAGAGAGAGAGAGAGAGAGAGAGAGAGAGAGAGAGAGAGAGAGAGAGACACACCCACATACACACACACACACTCAGAGAGAGAGAGAGAGAGAGAGAGAGAGAGAGAGAGACCCACACCCACATACACACACACACTCAGAGAGAGAGAGAGAGAGAGAGAGAGAGAGAGAGAGAGAGAGAGAGAGAGAGAGAGAGAGAGAGAGAGATGGGGGGGGGGCAGAGGGGAAGGAGGAGGTGGAGGGCGGTCTTTTCAGTTTCTTGCAAAAGGTGTAGCCCATAACGCAAGTAAATTCAGCAGGACTTGAACTCATGATCTGCTCTTATTAACAGGCATAGGGACCGAGAAATGCCTTTAGAAATTTTTCTGTCTCAAATTAGAATCGTTTAGAAGTTATCATGTTTGCAATCGGAAACTCTTGAAACTTGGGGCAGTCAAGAGCAGTCAGAGTCAGAGTGGCTCTTGAAACCCTTTTAAGAGAAGCTCTTGAAAGATTGAAAACCCCAGCCTGCCTGCAACTCGTGTGTTTGCAAGCGTCCTTGGCTGAGCCCCTGAGGGACTATTGATTTTTTCAAGAGTTGTCAGGCTGTTATCCTGACGCCATTAAAAAAAAAACAAAGCTGTATGACTGTCTTTTTGCATCCTTTGTCTCAATTAAGCGCTGTCACCGTTTCAAGAGTGCTGTGTGGCGAGGGGCAGAAAGCTCTTGAAAATTGAACTCTTGAAATCATCTCACAGCTCTTGAAACATTTCCCTGTTTCAAGAGTGGTGCCCTGAGGCCCTTGAAAATGAGTTCAAGTTTTCAAGAGTGGTGTGGCGAGGCCCTTGAAAATGAGTTCAAGTTTTCAAGAGTGGTGTGGCGAGGCCCTTGAAAATGAGTTTTCAAGAGTGGTGTGGCGAGGCCCTTGAAAATGAGTTTTCAAGAGTGGTGTGGCNGTTTCAAGAGTGCTGTGTGGCGAGGGGCAGAAAGCTCTTGAAAATTGAACTCTTGAAATCATCTCACAGCTCTTGAAACATTTCCCTGTTTCAAGAGTGGTGCCGTGAGGCCCTTGAAAATGAGTTCAAGTTTTCAAGAGTGGTGTGGCGAGGCCCTTGAAAATGAGTTTTCAGGAGTGGTGTGGCAAGGCCCTTGAAAATGAGTTTTCAAGAGTGGTGTGGCGAGGCCCTCAGTTGCCATTGTTTCCAACCCCCATGGGCGGGTGCATGTTCGAATACAAGTACATAGCGCCATTGTACCCCAAATAGATTCGCTGGTAAGATTCTTTGTTTTGTGTTTTTCTGGAAGCAGATTCGTTTTCCTTTTTGGGCATAGCCACACCAACATCGAAAACTGCATTTTCGACATTTTCTCCTCGCCACACAGCATGTCCAAATCCGAGATGCAAAAAAAAATCAGGAGCTGTCAGGGAAGGGTTTCGTTTCCCAGCCTGCAACTTGCACACTTTCAACAGTCCTGGGATGGGATGTCGAATTCTTGCCCGAATGTCAAAAAAGAGAACGCACCAACGCTTGTACTATCGTCACCCCAGTTTGCCTCTTTTGTGCACAGGACTTGTGAGTTCTTCACTTCCACATGCTGTGTGGCGAAGAGGGGTTTTCTGTCGAAAGAGGGAATGTCGAAAATTTCCTGACATATGCAGAATTTCGTGATGTTTTGACATTGGTGTGGCGAGGCCCTTTGTCTGATTCGGACAAGGGCAGAGAAAAGGATGGCGGTGTATCTTTCGATATTCCAGTTGAGTACATTGTCCCCCAAGTAGATTCGCCGGTGAGATTCGTTGTTTTTTGTTTTTTTGGAAGCAGATTCGTTTTCTTTTTTGTCTTATTCGGAGATGGGCAGGCAAAAGTATGGCTGCGTGTATTTTTTTTTTCTTCTGTTTTTCTTTTTTTTTTTTCTTTTACAAAACAAGTCACTTTATCTTGCTCAAGTGTCGGGCCGGGGTCCCACAATTCAACCCGGGAACAATTCTGACAGCATCAGTCAGATTCTCTTATGCTTCAGAGGAGGGTCTTCGACTAGGAACAGCTTCGGTCCCATACAGACCCTTCTGTCCTGAAGGCCTCACTCTGAGAAAGGAAAGAAAGGGGTTGCCTTCTCGGCTTCTCGGCCTTCAAAAGCCACACAAACCGAAATACGATAATCCCTACTTTGGCTGGCGGCCGCGTCGGTTGGCGGTACCTTAGTGCACTAATGTGCGATAAGGCGGTGTTAACGCAGGGGAGCAAATGGTGATATCGGAATTMCCGAGGTTACACCTCGGGAATTAGCAGCCAGAGGCCGCCGACGCGAGAGCTATGGACTAGCTAAGTGGAAATCGTTCGAAGTATCTCTGCTTCCGCKTGGTATGTTTAGTACTGTGTTTCCCCTTGAGAAGATCAAGGGGCAGGGGGATGCTGTCAGCCGGAGAAGACTGTCATGAGCTCGGAAGATGGAACGTTTCGTTGGCAGTGCGTGCCCACGCAAGATTGGGTTCTACTAACGGAAGGTCGGCAGCAGCGTCAGCGGGAGCAGTGGGAGAGCTCGTGATGGCGGTGGGAGTGCTGTGGACAATACCAAGGAGACAACGTGCTTTACTTTGCATCTAGCCATACTGGTGTGCCACATCTCTTACCTTTGCTCAGCCCTCTTTCCAAGGAGGATTCATCGGGAGATTCACACGAGAAATCCAGGGTGGGCCGTATCGGGATATCTTGTATTACACTTTATGCCTGGATCACTGACGTATATTAGATTTCTTGATCGGTTATTGATAAGTTGGAAACACTCATTTACATGCTTATAATCACCGTTCTGGGCTAGATCCCTCTAGTTAGCCTCACATTTTCAGTCGGGTCCCTGGATTGGATGAGAATCTTACATTGTAGAGGATTGTTTTATATTGGTTTTTAATGTGCTTCACGTCAACACCGAGGGTTTTCACATATTTTCGGTGGAACGGCAATATCTAACGGGTCTAGGAGGGATCAGGTGCCGTGTTTTGGAGGACTTGCTTGTAATTGGAACAAATCTCAAAATCCGACCACCAGAATTGGGCTGGAAAGTGGGTAGAATCTTCAGAGTTAGAGTTCAAGCTATCTCGATAGTGTAATCAGGGTCCTCTGCCAACAGGTTCCCTTGTCATTTTTCTACCTTGGTTTGCTCGTGGACTATTTTAGTTTTTCGGTATCTGTACTTGGTGCCATTCGTGGGATAGGTACAGGTTTTTACTRTCTTCATGAGTGAAATGGGGCTTTATCTACTTTTCACGTTTAGTTTACTCRTTTATCTCTGCTCTATGATTCAAGTTTTGATGCGTTCCATTTGCAATGGSTGTCTTTCACAGTCGTTGGTATTTTATGGAATTTGATTTTACTCACGATCAAGCCTTGCTCCGCACGGTGTATTTAGCAGCAACCAAGGGCGGATGCAAAAGTTCTGTTGATGCTCTCTCAGGTTGTCGGGCGAGGATGGATGGCTGATTTYAGCCAAGAAGAKCCTTAGCAATGTACAAGGAGAGAGCCTGGGATCGGTGGAATGCTTTCTCACTGGAATGTACCTGGCCCCAAAAGTATGCTGGATTCTATGCTTGTCATATCTCGTTACTGGAGATATCCTGAGATATTTAGACAGCCTTTAGGCTCACTGCTTATCATCTAAATCTTGGTATAAATGCGTGCTTTGTGTTTGTATTTCCAAAGCTTGTGGTTGGTAGGGGGCCATGCGAGATGAGGGAAGCTACCGGTGAAATGTTAAAACAGGTTCCAGTTGCCTTTAGGGTGCCTATTAGCACACGTCTCTTTCGCCAGTGAGGACGGGAGGAACTACTCCCATACATTTTCTTWGTTGAAGTTAGTTCTGTCTGACTGTATTTGCACAGCTGTTTGCGATGAAGAGTGTAGGGGCTGTTCCAGTGTGGTTCAGGGTGAATCCCTTGGAGATATCAGCAGCGGCGCTACCACGAGCAGTGAGAGTGTAATCGTACCTGTGAAGAGCAAACTTCAGTTGTACCCATTGTGATTGCTSTATTCACAAAGATCCAAGKGTGCGTGGTGGGAAACCCGTCATGGCAACTCAGGCTCTTCGCAGTTTGTTGGACAGCATAGCAAGGACAAGGGGAAAAGCTCTGAAGAGTTGATGAGATTATCGTTTCGGGGCTAAACTAGCTGTCGCATATTTGTTTTGGATCTTCTATTTTCTAAGAGTAGACTTGGTTGGTATTCTAGGGATTGCATATAGGTGCTGCAGTCTTCGTGGATCATTAAAGCTTTATGTACAATTTCATTGGTAGCGGCACTACGGAGGCAGTGGGAGTGCCACCGTTGGTGGTGGGAGTGCTATTCCTTGCAGTTGGTATCATTAGGATAGGAAGCAAACTCGAACTGTATCCATGGTGATCTTGGTTCGACTGACCATGGATCTTATTGAAGATCCAAGGGTGTGTGGTGGGAAACCCGTCAAGGTATTTCAGGCTTCCTTTGGACTGCAGACGTGTTTGGGTTAACGTTCATCAGAATGAGSAAAGGTCTTTCATCTTTGAGTTTAGCCCAGGGCTGTGAGCAGGTAGAATGTTCAAAATGTTTTAGATATTCACTGCCTGAAGGATTTGAGTAGTTATATCTTTCTTAGTTCGGCCACCTTTATTGAGCTTCAAGTTCTTTTTTGAGAAGTTTTATTTCTGTTGAGAGTAGAGGGGTCCTGGGACGCTGGACCCGGTTTCCAGCAAGGTTCTTGGTGACTCCGGGTTGAATTGTGAGGTCCCCGGCCTCATCCATTTTTTTTGGAATATAAAGTGACAACTTCTCAAAAAAAAAAAAAAAAAAAAGATAATCCCTACATTGTTCTCTATCCACCAAGACTACCTACCCAAGCCAACTGAAAACCGTAGAAAACTCTGATTCACCTAATGCTGTGGAGCTTAGCTGTGACACTCCCTCCTCGTTCATCCCCCCTCTGCCTGTCTCCTGCGACCCACCAAACTCCCCCCTATCCGAGTGTCCAGGATATACTCACTTTGCTCACTGATTTCTGAAAAACCACAGGCCTAACTCTAACCTGTCTCCCACAATCTTTGCCATCTGYTCGCYGACGCACCATGTCTCTCTAAACCATTTCAGGCCTGGCTCTCTGTTTCTGGATTTGCTGACCTTTCTGCAGCCTAAGGGGAGGATTCATTTCAACTTTGCCCCTGGTGACTTTTTTTTTTTTTTTAATGTGGTCCGATGGACCACCGATCAGATATTAAACTGATCAGAACAGATACTACCCTTGATCTTAGCCAAAAGGCCGAGAAAGGTATCCTGGTGACATTTCAACTTTGCCCCTGGTGGATAGAGGAGCGAGATCGGCAGTAGTTTTTTTTTTTTTTAAGCTATATTCTTCTCTCAATTTCACCTCACACTATCTACCTACCACTACTCCTAGAGGCTCGCCACACAGGCTGTCGAATGTCCCAATTTTTCGACAGGTGTCAGTAATTTTTCGACAGCCCGGCCCTCAACAATTTTGCCCCCTATCGCCACACAGCCTGTACAGAGGCGAAATTGTCGAAAGCATGCAAGTCTACACCGCCTTTCTACAGGTGCTGTGTGGCGAAGGCGGTCGCCTGTGGGGAGTTGGTACATGGATGAATTTGTGTGCCCAAGCCGACCAGATGCGGACACCGTTTTCGACAGCAACTGTTGACCACATAAGGACAAACAGGCCACGGCTGTCCGTGACGACGCAAATTYGAACACAATTTTCGAAAGCCCGGTGGGGCACTGTCGAATTYCCATCACCTGCAGGCGGGAGGAAACRGTTGCTGGAGGGCGKCTGTCGAAAGGACCATTCTGACACCTKTMGAAAGTTTCTTSAGACGCAATTCTTCGAAAGTCTGTGTGGCRATKCAAAATTGTCGAAAACCCGGTTTTCGACAGCCTGTGTGGCGAGCCTCCTAATTGTAGGCATACGAGGAACCCCGCAGCAGCCAGAACCGTGTTCATGAGAGAACATGCGGGGGCTGCTCCCGACCTGCAGGTGGGCGATACCGGCCAGGGGACAACGGATAGCATCAGGGACCATGCCAACAGGACCAATCCCTGTGCCTCCCCTCAGGTCCCCTCCCCTACGAACATCCGCAGACTCTGCTCAAATCCGATCGGGGGGATAGACCACTAGATCCCCCGATCGGCAGTAGTATTCTCACTCCACTACTCACGACGTGCAGAAAAGACAAAAAAGAGGAAACTCAGCAGTAGTATTCTCACTCCACTACTCGCGGCAGTAGTACTCTCAGGGCCTCGCTCCACTACTCAACACGTGGAGAAAAAAACAAAAAAGTGGAGTTGGTTTCTTTTTTGAGCAGAACTTCTTCTTGTCTTTTTTTTTTTTTTTTTTTTAAGAATTGCAAATCTTTATAAAAGTCGGGAACCGGGCCCAGCATCCCTTACAAAATTAGGTGAGGGCCCTTACAAAATTAGGTGGGGCCCTCACGGGCAAGGCATCACCGGCCCAGCACATCAAGGGCACCACTAGATTTCACCCCACAGTCAACACCACAACAACTCCACAGCCCCTACCACTGAAAAATCAACGAAAATTATCAGCAAAATCTAAGTTCATGACCAATAAACTCTAATCACAACAGTAGTGACAACCCTAATTAACGACCCTTCATTTTTTTCTATTTTCTTTTTACAAGGAAAAAAGCTCCATCTATTAGTGGGGAGCAGCACCTGCTGGAAACCGGGTCCAGCGTCCCAATCATGAAAAGAAAACCATACGCAAAAGGCTATCAAAACCACAGAAAGGAACCAGCGGTCAGCGCTACCTGATGATGACATTGTCCTCTATTCATCCAGAGTTACTACCAACCCCTGCAAATCTGCTCTGCCACCCGCGCGGCAGGGGTCTGTGCCCACAGGCCCCAAACTGCTGATAGAGACCCCGCAAACCGACCCACCTCCTCACGATTCAAAGCTGTGTCGAGCACATCGGTCCGGCATCACTCAGAGGTAGCGCGGGACCCTCCCGGCCGCGTCACGCAGGAGTCAGAGTACACATCCCGTTGTGGCACATACACGGAGCGTCCATAAGCCGCTCTGGCCGGGTGCGCCAGCCATACCTCTCGCAAGCCCCTACGATAGGACAGGGCCTAAGCAAGGCACGACTACCTCCACCTTACGGGAGCTGTCACCTCCCTTCGGTGGGCGTATCCCCGCCGAGCTACCAGTCCACAATACGAATGCTGATCAGTTGCAATCGCAGAGGTGGACCAGCCGAGGGCGTTTCTTGTTCGCTGTAGCATAAGGGGTACGCGCGGTACTACGCCTCTATCGGACCCAGACGCGAACCGACATCTTGGGGGGCTGAGGTCCCAAGCGCGGCTCGTCGCCGGTCGACTAGGACGTATCCCACACGCCACGCGCATACTACTATAGGGTACATAAAAGTAAGGCACACGCACACACGCACACGAGTATTAAACGACGCAAAGGACGTACAACGCGACACCCTCCTAGTCCCTTAGTATCCATCCCATAGCTTCCTGGTGCGGGAATCGGTTGAGCGTCGTGCGCGAGACTTAATATAAAGTCGCGCGGGTGTATGCCTTCTCGTATCGGCTAGCAATGCCAACACACACAAGCAGTCGCGAAGATGGCGTACTATGCAGTGCCCATAATCGAGCGGTCCCTCGTGGATCCGAGTACTGCTTATGACATTCACGTGTCAGACTCGAAATATCTTGAAGGTTCCGCCTCTCACAACATTGCACGGCTGAAGGACTAGCCGTGCGGCCGCCGCGGCACGTCCGGCTTTCGGCCCGAGTGCCCTGGCGGTCAAGGCAAATAGGCTTTACCCGAGGGGGGTCCCCTTCAGTGCAGGGCCTAGGGCTTGGGATGTCCTGGACAAGGACCTTGAATTCCGGCCCAGGACCAACGTCCGACTAGCAATCTTCAAGAAGCACTTATATAAGTAATGGGGTCATCCTTTCTCTACTAGCCCAACCCCTGATTAACTCCTTAGCACGCGGGSCCTTTTAGGCCACACAAGTACCCTACATAGGTACGCATACATACGTATATACACACATATATACTCATATGGGAATGAACGGGTGACGATCACATCTCACAATCAAAGTGGGTCTCCTCATGCACATATATAGACCCGCAGGGCAGTCCAATCCAATAATCCAGGTCACAGAACATACCTGCAATCACAGCCAATAGTCAAGAAGAAGTCCATACACTACACGGAGTCAACTCCAACCAATCTCCATGCTCATACCCTTCGCCTCATCCATGCAAGCCCCAACCTCCAGCCAACCAACCTTAAGTAAATACTCAGTACCTTTGTTAAATGGCCATTCAAGAAAAGTCCGGGTGAAACCTTAACAAAACAGAAAAGACCACCGGGGCTAAAGCCTCTTTAGGTTGAGTAAGGAGAGTGGGTTAAGGTTGAGTCATAAACCGACGAGTCGGCAACCGACATGTTATCTGTGATAACATTAGGTGATCCTTGTAGGATCACGTTGGACCTAGTCCAAGTCTTGAATCAATCGACCAAGGCGACCTGTAACACAAGACAAGTCAGTCTCAAGCTAAGTTTATACGTTCAGAGAGAGTAATCTCCATATCCTCACCTTACTGAAGTTATCATATCTAACTAAGTCTAAGTCTACCTCTAGATAGCACTCCGCAAAAGGTGGATGTCGTCATAACCTCCCCTACATAGGTCGCCACCTGTCCAAATATATTCTAACTCCTCTAAATTAGGAAAATTTCGGCAGCGCTTCCCGTAGAAAAAGTGATATCGCAGAAAATATACTAGTCCAAAAGTCCGATTTTTGGCTTCCAGAAGGCCAAAATTTATCTAACTCCCTGACCTAGCAAAAATTTGGGTAGCACTCCCTTCAGGGAGGAAGGCTTTCCATATTCATACTAAGTCACAATTGAACTTAAACATAAAGTACAAGTTCTGTCAAATAGAATCTCAACCAACTCCTTAGATTTGTTGAAATTTCGGCAGCGCTTCCCGTAGAGAAAGTGCTAGTCCAAGATATATACAACGCTATGTTTGGAATCTAAAAGTGACTTTGATTCTTCAGGGCCCAATTTTGGCTAACTCCCTTACTTAGTAAAATTTTGGGCAGCACCTCCTTTAGAAAAGGAGGTTCCCTAGATTCTTACTAGGTCAAAAAGTCATCAAGGCCGGATCCTGAAAGAGTCAAAGTTTTGACTAACTCCTTGATTTTGTAGAAATTTCAGCAGCACGTCCCGTAGAGAAAGTGGCTTACCAAGATTTATACAAGACCAAGTACAAATCAAAAGATCCCAAACAATGCAGAAATTTATCTAACTAAGAAAAACAAGCCCAAAAAATGCAGGAATTGACTCTAACTCCTATAGCTCTAGCACTTGGCGAGCAACTACAACAACTACCTATCAAATTCAAACTCGGACTAAGAAAAGGCATCACTCAGTCACATGCAGGCCAAACCACAGACATGCACTCTCTCACCATCCCCAAGTTACCTTTAGCAACCAATAGTTCGTAGTCTTTCAATGATTTATCCCTTATACCCAGCTGACATAGGGCATAAGGCTAAATCACCCAAACTTATGGAACATGTGTAGCCCAGCCAAGAAGTATACATAAACACAGGGCACAACAACTTTTCTCTTCTTTGGACATATGACTAGGCCATCCTAGTCGCCCTGAACTGTTTAAGTATCCAAGGTTTATATAATTGTCTGTACTTAGTCTTTTGAGGTAGCATATAGCTGAGTCGATCATCTTCATCTCAAGACTCAGCCCACCCCTTCGTACCACAAGTTTATTCTTAGTTAAGTACTCTCTTCAGTTGGTGATAAGCTATAGTCAGGCCACCCAAACTTATGGAACCCTGCCTGACTAGCATATTCATAGATAGTATAATAGTAAAGTATATCAAAGTTATAGCCTTCCGGTTCTAGCATGTGCGAGGCGTTGGACCAAGACCACCCAAACTTATGGAACATGTCTTGGTCCTCAGCCTGGTTTATTTCTCTCAGACCAAAGCAGGAAGAGGTAGAGCCACCCAAACTTATGAGACATGCTCACCTCCTCGTTCACAAACCAAAGAAACTGTCAAAAACCCCAAATAAACAAGGTCGCCAGACTACCCAAACTTATGGATTTGACTGGCTCCTGAAAAAGCAATCACGTTCAGCCCTCATAACTCAGAGCAACCAGACCACCCAAACTTATGGGACATGTCTGGTCCCCAAGCAATACAAAGTAAACATAGCACTGGGGCTTCCCAAACTTATGGAACTGGCCCAGCCTTTTGTTGACCCAGTCAAACTTCAGGCAATACTGTCTTTTTCCCACAATCTGCTTTCAAACAATCAAAGAAGTTGAAACTTAACTTTATACATGTGTTCTTTTACTTGGTCTGGTTACCTCCTGAATAGAAAACAGAAACCATAGGGACATGCATGCATACATCAATCAAACCATAAGAGGATATGCAAGTATGGGTGTAGTGGGGGTATACAGATAGAAAGAAGTTACCTGGTGGTTCCCTGCCTCCTGAACCTCGCCTAGGTTCCGGCAGAGCTCCCGCAATCGCTGGGCTGACTCCCCACAGAGTTTTGATGCGGTCCTACGGGTTGCAATCCCGCCTGCCGCCTTCCTCTCGTAACCAATAGACTTGACTTAGACTGAGAAAGATAGAAGTGGAAATATTCAGTCTCTCGAGATACAGGGGAGGGCCAACTCAACTCACAATGAGAGGGCCTTGAAGTCTGGACGCGCCTGAGGGCCCCGCAATGAYGGCCAAATCACACAGCTGCTGGTCAAAYTGYCGGCRACCGRCAWTYTGACAAAGCCTCGAGYCGCAAGSATAACCCCCTTYACASTCTGGGATAGTTCAATAGTGGCAAGTAATAGTATGTAGTAMCTAACAGCGGCAGTCCGCGCGCTGCAGCARCTCTYAGCAGTTTGTAGCGGTGGCCRGTRCACAGMYYGCAGCGGTATGCAACAACATGCAATAACCAGTAACCRGCAGCAACAGCAACCAGCAACGGSTGCAGCARTCCTCTKTACTACCGTCTSTAGACAACCCTGCAATGTCCGGATACGRCAGTCYTACAACAWGKTTCGAGCATGCTACACAGCCTAGCCCAGCCTGCCGCARCCCTGCTGTAAARAARAACAACTATGGTACACTGCCGCARCAGTCCCACAACAGACCAATAAGMGCTCCACCAATCCAMAGTCCGCAACTKCAGSCTCTTTSAAAAACASTACTSATATAGCCACTCGCAGCAGCGGYATWTGGCAGGCACAGTACGTCTGTWAAYTGTGCAGTCTTGTCACTTCGCAGCGCCCYGCGGCTCCTCCAAGTCACCGCACTAGCCCTCGGTATAGCGCTCGCTCATTCCTCTGARTGCACCGCCGCGTGCAGMTAGTGTACAGCATGGCGCACAACGAAAATCATCCACGSGAGTACARCACAGTACGGGGTGCGCAACAAGGTGGCACCRTAGCAGCAAGCTGCAGCAGTACACAGTSTTACCYAGCGTTACACAKCGGTTATGCCCAACCGCCAGGGTCAACAGTACTTTCGTCATCCGCCTGGTCCGCGATCCGAGGCACACCCGTCAACATTATAGCWRCAATAGCCCACCGGCCATGCGACAGTAATGATTAGTGCCACCATGCAGAAACATCATCAACGCTCTATACGGCGGCAGCGCACAACCAGGAACTTCAGCTACACCCGAATATGGGCAGTGCAGCAAGCTGATACCGCAGAGGCTCACTAAACGCCCATCAGAACATAATCTACAGTAGTGGCTTGCTAAGAGAGCTCCGTAGTGACCCAACCACTGCAGTAGTGGCCAGCTCCTGCCAGATACCCTTCAGGTCCACAGCAACGATCCTGCAATAACAACCGTTCTCGTTGTGCAAGCCCCGGTCTGCCTTAGTACTGGCCACAACTATTACCTCAGTTTTTGCAGCCACACTGAGAATTGCCAAACCGCAACCAACCCTCTTCCAACTTCCTTCAGTCGTCCGTCGCAATTCGCAGTTTTGGCCTCACCCACAGATAAACAACAGTGATCCTGAAGTACATGCCACTGTCAACCATGTGATAGCCGCATATACAGCTGCAATGGCTTTCCCACTGCTGCTGCTGCGTTACAGCTGCGGTGGCCAGTTCATCCCCAATATGCCCCCAACTATGTCCAATAATACAAGAAAAGAAACCCCACTCTACCTCCCTTGCAAGATGCCATTACGCCGCCCAGAAAGCCTGTGCCCGAATAAAGCCCACCCCTCGCGCTTTATCCGAAATTCCGACACAACCCCGTAAAAGTTTTGGTCGGAGTACTGTACTCACATCGCTTGTGCGTAGCTCAAGTACCCCAGCCACGCACAGCCGTGGGGTACAGCACAGGCTTGGTAACACATCTTATCACGGCCGCAAGGTGCTGTGCACAACAAGGAGCAAAACGTCCCGGCGACCTGACGAGACCCAGTAGATGCAGCACTCCAAGGAACAGCAGCAGGCTGAGGTACCGTATCATCACACAACATCTATACAAGGCAGCAGCAGCGGTCAGCAAGGCGTAGCAGGCTGCTCAGAAAGTGTGCCCGACACACTGTTGTTCACCGTGAGTATGCAATCCGCTGTTTGGTAAGGAGATAGTTATAACACATAGAGGCTACAATACTCGGCAGCGGCTCCATCACGGCGGCTTAATACCACAGCAGGACAAATCTACCTATAGCAATCACTGTTTCCCAGACCAACTGTGCTGATCACAACGGTCTGACTCTTAGTAACTAGTAGCGGAAGGTGCAGGTGGAGACACACCCCATCAGTGGCCCAAGATCAGTAACAGTTAGAGTTTATACGCAGCAAGTGCTCGGGGAAACACTAGTCTGCCTGGAGCATAAGTCATGTCCTCGATGGGGGGGAGACCCCTATCATTCTTCTGGCGCAGCTAACCCAGTTGACTAGGCAACAAGCGGACCCCAACGGTAGCAATTCAAACAGCCATGCCACCAAATAGACTTCAGGCTGCTACCGCAAGATGTTATAGCCCAGTGAGCTGGTTTGAACACACTCACCTTTTCCTCACTTGGACTTCCTTTCTTGTCTGCCCTTCTACCTCGCCCTCCTCTCAGCTTCACTCTGACCCCATCTTTCCCAATCACCGTCCCTCTCAGCCCTTCCTCACCTCTCTCTCCCTCTCTCTCCTTCTCTCTCCCTCTTTGTCTTTCTCTCTCTCTCCCTAAAATGATCAAGCTATAAACGGGAAATAGGAGAGATGGAAGACTTTCAAGATCCCAATGGAAGAAATTCGAAAAATTAAGCCAGCTAGACTGAGAAAAGTACACTACCTAACAGTTCCGGAGGAACGGGGAAAAAAGTGTGGAACAAGACGGACCTAAAAAACAAGGAAAAGGACCACATGAATGGGTTTACACATACAGACACATCTCCATGCCGTGTCCATGCATGAGACAAGGAGGAAGAGGGATAACGAACACACCCCACCTCTCCTATTCCACTACCCAAAGCACCTGGTCGATAGCCCGACCAGGTTCCTGCACTCTAACCCACATCTATTTGGGTATACAAACGCTGAAGGCGCAAGAGGGCACCTGCTATGGCTGAAGGGTCTCGTNCTCTCTCTCTCTCTCTCTCTCTCTCTCTCTCTCTCTCTCTCTCTCTCTCTCTCTCTCTCTCCCTAAAATGATCAAGCTATAAACGGGAAATAGGAGAGATGGAAAACTTTCAAGATCCCAATGGAAGAAATTCGGAAAATTAAGCTAGCTAGACTTAGAAAAGTACACTACCTAACAGTTCCGGAGGAACGGGGAAAAAAGTGTGGAACAAGAAGGACATAAAAAACAAGTAAGAGGACCACATGAATGGGTTCACACATGCGGACACATCTCCATGCCGTGTCCATGCATGAGACAAGGAGGAAGAGGGATAACGAACACACCCCACCTCTCCTATTCCACTACCCAAAGCACCTGGTCGATAGCCCGATTAGGTTCCTGCACTCTAACCCACATCTATGTGGGTATACAAACGCTGAAGGCGCAAGAGGGCACCTGCTATGGCTGAAGGGTCTCGTGAAGCCGGTAGCGTGGTAAAAAACGATGGGGGGTAGTGACCGCTGCTACTGTGAAGAACTGGATCACCACGTTTACAAGAGAAGACTCCCTGCTTGCTGAGAGGGCGGACAATACGGCCAAGTGGGAAGAGCGGCGTTTCCACGCTCGAGGTGATGAAGAGCCACAACGGGCGGGATGGTGATGGTTATCGTCGGGCGTGACTTGAGCGACCCAACGAGGATACACCCAACGACTTCAATTTGCGGTTTTGGTGGTGAATCCTCCGCTAGAACATGGAAAGATGTATTGCTTTCCAGTCATGCATGCTAAAAGATAAAGAATCTACACCCATCTATACGATGAGCGGAATCGAAGTGAACCTTGTGCTAGGAAGCAGATAGATACATTTCGTTTTGCAACGTGCAGTCCTCACTACCGAACCTGGCCAGCCCCATGCTCAAACACGAGATCTGATGCTGCCATCAGATTCGCCATGCCTCCAAACCCTCAATAGCAACTTAAATCACCAAAATCGGCCAAGAAATGGCCGACTTATGTCACTTTCATTCCCTAATCTTCTCCCCTCCGCCATAGCCCCGCGCACCTGTTTTTTCTAACAGCTCACATTCTACTTATTAATCCTCAATTCTATCACTGCCAACGAACTCGCCCTGCCAAAAAGCCCTGGTTGAGCACCCTCACTTGCCTGATTCCGCCAAGATAAAAGCTAGCTGCGTGATTCCCGTCCGCCAAAACTACCCCCGTCACGGCGCTGCTCCTCCCCCGCCTGTACCCAGCGCCAGATCCCGTCCGGGTGCAGCCGGTTCTTCCTGCCCTCTTCGTGTTGTCTTCTCCTCCACCCAGGTAAGCACTCCGACTCCTTTTTCCTATCACGTTCCTACCCCTTTCGTTTCATCTCCATTCCCCCTTCACCAACTCCAAGGGCCTCCCCTCTTCCACCTTCACGTACCTGGGCCGGATCCCAACCAGGTTCGTGCACCTTTCTTTTTGTTGCCTTGCTCGGCTGCCTCGGCGCCCGACACTCTGCTCCCTCACTTCACTACCATGCTCCGCCAGGTAAGTACTGCACACTCTCCTTCCCTACCGCTCTTCTTCTTTCTAGTCCTTCTTCTTCCTTCGTTCACACTCTCCACCTCCATACTCCCTTCCTCCAATCCGCCATTGTCTGCCTTCTACCGGCCTCCCACTGCAGCGCTCTAGCAACTACCTGGCCGGGGGAAGAACGCACCAGCGGCAGCTCCCATACGCCGCAATAGGAACAGCAGCGTCGGGCTGCCCCCCCGCTTTATACTCGTCGGGGTCATGATAATCTTTTTTGTATCGTTCTAATTTTAACAGATGTCCCGAAGGACTACAGCACCCCAGTGGAACCCCGGCAGTTCGTGGTGTACCCACGAATCTAGGCTGAGGGCTTCACTGCAAGCCTCGGTACCGGCACCGGCCTTGCCACAGAAAAATAAAAAATAGGAAAAATAAAAAACGAAAACTTTCTAAGACCTTAGGGGTAAAAGAAAATAATACCCAAGAGCCTAGCTTAGTGGGTACACCCATGAACTGTTGAAATACAGACCTGTGTTCGAATCCAAATGATGGAATTTGACGAGTAAAACCAACAACTAATGAATTGCTTGGGGACGGTCAGCTCAATGATAATATCTCAAGGCCGTCGCCCTTTCTTTAAAACAAAAAAAAAATAATGATAATAAAAAAAAGAGAAAACCGGGTGGGGGAGGAGGACCGTTGGTACTTGGTCCTACCTCACGGGCCCGCCACCGGACTCCCCCACAGCAAAACCAAGGGGGATAGTCCCGTGGGACCCTCAACCCCTCAGCCTTCTTCACGCTGCTCTGCTCCTCCGCTTTGCTGCCCGCTGGCCTCAATCCCCATATCTCCGCTGTAACAGTCCGGCACCGTAACCTAGAGGGCTAAGCCCAAGCCTAGTACTGGCCAGCGTGATATTCCATATGAACGGGTGCGGAGCACCCCCAGACCTCATTCCTGCCTCCCATTAAGCACGCTACTGCTAGGCTCCTACGCCGGCTTGCCCTCTTTGCGCCGTGGCCGCCCCGCACCCTACTTCGCACGTTAGACTATCAACGGTCACCTATCCCTACCACGGGCACCTCTTACTCCTAGTAGCCAGAGTCAGGCCGGCCAACTATGTCGGTTGCATAATCCAAAGTAAAAAAATCACACGCGCGCCTTAATCCCACGCGCCCACACCCGCTCCACACTAATCAAGCAACTTGCATATATAACCAAACAGACCTAGGCGCGTCTCGCGCAATACACTTTAGACCTCTACTCGTACTTCCGGTCACTTGGAAAAACAAGGGCGGATACCCTTGTCAGGGTATTCGCGCCGACACCTTACCGGACCATATTAAGCAACGTCCCCGCCGCTTCGCCAAATCGGAAAACTACGAATTCAACCCATAACCCCAAATGCTGACGAGAAAAGAACCAATCCGATTTGCCGACAGACACAGGGTAGAGGCCTCTATCAAGCCATGCCTCCACAACTATATGCTGCCAGGTTTCTAACCCAGACCCTCATCGCTCAATCATTAGGAGGCTGGCAGCATAAGTTCCAAAGACTTCCCCAATCATTCTCTCCCCCGGTCCTAGACAACCTTCGGCTTCTCGTTGGGTGTCCCTAGTCATGGCCAAAACTACGGACGCGGGCCCTAACCGAGACCTTTGAAGGCACTCTCGCCTTCCTTCTCAGAAAATCCCTCACAATCAAATACTCATGCGTATATATGTATACTTAATATCCACTCAGCTCTTTCTGCAGTCTAGTACAGAAGGCTAGGTCTCCATCTTGGCCCACCGTAGCCTGGCTGATCGGACCAGGACTATGGCCCACCGCGTTGTTATTTTAGCGGTAGTACCCTCGTTGGTTACGCAACGATAGGTTTTCTCCTAATAATCATTCAATCAGGATTTTCCTGAACCCTCATCTTTCATTATCTCACGGAGTAATTTCCTTGGGGCGGGCAACTCCCCTTAAACTTTTACCCTGTGGTCCCGCAGCTAGGATGCGCCGGCTAGCAGCCATCCACCGGGGTTACGCCCTAGTGGCGCTAACCTTTCATCGTTAGCTTGGTCTTCCTTCAATGTGTCCCAGAACTAACACAAGTGGTTAGACGGAGCGTCGCAAAACAAATCACGGGCCCACCGCGAGTTTACGTAGGGGCCTGAAGGTATTTACCAACCCTCCTACAAAAGCATGGCATCCTTCGCACAATCACAAACAAAATCACCGCTAGGTCCACAAGGCCGTGACCCCTAACTTGATCAGAGTCAGCAGTCACCCATCCTGAGACATCTCTCGCCCTGCACTGATTGCGACTTTCCTAAGCATTCGATGCAAATGTGGCCTTTTTCGTCAAACTTTATCACTCATCAGACAACTTACCATGCCGTAAATCAGTTCACCCACCCTAGAAGGTGAGTCTTCCAACAATAAAGTCATCCCCTTTTCCGAAATCCAAGGGGGTCTCATCATAGAACAACACATCCCCTCCTCCAAAAATCCGAGAGGGTCTTATCATCACACACAACATTACTGAGAAACCATCTGATGGGTCCTCGTCACAACTTAAACAATCAACAACCGGCATGGTGAAGCACCCGAGTCTCAAAGACTCATAAATCTTCTACAAATCCTCACAACTTTTCACAGACGGACTGCACTTCCTCCCCTTATACTCCGCCCCATCAGCTGCCCGTAAGCAGATCGCACGAGTATATCAAGGAGTAGAAAGTTTAATATAACACACATCCATGAACATGAGATGCGCCAAAAGCATCTCGCATACAAAGCCATCACACATCAGGAGAAAGCCACACATGTGAGAGTGAGTGTGATCGTCACGTACAAAGGGTGGTCTCAAACCTCACTCGACACAGATATACACTCAGGGATGAGATGTCTCATCCTAAAATACACCGGATAATCTCGTCTCGGACTCCCACGAAACAACTCATACCACTCTGAATACAGTACATGGTTATTTGTACAAGAAATCCACAAAACAACTCAGCATACTACTGTTACTTAGTGTACACCCCCTATTTTACATGATCCTTGTCACAGTGGCCATCCTACGTTATAGCCCTCATCTGTACACTCAACAACATAGGTCTCTACCCGCTCAAGTAATGGTGAGGCCAACAGAAAACATCTATTCCTACTCAGGTGAACCAGTCTCTAATCGCTCATCTCTTCATGGTTTTGCCAGTATGGCTGAGCTATCTACAGCCTAAGTTACTTTACCGGACCATTATTGTGAAACCCCTCCCCGCATTTAACCTATACACATACACACATCAAAGTATATGTTCGTCCCGACTTACATAATATGCAACTTGTCTTTACCAATTACTACGGGGTTAGGGTCACGCAACGGTTAGCCTGCTACTCCAATTTCGAGATCAATACATATACAATTAGATTTTACCAACACGAATCCACGAATCCAGGGCAGTCGACTGGCAGAAATTTCGCAACCTCGGGCTTAGGGTGGATCCCCATGATATCCTACTATACTTTCTCTACTCTATCCTCTCTTTACTCCTTACGACTCCTAACCATTTCGCCTACCCACCTCGTACTCTTAGTCACCTGACTCCCTAAGTAATCACCTCATCCAGCACCATCATGCCCCTTTCTTCCTTGAGCCCCACTTATGGTTTCGCTGGCTCCCATCGCGACCCTCGGCGCCTTGCCTGTCATTCCCACGACCTCTATTGCCGCGTTCACCATGTCCAGGGTCCGTATTGCCACGACCGTCATCCCTTTGGCCCGTATTGCTATGCCCGCCAACTCCACGACCCCTTCCGACTGCCTGTCTTTGGCCCCTCCCAACTGTCATACTGTCCGGCGAAACTTGCTGCATCGGTGGCCACAACGGTCCAACAGGTCGGATTTGGACTGGCGGGGACCCACGGGGCATCATGTTCACCCAAGGGCCCATATAATTACTTGGAGCCCAGGGTATATAAGGATTATGCGTCGGCCACAAGTTCATTCCGTTACACGGCACCCACTGTCCATGTAGTGTTGGCTCGATCAGAGAAGGGCCCCTTGGTCCTACCTCACCACCCCACTCTTGCGGGGTAACCGCTATTTGCTGCGAGCTCTGCCCTTTCCCGGTATCTTGACCGCCGTGAGTGAGGTTCCTTGCCTTCCACTGCGCCTTTGTAAACTTGAGAGGCTTGTGCTCCTCCTTTATATCATTCTCCCTCTTGCCATCGTCCCTCGCCTGAACACTGGCTCGCCTCTTCGGGGTTCCTACAGAGTGGGGTGACTTCTGGTCATCCTCCTCTGTCCCTTTTTCACCCTGGCCAGCCGGTTTACTTGGGGGATCTTCTGAAACCTTCCTCTTGCCTTTCCTGGCCTCTTCCAGCCATGCTAACCTCTCTTCCAATACCCCTACTTGTCTTTGTAGACCCCTTAACTCTGCTTGCGATGTTGCGCCCGCAACTGGTTCCACAGAGCATTCCCCACGTTGACCTTCTATTTCACCTTCTGGGAATCTTAGCCTTAAGGAACTCTCCAACTCATCCCACGCTTTCGCCTTCTGCTTGAGGGTATACACCTCCTCACTTAGTCTTTCACAGACGAACAAAGGGAACATGCACCACATCGCTTTCTTGTCCCACACCTTTATACGGCTAAAATCCTGAAAGTCACGCAGAAAGCTAGACAAGTTTCTTCCTTGGAACAGCAGGGCACGGAGATCTGGGGGCGTCTCTTCCGTCATGATGTTGACAGTAGCCTGATACGCGAAGCAAGCAGCAAGTTATCAGGGAACGTCCTAAGCCGACCCAAGGCAAATAAAGGCAAGCGGCTAAACTTCAACTCTCCTTACCATATTTCATGTCCACATCGAGGAACCTTTAGTCCTTACAATACTACATATATGCACGGCTTCTCAAGGCTAATTGTAACCAAACAGTAATAGCTACTATGGCAATAGGTATGGAAACAATCATACCCAAGTCAAAAGGAGCGTACGTTTAGTACAACGGCGAGGCCCCTTCTATCGGTCTATTATTGCTCGGAGCTCATCCCGGTCTACATTTTCCTCATTTGGATCATGAGAAAAGGCGTATACATCAGCTATATTGGCCGTGTTCCATACATTAGGCTTACGGGGTCTGATATCCATAGATCAGTCCAATATACAACTCAAAGTAACATCCTCAAAACAAATGGTCTCAAGTCCTTAGCTCCCTAAGTGGGTGATCCAACGTAGGAAGGGGCTCAAAGCAATGGTCTACCATAAATAACATGATATACCCTCCACTATCACCCCATCTGTCTCTAGGAACAGTTACCTAACCTTAGCCCCATTCTAAAACAACCGTACCCCGACGCCATCATGACTAGTCAAACGACTTTTACGACCATAATAGGTCCCTCACARGGCCATACCCTGTGATAAACGTGCTTAGCCTCATTGCCGCTGCTTCACCTTTTCCTAACCGTACCGATCAGGTAAAGCATCGTCCGATCCCATATCAAAAATGGTAATGAAACTGCGTTTGTACATAGTCAGCACGCTTACCACTCTTCTGCCACTCATATTCCACCAAACACATCGTCTTGCTCAACCATCCTGTTATATGGGCAAAAAGAAGAAATAACAACACTCTATCCGACAACCTGGCTAACAAAATACTTACCAGACTCTCTTACATAATCTCTGCATAGCCCAACCTTAGTTGACTATTATCTCTCCTCTCACTACTAGACTCTAGGCTCACCTAGCTAGAGTTCGTCCCTCCTTAGCATCCTCATCGCACCACCTATCTAACCGATCCTTCCGCCAAGTCAAAGGTAGAAATTCAGAATCTTCATAAACCTCTACTTAAACAATCGAACAAACATCCCGCAACCTATCTCACAAAAATCCAAAAACTTCCCATATATGCCTGATTTTTTCTCCATCTACCCGAGTGTCGTTCCATCAGGGACAACGGTAGGCTTCCGTTATCCCCGGCAATGGCGCCACCTGTCGAGCGCATCGGTCCGGCACCACTCAGAGGTAGCTCGGGACCCTCCCGACCTCGTCACGGAGGAGTCAAAGTACACATCCCGTTGTGGCACATACACGGAGTTTCCATAAGCCGCTCTGGCCGGGTGCGCCAGCCATACCTCTCGCGAGCCCCTACGATAGGACAGGGCCTAAGCAAGGCACGACTACCTTCACCTTACGGGAGATGTCACCTCCCTTCGGTGGGCGTATCCCCGCCGAGCTACCAGTCCACAATACGAAAGCTGATCAGCTGCAATCGCAGAGGTGGACCAGCCGAGGGCGTTTTTTGTTCGCTGTAGCATAAGGGATACCCGCGGTACTACGCCTCTATCGGACCCGCACGCGAACCAACATCTTGGGTGGCTGAGGTCCCAAGCGCGGCTCGTCGCCGGTCGACTAGGACGTATCCCACACGCCACGTGCACACTACTGTAAGGTACATAAAAGTAAAGCACACACACACACGCACACGAGTATTAAACGACGCAAAGGACGTACAACGCGACACCCTCCTAGTTCCTTAGTATCCATCCCATAGCTTCCTGGTGCGGGAATCGGCTGAGCGTCGTGCGCGAGACTTAATATAAAGCCGCGCGGGTGTATGCCTTCTCGTATCGGCTAGCAATGCCAACGCACACAAGCAGTCGCGAAGATGACGTACTATGCTGTGCCCATAATCGAGCGGTCCCTCGTGGATCCAAGTACTGCTTATGACATTCACGTGTCAGACTCGAAATATCTTGAAGGTTCCGCCTCTCACAACATTGCACGGCTGAAGGACTAGCCGTGCGGCCGCCGCGGCACGTCCGGCTTTCGGCCCGAGTGCCCTGGCGGTCAAGGCAAATAGGCTTTACCCGAGGGGGGTCCCCTTCAGCGCAGGGCCTAGGGCTTGGGATGTCCTGGACAAGGACCTTGAATCTCGGCCCAGGACCAACGTCCGACTAACAATCTTCAAGAAGCACTTATATAAGTAATGGGGTCATCCTTTCTCTACTAGCCCAACCCCTGATTAACTCCTTAGCACGCGGGCCCTTTTAGGCCACACAAGTACCCTACATAGGTACGCATACATACGTATATACACACATATATACTCATATGGGAATGAACGGGTGACGATCACATCTCACAATCAAAGTGGGTCTCCTCATGCACATATATAGACCCGCAGGGCAGTCCAATCCAATAATCCAGGTCACAGAACATACCTGCAATCACAGCCAATAGTCAAGAAGAAGTCCATACACTACACGGAGTCAACTCCAACCAATCTCCATGCTCATACCCTTCGCCTCATCCATGCAAGCCCCAACCTCCAGCCAACCAACCTTAAGTAAATACTCAGTACCTTTGTTAAATGGCCATTCAAGAAAAGTCCGGGTGAAACCTTAACAAAACAGAAAAGACCACCGGGGCTAAAGCCTCTTTAGGTTGAGTAAGGAGAGTGGGTTAAGGTTGAGTCATAAACCGACGAGTCGGCAACCGACATGTTATCTGTGATAACATTAGGTGATCCTTGTAGGATCACGTTGGACCTAGTCCAAGTCTTGAATCAATCGACCAAGGCGACCTGTAACACAAGACAAGTCAGTCTCAAGCTAAGTTTATACGTTCAGAGAGAGTAATCTCCATATCCTCACCTTACTGAAGTTATCATATCTAACTAAGTCTAAGTCTACCTCTAGATAGCACTCCGCAAAAGGTGGATGTCGTCATAACCTCCCCTACATAGGTCGCCACCTGTCCAAATATATTCTAACTCCTCTAAATTAGGAAAATTTCGGCAGCGCTTCCCGTAGAAAAAGTGATATCGCAGAAAATATACTAGTCCAAAAGTCCGATTTTTGGCTTCCAGAAGGCCAAAATTTATCTAACTCCCTGACCTAGCAAAAATTTGGGTAGCACTCCCTTCAGGGAGGAAGGCTTTCCATATTCATACTAAGTCACAATTGAACTTAAACATAAAGTACAAGTTCTGTCAAATAGAATCTCAACCAACTCCTTAGATTTGTTGAAATTTCGGCAGCGCTTCCCGTAGAGAAAGTGCTAGTCCAAGATATATACAACGCTATGTTTGGAATCTAAAAGTGACTTTGATTCTTCAGGGCCCAATTTTGGCTAACTCCCTTACTTAGTAAAATTTTGGGCAGCACCTCCTTTAGAAAAGGAGGTTCCCTAGATTCTTACTAGGTCAAAAAGTCATCAAGGCCGGATCCTGAAAGAGTCAAAGTTTTGACTAACTCCTTGATTTTGTAGAAATTTCAGCAGCACGTCCCGTAGAGAAAGTGGCTTACCAAGATTTATACAAGACCAAGTACAAATCAAAAGATCCCAAACAATGCAGAAATTTATCTAACTAAGAAAAACAAGCCCAAAAAATGCAGGAATTGACTCTAACTCCTATAGCTCTAGCACTTGGCGAGCAACTACAACAACTACCTATCAAATTCAAACTCGGACTAAGAAAAGGCATCACTCAGTCACATGCAGGCCAAACCACAGACATGCACTCTCTCACCATCCCCAAGTTACCTTTAGCAACCAATAGTTCGTAGTCTTTCAATGATTTATCCCTTATACCCAGCTGACATAGGGCATAAGGCTAAATCACCCAAACTTATGGAACATGTGTAGCCCAGCCAAGAAGTATACATAAACACAGGGCACAACAACTTTTCTCTTCTTTGGACATATGACTAGGCCATCCTAGTCGCCCTGAACTGTTTAAGTATCCAAGGTTTATATAATTGTCTGTACTTAGTCTTTTGAGGTAGCATATAGCTGAGTCGATCATCTTCATCTCAAGACTCAGCCCACCCCTTCGTACCACAAGTTTATTCTTAGTTAAGTACTCTCTTCAGTTGGTGATAAGCTATAGTCAGGCCACCCAAACTTATGGAACCCTGCCTGACTAGCATATTCATAGATAGTATAATAGTAAAGTATATCAAAGTTATAGCCTTCCGGTTCTAGCATGTGCGAGGCGTTGGACCAAGACCACCCAAACTTATGGAACATGTCTTGGTCCTCAGCCTGGTTTATTTCTCTCAGACCAAAGCAGGAAGAGGTAGAGCCACCCAAACTTATGAGACATGCTCACCTCCTCGTTCACAAACCAAAGAAACTGTCAAAAACCCCAAATAAACAAGGTCGCCAGACTACCCAAACTTATGGATTTGACTGGCTCCTGAAAAAGCAATCACGTTCAGCCCTCATAACTCAGAGCAACCAGACCACCCAAACTTATGGGACATGTCTGGTCCCCAAGCAATACAAAGTAAACATAGCACTGGGGCTTCCCAAACTTATGGAACTGGCCCAGCCTTTTGTTGACCCAGTCAAACTTCAGGCAATACTGTCTTTTTCCCACAATCTGCTTTCAAACAATCAAAGAAGTTGAAACTTAACTTTATACATGTGTTCTTTTACTTGGTCTGGTTACCTCCTGAATAGAAAACAGAAACCATAGGGACATGCATGCATACATCAATCAAACCATAAGAGGATATGCAAGTATGGGTGTAGTGGGGGTATACAGATAGAAAGAAGTTACCTGGTGGTTCCCTGCCTCCTGAACCTCGCCTAGGTTCCGGCAGAGCTCCCGCAATCGCTGGGCTGACTCCCCACAGAGTTTTGATGCGGTCCTACGGGTTGCAATCCCGCCTGCCGCCTTCCTCTCGTAACCAATAGACTTGACTTAGACTGAGAAAGATAGAAGTGGAAATATTCAGTCTCTCGAGATACAGGGGAGGGCCAACTCAACTCACAATGAGAGGGCCTTGAAGTCTGGACGCGCCTGAGGGCCCCGCAATGAYGGCCAAATCACACARCTGCTGGTCAAAYTGYCGGCRACYGRCAWTYTGACAAAGCCTCGAGYCGCAAGSATAACCCCCTTYAYASTCTGGGATAGTTCAATAGTGGCARGTAATAGTATGTAGTAMCTAACARCGGCAKTCCGCGCGCTGCAGCARCTCTYAGYAGTTTGTAGCGGTGGCCRGTRCAYAGMYYGCAGCGGTATGCAACAACATRYAATAACCAGTAACCRGCAGCAACAGCAACCAGCAACGGSTGCAGCARTCCTCTKTACTACCGTCTSTAGACAACCCTGCAATRTYCGGATACGRCAGTCYTACAACAWGKTTCGAGCATGCTACACAGYCTAGCCCAGCCTGCCGCARCCCTRCTRTAAARAARAACAWCTATGGTACACTKYYGCARCAGTCCCACAACAGACCAATAAGMGCTCCACCAATCCAMAGTCCGCAAYTKCAGSCTCTTTSAAAAACASTACTSATATAGCCAYTCGCAGCAGCGGYATWTGGCAGGCACAGTACGTCTGTWAAYTGTGCAGTCTTSTCACTTCGYAGCGCCCYGCGGCTCCTCCAAGTCACCGYACTAGCCCTCGGTATAGCGCTCGCTCATTCCTCTGARTGCACCGCCGCGTGCAGMTAGTGTACAGCATGSCGCACAACGAAAATCATCCACGSGAGTACARCACAGTACGGGGTGCGCAACAAGGTGGCACCRTAGCAGCAAGYTGCAGCAGTACACAGTSTTACCYAGCGTTACACAKCGGTTATGCCCAACCGCCAGGGTCAACAGTASTTTCGTCATCCGCCTGGTCCGCGATCCGAGGCACACCCGTCAACATTATAGCWRCAATAGCCCACCGGCCATGCGMCAGTAATGATTAGTGCCACCATGCAKAAACATCATCAACGCTCTATAYGGCGGCARCRCACAACSAGGAACYKCAGCTACRCCMGAATATGGGCAGTGCAGCAAGYTGATACCGCAGAGGMTCACTAAACGYCCATCAGAACATAATYTAYAGTAGTGGCTTGCTAAGAGAGCTCCGTAGTGACCCAACCACYGCAGTAGTGGCCAGCTCCTGCCAGATACCCTTYRGGTCCACAGCAAMGAYCCTGCAATAACARYCGTTCTSGTTGTGCAAGCCCCGGTCTGCCTTAGKAYTGGCCACARCTATTACCTCAGTTTTTGCAGCCACACTGAGAATTGCCAAACCGCAACCAACMCTCTTCCAACTTCCTTCAGYCGKCCGTCGCARTTCGCAGTTTTKGCMTCACCCACAGATAAACARCAGTGATCCTGAAGTACATGCCACTKTCAACCATGWGATAGCCGCATATACAKCTGCAATGGCTTTCCCACTGCTGCTGCTGCGTTACAGCTGCGGTGGCCAGTTCATCCCCAATATGCCCCCAGCGATGTCCAATAATACAAGAAAAGAAACCCCACTCTACCTCCCTTGCAAGATGCCATTACGCCGCCCAAAAAGCCTGTGCCCGAATAAAGCCCACCCCTCGCGCTTTATCCGAAATTCCGACACAACCCCGTAGAAGTTTTGGTCGGAGTACTGTACTCACAACGCTTGTGCGTAGCTCAAGTAYCCSAGCCAMGCACARCCRTGGGGTACARCACRGGCTTGGTAACACATCTTATCACGGCCGCAAGGTGCTGTGCACAACAAGGAGCAAAACGTCCCGGCGACCTGACGAGACCCAGTAGATGCAGCACTC
>BFEA01000405.1:50828-62587 GCA_003427395.1 Chara braunii
CTCTCTCTCTCTCTCTCTCTCTCTCTCTCTCTCTCTCTCTCTCTCTCTCTCTCTCTCTCTCCCTAAAATGATCAAGCTATAAACGGGAAATAGGAGAGATGGAAAACTTTCAAGATCCCAATGGAAGAAATTCGGAAAATTAAGCTAGCTAGACTTAGAAAAGTACACTACCTAACAGTTCCGGAGGAACGGGGAAAAAAGTGTGGAACAAGAAGGACATAAAAAACAAGTAAGAGGACCACATGAATGGGTTCACACATGCGGACACATCTCCATGCCGTGTCCATGCATGAGACAAGGAGGAAGAGGGATAACGAACACACCCCACCTCTCCTATTCCACTACCCAAAGCACCTGGTCGATAGCCCGATTAGGTTCCTGCACTCTAACCCACATCTATGTGGGTATACAAACGCTGAAGGCGCAAGAGGGCACCTGCTATGGCTGAAGGGTCTCGTGAAGCCGGTAGCGTGGTAAAAAACGATGGGGGGTAGTGACCGCTGCTACTGTGAAGAACTGGATCACCACGTTTACAAGAGAAGACTCCCTGCTTGCTGAGAGGGCGGACAATACGGCCAAGTGGGAAGAGCGGCGTTTCCACGCTCGAGGTGATGAAGAGCCACAACGGGCGGGATGGTGATGGTTATCGTCGGGCGTGACTTGAGCGACCCAACGAGGATACACCTAACGACTTCAATCTGCGGTATTGCTTTCCAGTCATGCATGCTGAAAGATAAAGAATCTACACCCATCTATACGATGAGCGGAATCGAAGTGAACCTTGTGCTAGGAAGCAGATAGATACATTTCGTTTTGCAACGTGCAGTCCTCGCTACCGAACCTGGCCAGCCCCATGCTCAAACACGAGATCTGATGCTGCCATCAGATTCGCCATGCCTCCAAACCCTCAATAGCAACTTAAATCACCAAAATCGGCCAAGAAATGGCCGACTTATGTCACTTTCATTCCCTAATCTTCTCCCCTCCGCCATAGCCCCGCGCACCTGTTTTTTCTAACAGCTCACATTCTACTTATTAATCCTCAATTCTATCACTGCCAACGAACTCGCCCTGCCAAAAAGCCCTGGTTGAGCACCCTCACTTGCCTGATTCCGCCAAGATAAAAGCTAGCTGCGTGATTCCCGTCCGCCAAAACTACCCCCGTCACGGCGCTGCTCCTCCCCCGCCTGTACCCAGCGCCAGATCCCGTCCGGGTGCAGCCGGTTCTTCCTGCCCTCTTCGTGTTGTCTTCTCCTCCACCCAGGTAAGCACTCCGACTCCTTTTTCCTATCACGTTCCTACCCCTTTCGTTTCATCTCCATTCCCCCTTCACCAACTCCAAGGGCCTCCCCTCTTCCACCTTCACGTACCTGGGCCGGATCCCAACCAGGTTCGTGCACCTTTCTTTTTGCTGCCTTGCTCGGCTGGCTCGGCGCCCGACACTCTGCTCCCTCACTTCACTACCATGCTCCGCCAGGTAAGTATTTCACACTCTGCTTCCGTACCGCTCTTCTTCTTTCTAGTCCTCCTCCTTCCTTCGTTCACACTCTCCACCTCCTTACTCCCTTCCTCCAATCCGCCATTGTCTTCCTTCTACCGGCCTCCCACTGCAGCGCTCTAGCAACTAGCTGGCCGGGGGAAGAACGCAGCAGCGGCAGCTCCCATACGCCGCCATAGGAACAGCAGCGTCAGGCTGCCCCCCCGCTTTATACTCGTCGGGGTCATGCTAATCTTTTCTGTATCGTTCCAATTTTAACAGATGTCTCGAAGGACTACAGCACCCCAGTGGAACCCTGGCAGTTCGTGGTGTACCCACGAAACTAGGCTGAGGGCTTCACTGCAAGCATCGGTACCGACACCGGCCTTGCCTCAGAAAAAAAAAAAAAAGGAAAAAAAAAAAATGAAAACTTTCTAAGACCTTAGGGGTAAAAGAAAATAATACCCAAGAGCCTAGCATAGTGGGTACACCCATGAACTGTTGAAATACAGACCTGTGTTCGAATCCAGATGATGAAATTTGATGAGTAAAACCAACTACTAATGAATTGCTTGGGGCCGGTCAGCTCAATGATAATATCTCAAGGTCGTCGCCCTTTCTTTCAAAAAAAAAATAATAATGATAATAAAAAAAAGAGAAAACTGGGTGGGGGAGGAGGACCGTTGGTACTTGGTCCTACCTCACGGGCCCGCCACCGGACTCCCCCACAACAAAACCAAGGGGGATAGTCCCCCGGGACCCTCAACCGCTCGGCCTTCTTCAGCTCCTCCGCTGCTCCGCTTTGCTGCCCGCTGGCCTCAATCCCCATATCTCCGCTGTAACAGTCTGACACCGTAACCTATAGGGCTAAGCGCAAGCCTGGTACTGGCCAGCGCGGTATTCCATATGAACGGGTGCGGAGCAGCCCCCAGGCCTCATTCCTGCCTCCCATTAGGCACGCTACTGCTAGGCTCCTACGCCAGCTTGCCCTCTTTGCGTCGTGGCCGCCCCGCACCCTACTTCGCAGGTTAGACTATCAACGGTCACCTATCCCTACCACGGGCACCTCTTACTCCTAGTAGCCAGAGTCAGGCCGGCCAACTATGCCAAGTGCATAATCCAAAGTAGAAAAATCACACACGCGCCTTAATCCCGTGCGCCCACACCCGCTCCACACTAATCAAGCAACTTGCCTATATAACCAAATAGACCTAGGCGCGTCTCGCGTAGGACACTTTAGACCTCTACTCGTACTTCCAGTCACTTGCAAAAACAAGGGCGGATACCCTTGTCAAGGTATTTGCGCCGACAATTTACTGGACCATATTAAGCGACGTCCCCGTCGCTTCGCCAAATCGAAAAACTACGAATTCAACCCACAACCCAAAATGCTGACGAGAAAAGAACCAAGCCGATTTGCCGACAGACACAGGGTAGAGGCCTCCATCAAGCCATGCCTCCACAACTATATGCTGCCAGGTTTCTAACCCGGACCCCCATCGCCTAGTCATTAGGAGGCCGGCAGCATAAGTTCCAAAGACTTCCCCAATCGTTCTCTCCCCCGGTCCTAGACAACCTTCGGCTTCTCGTTGGGTGTCCCTAGTCCTGGCTAAAACTAGGGACGCGGGCCCTAACCGAGATCTTTGAAGGCACTCTCGCCTTCCTTCTCAGAAAATCCCTCACAATCAAATACACATGCGTATATATGTATACTTAATATCCACTCAGCTCTTTCTGTAGTCTAGTACAGAAGGCTAGGACTCCATCTTGGCCCACCGTAGCCTGGCTGATCGGACCAGGACTACGGCCCACCGCGTTGTTATTTTAGCGGGAGTACCCTCGTTGGTTACGCAACGATAGGTTTTCTCCTGATAATCATTCAATTAGGATTTCCCTAAACCCTCATCTTTCATTATCCCACGGAGTAATTTCCTTTGGGCGGGCAACTCCCCTTAAACTTTTACCCCGTGGTCCCGCAGCCAGGTTGCGCCGGCTAGCAGCCATCCACTGGGGTTACGCCCTAGTGGCTCTAACCTTTCACCGATAACTTGGTCTTCCTTCAATGTGTCCAAGAACTAACACAAGTGGTTAGACAGAGCGTCGCAAAACAAATCACGGGCCCACCGCGAGTTTACGCAGGGGCCTGAAGGTATTTACCAACCCTCCTACAAAAACATGGCATCCTTCGCACAATCACAAACAAAATCACCGCTAGGTCCACAAGGCCGTGACCCTTGACTTGATCAGAGTCAACAGTCACCCATCTTGAGACATCTCTCGCCCTGCACTCATTGCGACTTTACTAAGCATTCTAAGCAAATGTGGCCTTTTTCGTCAGAATTTATCACTCATCAGACAACTTACCATGCCGTAAATCAGTTCACCCACCCTAGAAGGTGAGTCTTCCAACAATAATTTGATCCCCTTTTCCGAAATCCAAGGGGGTCTCATCATAGAACAACACATCCCCTCCTCCAAAAATCTGAGGGGGTCTCATCATCACACACAACATTACTGAGGGACCATCTTATGAGTCCTCGTCACAACTTCAACAATCAACAACCGGCATGGTGAAGCACCCGAGTCTCAAAGACTCATAAATCTTCTACAAATCCTCACAACTTTTCACAGACGGACTGCACTTCCTCCCCTTATACTCCGCCCCATCAGCTGCCCGTAAGCAGATCGCACGAGTATATCAAGGAGTAGAAAGTTTAATATAACACACATCCATGAACATGAGATGCGCCAAAAGCATCTCGCATACAAAGCCATCACACATCAGGAGAAAGCCACACATGTGAGAGTGAGTGTGATCGTCACGTACAAAGGGTGGTCTCAAACCTCACTCGACACAGATATACACTCAGGGATGAGATGTCTCATCCTAAAATACACCGGATAATCTCGTCTCGGACTCCCACGAAACAACTCATACCACTCTGAATACAGTACATGGTTATTTGTACAAGAAATCCACAAAACAACTCAGCATACTACTGTTACTTAGTGTACACCCCCTATTTTACATGATCCTTGTCACAGTGGCCATCCTACGTTATAGCCCTCATCTGTACACTCAACAACATAGGTCTCTACCCGCTCAAGTAATGGTGAGGCCAACAGAAAACATCTATTCCTACTCAGGTGAACCAGTCTCTAATCGCTCATCTCTTCATGGTTTTGCCAGTATGGCTGAGCTATCTACAGCCTAAGTTACTTTACCGGACCATTATTGTGAAACCCCTCCCCGCATTTAACCTATACACATACACACATCAAAGTATATGTTCGTCCCGACTTACATAATATGCAACTTGTCTTTACCAATTACTACGGGGTTAGGGTCACGCAACGGTTAGCCTGCTACTCCAATTTCGAGATCAATACATATACAATTAGATTTTACCAACACGAATCCACGAATCCAGGGCAGTCGACTGGCAGAAATTTCGCAACCTCGGGCTTAGGGTGGATCCCCATGATATCCTACTATACTTTCTCTACTCTATCCTCTCTTTACTCCTTACGACTCCTAACCATTTCGCCTACCCACCTCGTACTCTTAGTCACCTGACTCCCTAAGTAATCACCTCATCCAGCACCATCATGCCCCTCTCTTCCTTAAGCCCCACTTATGGTTTCGCTGGCTCCCATCGCGACCCTCGGCGCCTTGCCTGTCATTCCCACGACCTCTATTGCTGCGTCCACCATGTCCACGGCCCGTATTGCCACGCCCGCCATCCCTTTGGCTCGTATTGCTATGCCCGCCAACTCCACGGCCCCTTCCCACTGCCTGTCTTTGGCCCCTCCCAACTGTCATACTGTCCGGTGAAACTTGCTGCATCGGTGACCACAATGGTCCAACAGGTCGGATTTGGACCGGCGGGGACCCACGGGGCATCATGTTCAGCCAAGGGCCCATATAGTTACTTGGCGCCTAGGGTATATAAGGATTATAAGTCGGCCACAAGTTCATTCCGTTGTCAGGCGGCCACAAGGGATGGGCCGCCTGAAAGCTGCGGCTTTGGGACCTAGGCTAAAAAACAAGTGTGTGTTTTGATGGTACTCTGGTTTTACGAGGCAGCAAAAATTAGGGAAACTCAGGGCACCCCTGATTTTTTGCGCATTGAACCTTACGAGTAACCCTCAAAGATGGCAAAATGGGTAGCCGCTCCCGGCACATCTTGGAACCGTCACTTCTGCCCGTCCCGAGGCTAGACCTGAAATGGCCGGCCGCTAAGAGACATCGCAGGGACTGACCCCGCGGTAACGCCTTTTGCAGCACACGATCAGGGCCGAGTGATGCCTCAAATTTTTGTCAATTTTGATGCCGAAATTAAGATGGAAGAGACGGTCAAAGATGGTGGGATGAGAGAGAAAAACATAATATTCTTTGATTTCTATAATTTCTATGGCATTTAATTTTAGTAGAAACTCCGTCGTTATTTTACGTTTCCGGCAATGAGATCAAAAACGAAGAAAAAACATTAAACATGACAAAAAAAAAAAAGGGAAACAAAAGAATTTCAATCATTTGATTTAAAACCCCTCAGTGTTTATTTTTTGTGAAATTGCGACTATTATACTAGTTTAGACAATAGAATTAGAAAGATGTGAAATGATTAAAACAAAGACGGAACGAACAGGAACTACTGACTATTCGATGCCTGGCCTGATTTTGTTTAGATTACCCACCGTCAGCCCGGAACCCCGAGTTGATCAAATTCTCAGAACTCTAACCCCTTTTGTTACTATCCCCTGATGATCGGGATTTTCCGCGTCGTTCTCTTGATTTACCTGATTATTGACCCTCTGAGTCAGTCCGAGGATGGTCACATGGGCAGCGTGAGACGGTGCTGCTTTGGACCAACGGTATGATATTTGGGTCGGTACGGACACCGGTTCGGAGGGGTTCCGGTTATAGTTCGGTGTTTTGGTTCGGGGTGAGCTCAGTATCAGTGCATTTCAGGTTCGGACATATCGGCGTGATTTATTGTCAGGCTTGGGGCTGCTACGACGATCTATTTCAGATTCGCCGCCGCCATAGCGGTTTATCCCGGGCACAGTGCTATCGCAGCCATTGATTTCGGATTCGGTATAACTCGACAGCGACATATTTTTTTTCCAGCTCGACAAGGGCTCGACATCAGCTTATTTCAGGCTCGAGCAGATCAGGGTGATTTATTATCCGGTTTGGAACCACCACATTGATTTATTTCAGGATCGGAACAGCTTCGACGTGACTCCGACTGTCTACTTCCGGATCAGCACCAACACGGCAATTTATTTCAACATCGAAACCATTGCTACATTAATTTTCTGGTTCGGTTTGGGGTCGACTGGCACGGTACGGGTTATTTCAGTTCTCTGCGACAACGATTGGATGTGTGTATGAAAAACGACTCCAATGATTGGTATGATTTGGTACGGGTGCTACGGTCGGAGGCATTGTCACGGAACAGTTGCTGCAAAATACCGCGGCCAGTAGCTGCAGTCCCAGACGGCTATGTCAATGGGACTCAACGGTTCAATATTGAGGCCCTCTTCATCATCTTGGGTATGTACGGCACTGGCGTGAGGCTTYGGTCTGTCACCGGACTGGTACGGTCCTTGGGCCAATACAGCCAGGTCACRGGGCCGCGGTACCATTATGCTCGGCACAGTTTCTGATTTGGTAACTARGACASTTCTCTTTGATTTYGACTGCAACGCCTATCGGTACCGTTGGACTGGAATTCCCACAGTACGGGGGTACCCAGGCCCTCAGCAGCATGTGCTCCGTAAAAGGCTACGGTCGCAGCATATAGGGGAAGGCAGCGAAGAGAGGGGGGACGCACTCCGTACGAGCAAGGTGTACCCGCRTATGCAAGCGCGGGGAAGACGCGCCAGCGCTGAGGCAGTTACTCCGCGTGTGAGGGGAGTGACGTGGGGGAAAGGAGCATGCAAGGTGTACCTCGCCCACAACATAGTGGGATCCAGGCAGGTCAACGCATTGGGGGCAGCATGCAAGGCGTTCCCCGCCCATGTAGCAGGCACAGAGGGGRTGTGCGGAGAGACKGAGAAAGAGAGTGAGAGGATCAGACTGCGCAGCGTGCTCGAGAGAGAGGGAGAGAGACAGGGGGACTTGCCTTTGGGCGGCGTGCCAGGTGTATCTGATGTTCCGTTAGCACCTGTGGCACGGGGTAAGGGGGAGAAATTGATTCCGGCAGGGTGCCAGTAGTACGGGGCGCTAGCTTGACTGAGAGGTGATGGTTCGGGAAAGAGACTTGGAGAGACGCGCCAGGCGTAGCCAGCTGATGATCCAGCAGCAAGGGAATCTGCACGCTCTCGGTAATTGCGGGAGCACGGCGTGCGCGACTGYCAGATGGGCAACACGAAAAGGGGAATGCGGCTCTACTGCAGATGGGATCTGCTACCCCACGAGTGAAAACACCAATCACACTCTACTGCAGATGAGATCTACTGCCTAACGAGTGAAAGCACCAATGACACCCTTTTGCAGATGAGATCTGATGCCTCACGAATGAAAACACCACTCACACTCTACTGTTGATTAGATCTGCTGCCTCACGAGTGAGAACACCAATCAACATCTACTGTTGATGGGATCTGTTGATGGAATCTGCCACCCTATGCGAGAAGCCAACGGCCACTTTCCACAGTTGGTGGGATTTGCTATCCTGCAAGGGAGAAYTACAGCTATATTCGGTCGMAGATGGAATCTGGTAATCCGCTAACGGAGAGARCCACSAAGTTCTGTAGTAGATGGGATCCRCCAGTCTGCTGGTGACACTGTTGAAGAAACCAGCCATGGCGCTGGGCAGAGGCAGATTCAACTATACCTCTGGTTGATGAACCGGTGATACTCGTGGGAACCCAATTTATCCGCTCCGTTGACCCCAGAACCAGCCACTCCTAAAGAAGGGAAACTTATGAGATCAGGTAAGTTGTACGCGAAGGCTGGTGGGTCCACAGGCATGAGTGCTGAAGGGAGGGTTTGAGTGAGAGAGTAAGTCAGTGACAAAGAAAGATAGTGGGGTAGAGCTGGAAGAGAGAGAAAGAGGGTCAATTTAAGCCGCTTTTCTGAACGAGCAATCACCGTTATTTTTTTTATTTTTTTTTTTAGGGGGACAAAACTGTGTCTCATTCGCTGCGACGCGAAGATGAACAACTATCAATCATCATCAATTTAATTATTGTAGAGGAAAACATTTTTTAGCTTGGTTCTGCTGCAGTTAGCTGAGACTTAATTTGACCGAATGAGGAGTCCGCTACTGATTTAACTATTTTTGAGAAAATAACTGAGGGCATACTTCTACTGCCCCTCTCAATCAATCAAGGGTTGACCTGAGTACGCTGCCGGAAAGGGGGAGAGCGCAGAAAGAGAGAAAGCCAGCGGGTGACGCTCGTGAGCGGGGTAGGAGAGAGAGAGAGAGAGAGAGAGAGAGAGAGAGAGAGAGAGAGAGAGAGAGAGAGAGGGAAAGAGAGCGCGTGCAGACAGAGAGAGCGCGTGCAGAGAGAGAGAGAGAGAGAGAGAGAGAAAGATTGAGAGAGAGAGAGAGAGGGGCAAGGTTGGGGTAATGGCCCCCAACGAGAGCAAAGCCATCCTCGTTAACAACGTTCTGAAAGGGAAGTCCACTTTCGCACTGTGTTTCGACGTGCCGACATGTTATTGATCACTATTACTTGAAGACAACCCCAACACAAGATCAGGGATTGGGCGCTGAAGGGGGACATCAACACAGATGTTTACACCGTTGGGATTTCGCGATTATCATGATTCTGACATTTTCCCATGTGTCTAAGCTGGTGAATAATTGCTGCCAACAACGTTTTGAAAGGGCAGCCTGTTTTGGCACTGTATTTCAATGAGCTGACATGTTATTGGTCATCATTACTGGAAGGCATCACCAACAGAAGATCAGGCATTGGGCACTAAAGGGGGGTATCAAGACACATGTTTACACCGTTGGGATTTCGTAGTTATCGAAATTTAGACATTTTCCCATGTGACTGAGCTGGTGAATGCTTGCTGTCATTGCGGTAATCTGATAATGGCTATGTCCACGGAGTGTTGTGCCAAGAGGAAAAACGTGGCCAAGTGTGAAAGCAGCCCTAACTAATGAACTAGTCCTGAAAGGCATTACCAGCCTCGATGCCTGACAAAAAAAAAAGAATTAATCAGGGTGTTGGAGGAGAGACCCTTGGCATTTGCCTCATTTTTATCTTTTTCTAGGTTGCCACTTGTACGCAGCCCCGTACAGGTACGGATTCGTACTCCTCTCGTACGCTACTCGTTTGCCAAGGGCCCGTACGAGGTGTTTTTTTTTATTATTTTAAATCCGGTATAGTTTTTATTTATTTTTTCTCAAATTCCAGCATATGAAGACAAGTGGATAAGAAAGGAGAACGAGAATGGGACCCCAGAAATCTGGAAGGTCCAGACATGTATTAGCAAGAAAGACATGATTGCTACTTCGTACTCAGTCATAGAGAGTCATGAAGAGCCAATGATTACCCTCGGAAAAAAGGAGGACTGTCTGATTGAGTCGAAAAAGGTCTCTTTTATCCTAGTCCGTACTGAGGAAAAGGGCGAAGATCAGCACAAACTGTCTTGTCCAGTAGGGATAAAAACAGTACACAGACTTAGAACACTACACTTACATCGGGGGTGGCAGCTCCTGGAACCTTCGCAGCAGGTCCCAATACTGGATTATATCCCGAAGGTGGGTTACCGGGCCCAGGCGAAAACCTGGTCCCTACCCTTGGAAGTCAGTCACAGGTGGGACATGGGAGCTAGAGAAAGATTAGTAAGGAGCAACAAAGTCTCATCTGTCTCACTGAGAAGACTATGGAATGATCTGAGAAGGATTCCATCAGCCAAGTTTGGGAGCCTGGCTTGGCGTCAATCTCATCGGATTATTCCAACACCCAAATGGCAAGCTAATAATAGAATGCAAGTCCACACGGTGTGCTGTAGATGTAAAAAATCTGACGAGACAGCAACACACCTACGGTGGGGATGTGTTGAATCTAAGAGAAGCTGGGTGTGGTGGGCATGCCAGTGGTCCAGACAGATAAAATAATTCATCCAATGATACAAAGTTTTTGTAGTTGAAGGTATCATACAGAACACAAACAAAATAGGGAAGGGTTGGACCTATGTGGCAACAGCCGGTTGTGCTGCCATCATGAATACTATTTGGCAGTATTTAGAAGCTAAGAAATGGCCGAATGTTCAGGAACGACCATTTCGTCATAATGGACATTTTTTATTTTTTGAACGAAATTGAAACTGAGTTTTTTGGCCGAAAACTCGTCAAAACTTGTTGTTCCTGAGGGTCTGGACCCCCTGGCTATACATGGACCTACCTTGAGACCAGGCACCTCCAGGCAGGACTGCCTGGAGGTACCTGGTCTCAAGCTAGGTCCATGTACAGCCAGGGGGTCCAACGTTTTACAAACGCCGGACCCTGAGGAACAACAAATTTTGACGAGTTTTCGGCCGAAAAACTAGGTTTCAATTTCGTTCAAAAAATAAAAGATATCCATTTTGACGAAATGGCAGTTCAGGGGTAAATTTTACTCAGACTTGAGCTTTATGAATTTCGTCCTTAGTGATATCCGAGCACTCATCTGGGCAGTTTGGAGGAAGGCCAAGAGGTCAGCACACAGAAATTCCGTCAGAATATTACCAGTACGTTTTGTACGTAGAGGCCCCGTACGTGCAAGTTAGGTAACGGAGGTCTTTTTCACGTTTCGACAGTGCTGTGGGGAGGCCCTAACCTATGTGGCAACCAAGTCCGCGGATCCTGCGGCCTAGGCCGCCGCTGAGGCCGCGCGGCCGAGTTCCCGCGCGGCCATGTCACAGCCAGGCGGGGGCGCGCACATGAAATCGGCGCACGCGCACGGCCTGTGCACGTCGGCCTCTAAAGGCCTGCACAAAAAAAATAAAAAAATTGAAATTTTGGGGGGTGGCTTTTTGCAAGTAGCAAAAATAAATAATAAAAATACTAAAATAGAAAAAAAATAATATTCATTGATTGATTGTTTTTTATTATCATTGATTGATTGATTGATTGATTGATTGATTGATTGATTGATTGATTGATTAGTGGGGGAGGGCTCCTTCCTCCCCTCCCCGGCACACGCACACACACACACACACACACACACACACACACACACACATACATGCGCGCGCGCATGCGAGCACAAACACACACACACAGACGAGCGTGCGAGCACAAACACACATCACACACACACACACACCCGC
>BFEA01000405.1:89229-100088 GCA_003427395.1 Chara braunii
AAAGGCAAGAGGAAGGTTTCAGAAGATCCCCCAAGTAAACCGGCTGGCCAGGGTGAAAAAGGGACAGAGGAGGATGACCAGAAGTCACCCCACTCTGTAGGAACCCCRAAGAGGCGAGCCAGTGTTCAGGCGAGGGACGATGGCAAGAGGGAGAATGATATAAAGGAGGAGCACAAGCCTCTCAAGTTTACAAAGGCGCAGTGGAAGGCAAGGAACCTCGCTCACGGCGGTCAAGATACCGGGAAAGGGCAGAGCTCGCAGCAAATAGCGGTTACCCCGCAAGAGTGGGGAGTGAGGCAGGACCAAGGGGCCCTCCTCTGATCGAGCCAACACTACATGGGCAGTGGCCACCGTGTAACAGAATGAACTTGTGGCCGACGCATAATCCTTATATACCCTGGGCGCGAAGTAATTATATGGACCCTTGGGGGAACATGATGCCCCGTGGGTCCCCGCCAGTCCAAATCCGACCTGTTGGACCGTTGTGGCCACCGATGCAACAAGTTTCGCCGGACAGTATGACAGTTGGGAGGGGCCAAAGACAGGCAGTCGGAAGGGGCCGTGGACTTGGCGGGCATAGCAATACGGGCCAAAGGGATGGCGGTCGTGGCAATACGGGCCCTGAACATGGTGAACCCGGCAATAGAGGTCGTGGGAATGACAGGCAAGGCGCAGAGGGTCGCGATGGGAGCCAGCGAAACCATAAGTGGGGCTCAAGGAAGAAAGGGGCATGATGGTGCTGGATGAGGTGATTACTTAGGGAGTCAGGTGACTAAGAGTACGAGGTGGGTAGGCGAAATAATTAGGAGTCGTAAGGAGTAAAGAGAGGATAAAGTAGAGAAAGTATAGTAGGATATCATGGGGATCCACCCTAACCCCTGGGTTGCGAAATTTCTGCCAGTCGCCTGCCCTGGATTCGTGGATTCGTGTTGGTAAAATCTAATTGTATATGTATCGATCTGGAGATTGGAGTAGCAGGCTAACCGTTGCGTGACCCTAACCCCGTACTAATAGGTAAAGACTAGTTGCATATAATGTAAGTCGGGACGAACATATACTTTGATGTGTGTATGTGTATAGGTTAAATCCGGGGAGGGGTTTCACAATAATGGTCCGGTAAAGTAACTTAGGCTGTACATAGCTCAGCCGTACAGGCAAAACCAGGAAGAGATGAGCGAGTAGAGAGTGGTTCACCTGAGTAGGAATAAATGTTTTCTGTTGGCCTCACCATTACTTGAGCGGGTAGAGACCTATGTTGTTGAGTGTACGGATGAGGGCCACAACGTAGGATGGCCACTGTGACAAGGATCATGTAAAATAGGGGGWGTACACTAAGTAACAGTAGTATGCTGAGTTGTTTTGTGGATTTCTTGTACAAATAAYCATGTACTRTATTCAGTGTGGGATAAGTTGTTTCGTGGGAGTCSGAGACGAGRTTATSCGGTGTATTTTAGGATGAGACATCTCMTCCCTGAGTGTATATCTGKGTCGAGTGAGRTTTGASACCACCCTTTGTACGTGACGATCACACTCACTCTCACATKTGTGGCTTTCTCCTGATGTGTGATGGCTTTGTATGGGAGATGCTTTTGGCGCATCTCATGTTCATGGATGTGTGTTAYATTAAACTGTCTACTCCTCGGTATACTCATGCRATCTGCTTACGGSCARCCGATGGGGTGGAGTATAAGGGGAGGAAGTGCAGTCCGTCTGTGAAAAGTTGTGAGGATTTGTAGAAGATTTATGAGTCTTTGAGACTCGGGTGCTTCACCATGYCGGTTGTTGATTGTTTAAGTTGTGACGAGGACCCATCAGATGGTYYCTCAGTAATGTTGTGTGTGATGATAAGACCCTCTCGGATTTTTGGAGGAGGGGATGTGTTATTCTATGATGAGACCCCCTTGGATTTCGGAAAAGGGGATGACTTTATTGTTGGAAGACTCACCTTCTAGGGTGGGTGAACTGATTTACGGCATGGTAAGTTGTCTGATGAGTGATAAAGTTTGACGAAAAAGGCCACATTTGCATCGAATGCTTAGGAAAGTCGCAATCAGTGCAGGGCGAGAGATGTCTCAGGATGGGTGACTGCTGACTCTGATCAAGTCAGGGGTCACGGCCTTGTGGACCTAGCGGTGATTTTGTTTGTGATTGTGCGAAGGATGTCATGCTTTTGTAGGAGGGCTGGTAAATACCTTCAGGCCCCTGCGTAAACTCGCGGTGGGCCCGTGATTTGTTTTGCGACGTTCCGTCTAACCACTTGTGTTAGTTCTGGGACACATTGAAGGAAGACCAAGCTGACGGTGAAAGGTTAGCGCCACTAGGGCGTAGCCCCGGTGGATTGCTGCTAGCCGGCGCAACCTGGCTGCGGGACCACGGCATAAAAGTTTAAGGGGAGTTGCCCGCCCCAGGGAAATTACTCTGTGAGATAATGAAAGATGAGGGTTTAGGAAAATCCTGATTGAATGATTATCAGGAGAAAACCTATCGTTGCGTAACCAACGAGGGTACTGCCGCTAAAACAACAACGTGGTGGGCCGTAGTCCTGGTCCGATCAGCCAGGCTACAGTGGACCAAGATGGAGACCTAGCCTTCTGTACTAGACTACAGAAAGAGCTGAGTGGATATTAAGTATACATATATACGCATGCGTATTTGATTGTGAGGGATTTTCTGAGAAGGAACGCAAGAGTGCCTTCGAAGGTCTCGGTTAGGGCCCGCGTCCCTAGTTTTGGCCAGGACTAGGGACACCCAACGAGAAGCCGAAGGTTGTCTAGGACCGGGGGATAAAACCATTGGGGAAGTCCTTGGAACTTATGTTGCCAGCCTCCTAATGACTGAGCGATGAGGGTCAGGGTTAGAAACCTGGCAGCATATAGTTGTGGAGGCATGGCTTGATGGAGGCCTCTACCCTGTGTCTGTCGGCAAATCGGATTGGTTCTTTTCTCGTCAGCATTTGGGGTTATGGGTTGAATTCGTAGTTTTTCGATTTGGCGAAGCGACGGGGACGTCGCTTAATATGGTCCGGTAAGGTGTCGGCGCGAATACCCTGACAAGGGTATCCGCCCTTGTTTTTGCAAGTGACCAGAAGTACGAGTAGAGGTCTAAAGTGTCCTGCGCGTGACGCGCCTAGGTCTGTCTGGTTATATAGGCAAGTTGCTTGATTAGTGTGGAGCGGGTGTGGGCGCGCGGGATTAAGGCGCGCGTGTGATTTTTCTACTTTGGATTATGCAACCGGCATAGTTGGTCGGCCTGACTCTGACTACTAGGAGTAAGAGGTGCCCATGGTAGGGATAGGTGACCGTTGATAGTCTAACGTGCGAAGTAGGGTGCGGGGCAGCCACGGCGCAAAGAGGGCAAGCGGGCGTAGGAGCCTAGGAGTAGCGTGCCTAATGGGAGGCAGGAATGAGGCCTGGGGGCTGCTCCACACCTGTTGATATGGAATACCGCGCTGGTCAGTACCAGGCTTGGGCTTAGCCCTATAGGTTACGGTGCCGGACTGTTACAGTGGAGATATGGGGATTGAGGCCAACGGGCAACAAAGCGGAGAAGCGGAGTAGCGTGAAAAAGGCCGAGGGGTTGAGGGTCCCGCGGGAGTATCACCCTTGGTTTTGCTGTGGGGGAGTCCGGTGGCGGGCCCGTGAGGTAGGACCAAGTACCAATGGTCCTCCTCCCCCACCTGGTTTTCTTTTTTTTTTATTATCATTATTATTTTTTTTTTGAAAGAAAGGGCGACGGCCTTGAGATATTATCATTGAGCTGACCGGCCCCAAGCAATTCATTAGTAGTTGGTTTTACTCGTCAAGTTTCATCATCTCGATTCGAACACAGGTCTGTATTTCAACAGTTCATGGGTGTACCCACTGAGCTAGGCTCTTGGGTAATATTTTCTTTTACCCCTAAGGTCTTAGAAAGTTTTCATTTTTTATTTTTCCTATTTTTTATTTTTCTGAGGCAAGGCCGGTGCCGGTACCGAGGCTTGCAGTGAAGCCCTCAGCCGAGTTTCGTGGGTACACCGCAAACTGTCGGGGTTCCACTGGGGTGTTGTAATCCTTTGGGACATCTGTTAAAATTGGAACGATACAGAAAAGATTAGCATGGCCCCGACGAGCTATGTGCCCTATGAACGGAGAACGGGCGAAATTCAACGCCGTTGAACCCGTATAAAGGGCCAGGGGGCCCTGTTAAATCGCGTTTAACGTGAAAACGGGGGTGTTCTGTTCAATTTTGAAAAACGGAACGGGCGCGTTGGGCCTCGGACACGTGGCCCTTCGCGCCCAAAAACTAAAAACAAGAAAAAAAAATAAAAAAATTGACCCCTACTAACAGGGTGGGGTGGCCAAACATTCCCCTCCCTCCCGAAATTCAAACTGCAAGAGGGTAAAAAGTAAGGGCCACCCCATACCCCAAGACTGTGAGCACATGTGTGTGCATGTGGGTGCAGGTCCTCCTTTTTTTTATTTTTTTTTTTTACAAATGCTGCAATCTGGTCGTACAGTCTCATTCCGAAGGGTCCCTACGGATTAGCAAGGACCCTTCGTGCAGCAAAGACTTGGAGACTGCCTATGTGGCCTGAGAATATATAGTCTAGATTTGAATTCAGGTCTGTGGCAGTCTGTGCAGCAAAGTTATGGGTCACTTATTCTCTGTTTTCTTGTTTTTTTCTTGTTTTCCTTCTTTCTTTTGTTTTCCCGTTTTTCTTTTGTTTTCTGACTCTTCTTCTGTTTTTTCTCGTTTTTATTTTTTTAGGAATACGTGCAGTGGCCCTAAGGGCCTCTACTCACCACATGCACAAAAGACAAAACATATGGCGATGCATTATTCCACGTATAAGCAGAAGATCCATTCTTTTTTTTTTTTTTTTTTTTTTTTGAAAGCCCAGGGTCTTGTAGAGGCCAAGGACCAGACCCCCTGTCCCTACTATCCTACCTCAGTGTGACCAGCACTCAGGACCATCACCCTACCAGTATTGAGGGGAACTTCGACCAGACAGCAATGACAAGCACCGGGGGCGAGGTCGCACTAGCAACGGGATAGGCTAGAAACGAGTTTGTGGGGCAGTTGAGTGACCCAAATCCTGCCATGCAGTACTCGTGATCCCACGGTCAGTGCAAAGAAAGCTTCCCGCTTGAATCTTTTCAATCGGTTGGGGGTGTGGCCAACCCCAAATGAGGTTGGGGTCGGCCTTAGCCCACTGGATAGAAGATATTGAACATTTTACTTGTTGTTGTGCAATTATCTCATTGGGTGCAACCCTCCTTCAATCACGGGGTATATGGAGGGTGTCAGGATCACTTCTGACAGAAGTCAATTTTGTTCCAAGAAAATGTGGCGGTTACTTCGTTCACTGTTTTTGCAACCACCACCATCAGATCATTTGTGATCTGAGGGTTGGGAAACACTTTGCCGTGATTTCCGGTGGGAGGTCTCTGTTTCTTTTTTTTTTTTTGGCCTTTTTCCTGTTTCTCAGCCCAGAAATTCGTAATGAACCTGTCTGGCTGCTGCCACTCAGTGTCACATTGGATCGGCCACACTCCTATCTGACTGCTAATGGGACCTCGCCCCAGGGGCATGGTCCTATTAGCAGACGGATTGGAGTGTGGCTGATCCAGTGTGATACTGCGTGCCAGCGGCCTGACATGTTCATTACGAGTTTCTGGGCTGAGAAAACAGGAGAAAGGCAAAAAAAAAACAAAAAAAAACAGAGACCTCCCACTGGAAATCACGGCACAGTACTTCCCAGCCATCAGATCACAAATGATCTGATGGTGGAGATTGCAACAACAGTGAATGAAGCAGGCCAAATCAGAGAGTCTACCCAGCAGGGAGTCTACCCAGCAAGATTACCTAAGCAATGCAGGCAAAAAAAAATGTTGTTTATGGTTTTTATATTTTTAAAAATACATGAAGTTATAAAAACAAAACAAAAAAAAATATTTTGTTGAACATCTTTGAAAGATCTACAACCCTATTTTTTATTTTTATTTTTCTGTTTTTTTTTAGCCCTTAAAAAATCTTTGTGAAACCCAAAGAAAAAAGACTCATGTCATTTCTTGTTTTTAATTTTTTCATTGTGCTTACGTTTTTGATTTTTTAAAAATATATGAAAAGATCAAAAAATAAAAATAAAAATATGGAGTCGTAGACCTGGAAAAGATCTACGACCCCATATTTTTTGTTTTTTTTTCCGATTATGTTTTGCCTAGGAAACAAATCATTGCAGACCCCGTTTTTCCCCGTCCAACGCGCGTTTGAACGGGCGTTGAACGCGAATTCAACGCGCGTTCAATAATTCAACGCGGAACCCGCGTTGAATCCAAAATCGGACACACAGCCGACGAGTATAAAGCGGGGGGGAAGCCCGACGCTGCTGTTCCTATTGCGGCGTATGGGAGCTGCCGCTGCTGCGTTCTTCCCCCGGCCAGCTAGTTGCTAGAGCGCTGCAGTAGGAGGCCGGTAGAAGGAAGACAATGGCGGATCGGAGGAAGGGAGCAAGTAGGTGGAGAGTGTGAACGAAGGAAGGAGGAGGACTAGAAAGAAGAAGAGCGGTAGGGAAGGAGAGTGTGCAGTACTTACCTGGCGGAGCATGGTAGTGAAGTGAGGGAGCAGAGTGTCGGGCGCCGAGGCAGCCGAGCAAGGCARCAAAAAGAAAGGTGCACGAACCTGGTTGGGATCCGGCCCAGGTACGTGAAGGTGGAAGAGGGGAGGCCCTTGRAGTTGGTGAAGGGGGAATGGAGATGAAACGAAAGGGGWAGGAAGGTGATGGGGAAAAGGAGTCGGAGTGCTTACCCGGGTGGAGGAGAAGACAACACGAAGAGGGTAGGAAGAACCGGCTGCACCTGGACAGGATCTGGCGCTGGGTACAGGCGGGGGAGGAGCAGCACCGTGACGGGGGTAGTTTTGGCGGACGGCAATCACGCAGCTAGCTTTAATCTTGACGGAATCAGGCAAGTGAGGGTGCTCAACCAGGGCTTTTTGGCAGGGCGAGTTCGTTGGCAGTGATAGAATTTTGGATTAATTAGTAGAATGTGAGCTGTTAGAAAAAACAGGTGCGCGGGGCTTTGGCGGAGGGGAGAAGATGAGGGAATGAAAGCGACATAAGTCGGCCGTTTCTTGGCCGATTTTGGTGATTTAAATTGCTATCTGGGGGTTTGGAGGCATGGCGAATCTGATGGCAGCATCAGATTTCATGTTTGAGCATGGGGCTGGCCAGGTACGGTAGTGAGGACTTCACGTTGCAAAACGAAATGTATCTATCTGCTTCCTAGCACAAGGTTCACTTCGATTCCGGTTATCGTATAGATGGGTGTAGATTCTTTATCTTTCCGCATGCATGACTGGAAAGCAATACGTCTTTCCATGTTCTAGCGGAGGATTCACCACCAGAACGGCAGATTGAAGTCATTGGGTGTATCCTCGTTGGGTCGCTCAAGTCACACCCGACGATAACCATCACCATCCCGCCCGTTGTGGCTCTTCATCACCTCGAGCGTGGAAACGCCGCTCTTCCCACTTGGTCGTATTGTCCGCCCTCTCAGCAAGCAGGGGGTTTTCTCTTGTAAACGTGGCGATCCAGTTCTTCATAGTAGCCGCGGTCACTACCCCCCATCGTTTTTTACCACGCTACCGGCTTCACGAGACCCTTCAGCCATAGCAGGTGCCCTCTTGCGCCTTCAGCGTTTGTATACCCACCTAGATATGGGTTAGAGTATAGGAACCTGGCCGGGCTATCGACCAGGTGCTTTGGGTAGTGGAATAGGAGAGGTGGGGTGTGTTCGTTATCCCTCGTCCTCCTTGTCTCATGCATCGACACGGCATGGAGATGTGTCCGCATGTGTGAACCCATTCATGTGGTCCTTTTCCTTGTTTTTTATGTCTGTCTTGTTCCACACTTTTTTCCCCGTTCCTCCGAAACTGTTAGGTAGTGTACTTTTCTCAGTCTAGCTGGCTTAATTTTTCGAATTTCTTCCATTGGGATCTTGAAAGTCTTCCATCTCTCCTATTTCCCGTTTATAGCTTGATCATTTTAGGGAGAGAGAGAGAGAGAGAGAGGGAGAGAGGGAGAGAGAGGGAGAGAGAGGGAGAGAGAGGTGAGGAAGGGCTGAGAGGGACGGTGATTGGGAAAGATGGGGTCAGAGTGAAGCTGAGAGGAGGGCGAGGTAGAAGGGCAGGCGGGAAAGGAAGTCCAAGTGAGGAAAAGGTGAGTGTGTTCAAACCAGCTCACTGGCTATAACATCTTGCGGTAGCAGCTTGAAGTCTATTTGGTAGCATGGCTGTTTGAATTGCTACCGTTGGGGTCCGCTTGTTGCCTAGTCAACTGGGTTAGCTGCGCCAGAAGAATGATAGGGGCCGCCCCCCCATGGAGGACATGACTTATGCTCCAGGCAGACTAGTGTTTCCCCGAGCACTTGCTGCGTATAAACTCTAACTGTTACTGATCTTGGGCCACTGATGGGGTGTGTCTCCACCTGCACCTTCCGCTACTAGTTACTAAGAGTCAGACCGTTGTGATCAGCACAGTTGGTCWGGGAAACAGTGATTGCTATAGGTAGATTTGTCTTGCTGTGGTATTAAGCCGCCGTGATGGAGCCGCTGCCGAGTATTGTAGCCTCTATGTGTTATAACTGTCTCCTTACCAAACARSGGMTTGCATACTCACRGTGAASGACAGTSTGYCGGGCACACTTTGCTGAGCAGCCTGCWACGCCTTGCTGACCGYTGCTGCTGCCTTGTATAGCTGTTGTGTGATGATACGGTACCTCAGCYTGCTGCTGTTCCTTSGAGTGCTGCATCTACTGGGTCTCGTCAGGTCGCCGGGACGTTTTGCTCCTTGTTGTGCACAGCACCTTGCGGCCGTGATAAGATGTGTTACCAAGCCCGTGTTGTACCCCATGGTTGTGCTTGGCTGGGGTACTTGAGCTACGCACAAGCGTTGTGAGTACAGTACTCTGACCAAAACTTCTACGGGGTTATGTCGGAATTTCGGATAAAGCGCGAGGGGTGGGCTTTATTCGGGCACAGGCTTTCTGGGCGGCGTAATGGCATCTTGCAAGGGAGGTAGAGTGGGGTTTCTTTTCTTGTATTATTGGACATCGCTGGGGGCATATTGGGCATGAACTGGCCACCGCAGCTGTAACGCAGCAGCAGCAGTGGGAAAGCCATTGCAGCTGTATATGCGGCTATCTCATGGTTGAAAGTGGCATGTACTTCAGGATCACTGCTGTTTATCTGTGGGTGATGCAAAAACTGCGAACTGCGACGGCCGGCTGAAGGAAGTTGGAAGAGTGTTGGTTGCGGTTTGGCAATTCTCAGTGTGGCTGCAAAAACTGAGGTAATAGTTGTGGCCAGTCCTAAGGCAGACCGGGGCTTGCACAACCAGAACGACTGTTATTGCAGGGTCTTTGCTGTGGACCCGAAGGGTATCTGGCAGGAGCTGGCCACTACTGCGGTGGTTGGGTCACTACGGAGCTCTCTTAGCAAGCCACTACTATAAATTATGTTCTGATGGACGTTTAGTGATCCTCTGCGGTATCAACTTGCTGCACTGCCCATATTCTGGCGTAGCTGCGGTTCCTCGTTGTGTGTTGCCGCCATATAGAGCGTTGATGATGTTTATGCATGGTGGCACTAATCATTACTGGCGCATGGCCGGTGGGCTATTGCAGCTATAATGTTGACGGGTGTGCCTCGGATCGCGGACCAGGCGGATGACGAAACTACTGTTGACCCTGGCGGTTGGGCATAACCGCTGTGTAACGCTGGGTAACACTGTGTACTGCTGCAACTTGCTGCTACGGTGCCACCTTGTTGCGCACCCCGTACTGTGTTGTACTCCCGTGGATGATTTTCGTTGTGCGGCATGCTGTACACTAGCTGCACGCGGCGGTGCATTCAGAGGAATGAGCGAGCGCTATACCGAGGGCTAGTACGGTGACTTGGAGGAGCCGCGGGGCGCTACGAAGTGAGAAGACTGCACAGTTAACAGACGTACTGTGCCTGCCATATGCCGCTGCTGCGAATGGCTATATCAGTACTGTTTTTCAAAGAGGCTGCAATTGCGGACTGTGGATTGGTGGAGCTCTTATTGGTCTGTTGTGGGACTGCTGCAAAAGTGTACCATAGATGTTCTTCTTTATAGTAGGGCTGCGGCAGGCTGGGCTAGACTGTGTAGCATGCTCGAACCTTGTTGTAGGACTGCCGTATCCGAATATTGCAGGGTTGTCTACAGACGGTAGTACAGAGGACTGCTGCAGCCGTTGCTGGTTGCTGTTGCTGCCGGTTACTGGTTATTATATGTTGTTGCATACCGCTGCGGGCTATGCACCGGCCACCGCTACAAACTACTGAGAGCTGCTGCAGCGCGCGGAATGCCGTTGTTAGTTACTACATACTATTACCTGCCACTATTGAACTATCCCAGACTATGAAGGGGGTTATCCTTGCGACTCGAGGCTTTGTCAGAATGCCAGTTGCCGGCAGTTTGACCAGCAGTTGTGTGATTTGGCCATCATTGCGGGGCCCTCAGGCGCGTCCAGACTTCAAGGCCCTCTCATTGTGAGTTGAGTTGGCCCTCCCCTGTATCTCGAGAGACTAAATATTTCCACTTCTATCTTTCTCAKTCTAAGTCTAGTYTATTGGTTAYGAGARGAAGGCGGCAGGMGGGATTRCAACCMGTWGGACCGCATCAAGACTCTGTGGGGAGTCAGCCYACCGATTGCRRGAGCTCTGCCRGAACCTAGGCGAGGTTCTGGAGGYAGGGAACCACCAGGTAACTTCTTTCTATCTGTATACCCCCACTACACCCATACTTGCATATCCCCTTATGGTTTGATTGATGTATGCATGCATGTCCCTATGGTTTC
>BFEA01000405.1:114897-147098 GCA_003427395.1 Chara braunii
GGCTTAGCAAAATGACTTGAATCGTCACGCCTATAAATTTTGAAGCCATTCTGCTAAGCCAAAACAACACTAAAAATCGTCAAAGATGGGGGTGTCAAAACGTGCTCGCCCACTCACTATTTTGTTTTTTHTTTCACGTTTAATTTTTTGTTTTCACTTTATTTCGGGGCCTAAAAAAATTTATTAGTTTTTGAAAATTTTTTAATGAGTTATTCATTATGTAAACTACATATCTGTAAATTTTCAGGGCATTTGTAAATGCCGAAAACTAATTAAAAATCGGCAAAGATGGCGGTGTCGAAAAGGTGCTGCCACACTCACTCATTTTAATTCTCTTTTTATTTTTTCTTATTTTTATCGTAGTGTTTATTTTCTGTATTTGATTTTTAATTCACATTTGGTAAAGAATTTGGATGTAGTGCCCTGACAAATGTTGTTTTGTTTATGTTTCTCCATAACATATTTGTTTTTCGAAATTTTTTGAAACCTTTTTTTTCTTTTTCTTTTTTTTTTTTTTTTGGTCCGCGTTCGGCCTGAACGGCCGAACGCCTTCCAAAGGGGTGCCGTACGTTAGAGCGTTCGGGTTCGGGCGCTCGGCGCGCCCCGAACGACCCTCTATATATATATATATATATATATATATATATATATATATATATATATATATATATACATATCGCAGGACTTCACTGAATCACGAAAACATGCCTGAGTGCTGCATAGGTGGTTTCTGCTTTAATTCCTCACCCATATATACCCAGCTGATGCCTTTAATCGCAACCTCTGCCCGTCGATAGTTCTGAATGTTGTCTGCTACCACTTAGAGACCAGTTTGGAACTCAGTTGGTCCAGAAGGCAACTGCGGGTCAGGTGGGGAAAGCACTAATTAAAACACCTACAAACATTAATTCGCAGTAAGTCTGATTAAAGGATCACTGCAAGATTCTCAGCCTACCGAAAGCATCAAGTATCGTTGGCTACTATCTTTGTCCATTTACAATGTTGAGTTGCTACACTAACTTCCGCGCGTCATGGTACAACGTTAGTCCCTAAGTGTGATAATGACGGTATAATGATCACTAAAATGAGCCATTCCTGTTAAAGTGTTACAGGAGGAGCAACTGAAACATTACTCTAGCAGGTAGTGGTCCTGAACAGGTGATAGCAGTAAGAGGAGTCAGCCACATATCAATTTTAATACCGGTCGTGTGACTGTCCTGAAATAGCATTCAGACACTTCTTTCAGAATGTCAATCGCCCAATAGTAGGCCAGGTTTAGAAGATAGTAATCGCCCACGTACAGTATCAGATACGGTGCCGTCAGGATTGTGGCTCACTCAGTTGTAAAAGTCCAGGTAAGATCGACACTGGATCTCTCACACGTAACACAATCACCCAGGGTACTTTGTCTCATACAGCCCACACTCTATTAATTCGCCTTGAACACCATTGTCCAGAGCACTACCGAGCTCATGCAAAGTTTGTCCTTGGCTGCTCAATTTGGAGCCTGTCTTCCCTCTCTAGCTTCTGTTTTGACGTTTGACGTGTCTCCTTTGTTCAAACTTTGCACGAAATGACTCTTGTGTCCTTTGCCCAGATTCTAAACTGGACAAGAAGTGTGTTGAACAGAGCATTGACATCAGCAACTCACGTGCATAGCACTCATAGTACACATAGCATACGCAGAACGCTCATGGGAGTCTGATCACCACAAGTCAGATTGACAAACTCGGCTCCGGTAATACACGACATACCCTAGACGGAGGGTCCTGCTTAAATAGTGCGCATGACACTCCCCGTACTCGAGCACGGTACCGAAATACCGCTAACAGTAGACCATGTTACAAAACCTATATCTCATGCTAAATAACCTGGCGGAGAGATGACACTAAGCAGTTTGGGTCCGGTCATAACTCTGAGTTAGGAATGAACCCTCAGCAGAATCCCATCTTCCTGTTGTAACTCACATAGTTTTCATACAAAGCGCTTCACGGGTTTCAACGTTCGCTTGACCTCTCACAACCATTTCCTTACGAACTCTCACTAGGACTATCAAGCGTTGCTCTCATCTCCCATTAGATCTCATTTTCAACTAGAATAGGGGAGACTCTTGTCTCTTGTAAAAGGAGTGAACTCTGGCTGATAGGATGAATCTCCTTTGATGAGTACTGTGAACTGAGTACTTATCAAGAAGCTCGCCAGGGTCAGTCGACAACCCCACACACACGGAGTCTCTTCAAACGAAGGATGTAACAATGACTCATGATTACCTCAAACATAAAAGTACATCACACTGCGAGATTGAAGAGCCAAGCAAGAATACGAGAGAAAAACCTTGCCTTAGTGCATACTTATCCTCATTCGATGAAGGCTCAGGTCCACTAGCTCTTTGGATGGGTTATTAGATCAACGCTCACGTTGAGTGGAAGTGGTGATCAATGAGCACGGGTTCGAGATGATCTAACTATAGGTATGAGCATCCATCCCTCTGCGAGGTCATTCAGCAGACCAGTTACCATCAGCAGGCAGGTCATCGAACAGATAGAGGACAATCAGACTACTAGCAGACATGTTATTGAAAAACAAGCATTGTCACGCCAGGAAATGGCAGTTTTCTCAAGCCAGTGGGACTAGAACTAAACTCACCCCGTTCCCAATCAGTGACTTGCTTGGTGAGCACGTCTCACAACAAGTTGCTAGACATATATCGAACTACGACGATAGTGGCAGCAAACTGCTTTGTGAACTCTTAAATGCCAGTGAGACCAACCGCAAGGACAAATTGAGTCACGTTCACTACGGGGGTCAGGGTTACCTGATGATTTCGACCTCCTCCGTTAATCACCCTCGTAGCTAGATCACATGCACACCCCTTTTCTTTGTGGCTCAAAAGACAGAAAACCGACAATCACGAGGATGTACTCTAAGTAATGAAGGTACAAGAAAATAGCACCAATAAACGATCCAAGAAGCCTCAGTGCCCATATCTCAGTAGAAGATGCGCAAGAAAGGGGTCAATAACGTCAACTTCAGGGTACGTGCACCGCTTCCAACATCCAGCCAGCAGTCCTCCGCAGTTAGAGCACACATAGGTCCTTCTCTCTCTGGAGCGCGGTAATCGCCATGTAGGCGAAGACAAAGACATCATCACAGTGAACTACAGTAAGTGACGACGAAAAACTTTTCCCTCGCCCCGCTCATACGGATAGTTCCTGGCTCAACAACGATTCGCGCACATTCTGACTTCTGACAAGCAAGGAAGCGATCTACTAGCTGAACATCTCCTTACAACAACCCCTATTAACTCCCCTCAGGTCTGATCCCCGCACACGCTTCTTGCTCGATCCATCTCACCGTCCCTGTTATCTCGCTGTTCACCCACTTTCTGGCCTGTCCCTCCTAGGCTTTATTCAAGCTCTCGCTCATTATCAGTCACTGACAAGAAAGCGAAGCTGAGCGAGACATCTGGCATCAGATCTGCCTCATGCGGGTATTGAGAGAAGAGAGAGGAGAGAAGTAGGGAGCAGAGCATCATAACCAGCAACGTCAACAAGTATCCCCACTTGCGTCCCCCACACTCGCATTAATCTCGACTCTACCCTCTTACACGTCAGTGTCTCTTCTTTCTTGAGTACAAACGCGCGAAAGCATCCTTTTTTTTTTTGTCACCCTCGTTATCTCCGCTCCTTGAAGGTGCTCGTCTTTCTCCCTCGTTCATGCTCGACTTAGCCCAGCTCCCGAACCCAAGAGAGGCGTTAGCATACCCCGCCGGAAAGATGACGTCAACTGAAGTCATACTCCCCCCCTACGCATGATGTACCCGTCTGACCTTTTTTTTTTAACGTCCCCCTCCTTTCTTTTTCTTTGCGTCGACTTGTAACTGTCTCTTGGTTCTCAGTCCCTGCGTCGCCGTGAGCTCGCCTCGGGCCTGCCCTCCACTGGTCCAGTAAACGGGTGGTCCTGCTTCCACTGTTCCCACCTGTGGCAAGACTGAGACGTGGCCTCCAAGTCACTCTCTATGCTCTCGGCCTCGGTATCTCGATCCATGTGTCGTTGCTCTCGATCCACCGTGTCCGCGGAAGTCCCCTCATCCTGGTACGCGATAGTCACCCACATATCATTTGTGACCCCGTCCCGTCTGCACCTCCTCTCAGCACGGTCCCTAGCCTTAGTAATCGCCATCTGCAGGTCTGGGTCCACTCTCATTTCTTCTTCTCTCCCCCCTTCCACGTTTATCCTTAGCTTCAACTCCCGCCTGCTGTGGCGGTAGTCGAGCACGACCGTCACTGTAGGGCCGTCCACTGACATCCACTCCCACCAGCAGAGAGACAGGATGCACCTCGGCCTATAGCCGTATAAACCGCTGCTCCTCACCATGGCTGTTGTTTCGAAAGGTCTAGTCAATATCAGGATACCAACTCACTAATAATTATACCTGAATACTCAAAGCACAAGGGCGAGCACTCAGAAGGCCTCCCACACTCACCACACTCGCCAACCGTCTCTCCTTCGAGCTCACTAGTACTCGGCGTAGCGAAATCGCTTGAGCTCAGAGTAAAGCGCTCTTCTATCAACAATCCCACCCTCGCTCTTTATAGGGCTGCCACTTATCACGGTCCCTGCGTTCTGAACAAGGGAACCGCAGATAAATCCCTAGTATTTTATTTTCCAACAATTTTACAATTCGTAAAATAGTGAACTAAAAAAAAACAGAATAAAGAAAGGAAAATCAGGGGGCAGAACATCAACGGTCACAGCGCCGACTTTCCGCGCGAAGTGACCGCCACCCAAGCAGCGGTCCCATAACGGGACACTGACCGGCAAGCCTCCCGGTTTAAAAGGAAACGTCGGGTTATAGTCACCGGGTACCCGTGTCCGACGGCAAGGAGGGGGCTTATGACTCTCCTCTGAGGAGGGTGGTAAGCCTCCTACCAATGCAACCGCGGGTCGCCGCTCTTTTGGGGTCCCACTACGAGGCGTTCATCCATGCGAAATCATCTAGAGGGCGGCGATCAAGGTTCAAAGATGAACCGTTGGCCCACCCTTCGAAGTGACAGAAACCGAAAGGAAAATCGCGCCTCAGAAATCGGTAAGATAATAACAATAATAATAAAATAATCTAATGTAAAATATGAATATAAATCATAACGTTGCCGCTGTCAGAAGTCACTAGATCGGCCCAGACTAAGGCGAGGGTCTAGATCTGCGCGTGGTCCTGACACTTGACCCTCCCCTTTTGTTTTTTTTTTCTTCCTTTTTTTTTTTTCCTTTTCTATTCGACTATATCAGGGAGCCTACGTACCTAACCCATAACCCGGTAGGGCACTCGGTGCACAGTAGAAAAGGCCGTGCAGGTCTTTTCACTTTCGCGTCCAAGGGCGATCCCGGCGGCTACCACGTCTACAGGCCGGTAGTGCCCTGCTATACAGCAGGGCGCCGAGCCTTCGTGGACCTATGGAAAGCCCTATGGCACACCCTTTTGCTGAGGGCAGGCACCGACAGGACCGGTCCACGTCAAGGTACAACCGGGTACTAGGGATCGTAGAGGTTCGGAAACATGCCTACAGGCTGCGACGTCGGAGCTAGAGAGTGATACCAGGCAGGGACTTGGTACGCAGAGGAGGGCCGGGACACCGCGCCCTCCAACATGATACCAAACCCCCACCCAGCGTCCCCGCAAGGTCTAGACACTTGCGCAACAGGTATAGAATAAACTGCTCCGGCAGTGCACTCATCCTTTTTCGTTGAAACTCGTGGTGTAGTTCGTATCGCAACTTTTGCGCTAGCTGGTCTCTCGCATTCTCACGAGGCCCGCGTTCTTCCTTTTTATTGCTCGCTGTAACCAGCGCAATCTGCGCAACTAATTTTCTTCTTTCCTGGGCACGGAACCGGGCCGCCCAGCCGACCAGCGCCTGCCCAAGGGAGGTCCCGGGCGGCCTGGCCGGGCGGGCGGCCCGGTTGGGGGTCGGGCACCCCCAGCACACCTTGTCGGGGGGGGTTTCAGACCCCGAATCGCCGTGAGCTGGTGTCCCCAGGGCCTACCGGGTCCGACCAGGCCTGAAAAAAGGCGCGTCGGGCCCGTGAAGCCAGCTTTTTTTTTTTGAAATTGTGACGGCCCTCCGGCCGTCGATCATCCATGATCGACAGCCAGAGGGCCGTTTGATGTTTGGAGGGAAAACGACGGCCCGTTTGAGCAGTCGACTGGCTGCGGCGGCCTGCATCGGCTGTCCAAACGGGGCCTTGGTCTTCCCCCGCCGGCGCAGTTCGTGGTTCAGCTGCCCGTCGTCGTGGAGTCGCCCGTTATCTCCCCCGTCGTCGTGGAGCCGCCCGTCGCCATCGCCTGGGAGCTTTAATCCCCCGTCGCCGTGGAGCCGCCCGTTGCCCGTCGCCAGCGTCTTGGAGTCGCCAGCGCTATGGAGCCGCAAGTCGCCCGTCGCCGTGGAGCCGCCCGTCCCCCTCTCATCATCATCATCATCATCTTCTTCTTCTTCTTCTTCTTCTTCTTCTTCTTCTTCTTCCTCTTCTTCTTCCTCTCTCCTCCTCCTCTTCCGGCCATCTTGTTTTTCTTTTTTTTTTTGTTCCATTCGTCAGCGATAGGTCGCGAGATAAACGACGGGTAAGAAAAAAAGAAAAAAAAACTGCTCCCATCTTCTTCTTCTTCTTCTTCTTCTTCTTCTTCTCTCCTCCCCCGCCTCCCCCTCATCTTCTTCTCCTTCCTCTTCTCTCCTTTGCCTCCACTTCCACCCATCTTCTTCTTCTTCTTCTTCTTTTTCTTCGTCTTCTTCTTCTTCTCTCCTCCTCCTCCTCTTCCGACTATCTTTTTTTTTTTTTTGTTTCATTCGTCAGCGATAGGTCGCGAGATAAATGACAGGTAAGAAAAAAAAAAATAGAAAACTGCTCCCTTCTTCTTCTTTTCTTCTTCTTCTTCTTCTTCTTCTTCTTCTTCTTCTTCTTTTTCCCCGTCGTCTTCTTCTCCTTCTTGTTCTCTCCTCCTCTTCCGTCCATCTTCTTCTTCTTCTTCTTGGACCGCCATACCCTACCGCCCTGCTTGGACCGTACCCTACCGCCCTGTTGCCACCATACCCTACCGTCTTGCCTCCCTCTTCTTCTTCTTCTTCTTCTTCTTCTTCTTCTTCTTCTTCTTCTTCTTCTTCTCTCCTCCTCCGCCTCCCCCTCATCTTAGGATAAACGAAATCCTAAGGCATCGCAGAGCCCCCAACCTAGTATATCCTCGGTATCACACATGCAGCAAAACAGCAGGCAACATATATGCAGAGTCCCCAACACCCATAAAACCTGTCTCTTATACACATCTAGATGTGTATAAGAGACAGGCAGAGTCCCCAACACCCATAAAACTCCACCACCTCAACCCCCCCCCCCCCCCCCCCCCCCCCCCCCAACCCCCCCCCCCCCCCCCCCCCCCCCACAAAATTCTTTCCCCCTTCCCCCCCCCCCCCCCCCCCACCCCCCCCCCCCCCCCCCCCCCCCCCCCCCCCCCCCCCCCCCCCCCCCCCCCCCCCCACCCAAACTAAAATTTTATTGCAGATTCAAGGTCCCCTCGCCGAGCACAGCACGACCCCGCCCTCAAAAAAAAAAATAAAAAAAATTATGGGCTGTTTTTTGGCCCGCCCGGTTTGCCCGGGCGACCTGCCCGGGCCCCGCCCGGCAGGTCGGCGTCCGTACTCAGCTTTTTTCCTCTTTTGCAGTTCACAACTCCCACATCGCAGTACCCCTTAGCAAGACGCCCTCTCTTCTCTCTTACTTTCTTCTTAGTCACCATCTCGTTTTCACCATACCTGAAGCACATAGGGGACAGGGAAGAGGAAGAGGAGGAAGAGGAGGGAAGGCGCGCGACCAGCCGCCGGCTCGCGCTCAGCATGAATATAGTTCAGAGGAGGATGAAGATAAGCGACGAGGCTATGGTGTTCACTCGAGACCTTACAATGAAAAAAATTCCCAGAATTAAATAATAATTCTTTAGCAAAATTACCCAGGTTATTGGATCGGACGTCCTGGACCCCCCTGACCGTCCGGGATGTCCGACCGGACGTCTGGTCGGATGTCCGACCGGACAGGGGTTGTCCGACCTAGCGCAAAAAAAAAACAAAAAAAAAAAACAAGTTCTCAATAAACTCTAAAAAAAGTATATGTTATGTAACATAATAATACAAGCAACTTTTGCCTTGGACTCATGTTCAAATTCGCAGTCAATCATGAGTTAAAAACTAGGTTACCAATGGTCCGAAGACCAGACGTCTCCACCGGACGTCTCCCCCGGACGTCTCCCCCCCCCATTTCCGGACGACGCCTTTTTGACACCAAAAAAAAAAAAATTAAAAAAAAAAATTATGACAGTGTTGCTCATGGCCTAGAGACCCCCCGCAAAAAAATTCAGATTATTCTGAGCATTTGCTGATAGGGGGGTATTTGAGGGGGGAGGGGGGGGTAGAAGGGGTTTTGGTGGGGATAGGAGGGGTATAGATGGGGGAATGAATCTTTAAAGACTTTTATTATTTATTCTACCGGCCCAAATGATCCAAAAATTTTTTGGCATACACCTAATGCAAGGTGGAAGCCACATGATTTTTTTCAATTTTTTTTATTTTTTATTTTTTATTATTATTATTTTTGCGCTAGGTCGGACATGCCCTGTCCGGTCCGACGTCGGACCAGACGTCCGGTCGGACATCCCGGACGGTGAGGGGGGTCCCGGACGTCCGGCCCGGTAACCTAGGTTAAAAATCGAAAACCGAACATTCCATCTTAAAAAATGTCATTCCAATCTTACTTCCAAACTTGCATTCCAAGAATAGGGTATCCTTTCTTATTTTGACTGCATGCTAGAGATGGAATGAAAGTCTAGATGAGTTCATGAAATATTTTAATTGGACTGTCATTCTAATTAAGGATTTTCAGTCATAAATAGGTTAATCCAATTTAAATTAGAAAATATTTGTTGTAGTAGAATGAAAATTTAATTAAAAATATTTCATAAACTCATCCAGACTTTCATTCCATCTTGAAGAAATAGATATAGCTGAAAGGGAAAACTCATATTTAGACGGGAACTTATCAAATAAAACTGGAAATTTTAGAATTGGACGAAAATTGGAATGATAACTTATAAACATGAAGGATTTTTTTTTTATGGAATGTTTTTTCAACTTTCATTTCTCGTAGGAATTTTTCTGTTGTACCCTCGCCACTCGTTGCCAACGTGGTACGAAAGGACTCCATCCCCAGACATGATGGAGCATTTTCGGAAGAAATTCGATGCGCGCTACGGCGCGCCCAGTACTTCTTCCCCTCCGTATACTCCTAGGGCCCCTACCTCTCCCACAATTAGTAGAGCCCTAGTATCGGTTTCAACATCCTTTATCCCATGTGCGATCTCTCCCTGTTCTTACACTAACGGTTGTACCCTTTCTTGTATTTTCTTCCTCCTCGTCTTACTTCAGGTTGAGTTCATGATTGTTTTCTATCTTTTGTATAAGCACGAGACCTTCTCTTTGAGTCTCTGAACCTTCTTTCTCTTTAACTTCTCAGTATTTCTCATACCTAATACTGTCTCTGGTTTAAGAGTTAGAATACCTTAAGACTGGAGATGAAGGTTCCTTGCGAACCAGGCCGCTTGTCGGCCACCAAACAAATTTAAGAATGATTTCTCGTGTGCTGTTGACTCTGACCTCTTGATGTTCTGAAACCTGTTCTATCTGAATTTTCAGACAGAAAAATAGTGTCTCAACCTTTATCTTAGCTGCCAAATTGGAAGTACTGTCAGTCTGATACCAATGCCTGTGGTACTCATCCAGTCTACCATGCTGGGAGTACAGCATACCAAACCCTTTTTCTATTCTCTGGCTTGAGTGAGATGTGTTCTCAAGTTCTCAAATGACTCAGGGGATACCAAACCCTGTTTTCTTTCCCTCATCTGAGTGAGGCGTCTCCTCAACTTCTCATATAAAAGGAAGGGGATACCAAACCCCTTTTCTTTTCTCTGGTCTGGGGAACTTCAAATAAGTCTTTATATACCTGCAAAACAACAAGTTTCATAGACAACGAATCAGAGCCCCAGCGAGCAGACCCTCTGACGACCAGCAATTAAGCAGTAGCAGATTAAAATAAAACCCATAAATAAAATAATAAATATCACATAAGAGCTCTTCACACCCAAAAACTATTGATTGCCTTGGGTTTGGCCCACCACTGGCCAGGAATGCCAGACCTCCCGTTAGTCTGACATACCTCATTCAGCCCACCTCAGGCCAGGACTAGTCAGACCATTTATCTTGACATCCCCTTCGACCTGCCTCCAGGTTAGGACCAACATACCCACTACTCGAGTATGATAGCCCTTTGGCACTCTCGCCAGGATCCCCAGACTATAGCGGGTCTGGTCACCCTGTGATAGTAGAGCTCCCGTCAGTCAAACAGTCCCGAACCCGGATTTGACCACTGCGGTAGGGGACCGGCTCACCCACAAGTTTTAGGCTAAGGGCGCTGGCTGCCCCGCCCAGATTTTTGAACGTAGGACCCGGTCTAACTACGATTTAAGGCTCTTTCGAACCTTACTAGATTGCAATCTCTGACTACGGTAGGGTTCCAGCTGACCCCTTTCAACCTCACAGGCAAGACCCCCTGAGTTTTAGCCTCAGCCGACTACGGAATTTGACACTCGCGTCGGGGACCTGCTGACCCCACCAGATTGCAACCTCCTGTGGTAAGGCTCTGGCTGGCCCCGACAATCAATGGATTTTCAGGTTAGAGAAGAAGATCCCAGGCACAGACGATCAGGCAAGCACATCATAACCCACAAGCAGACTGACCATGCCCCAAATAACAGGACAAATATTTATCAAGAGACGTCCCTTTAGTTTCAAGAGGCACTGAACAACAACATGATAACCAGCACCAAGCCCCTGCAGGAGACCCCCCTGTCAGCCTCAAGAAGAATACTTAGTGCTGGCCCTAGAGAGGTCCCTTCCCTCAGCTGGGAATTTCTTTTCCATGAGACGTTCCGTCAGTCCCAAAGAAATACTGAAATGTTGATCTAAGAGAGGTCTCTTCCCTCATCTGAGTGAAGACAGACAACTTAGTTAAGAAACACGAAGTCTCTTTACTGACAACTCTCAGTCAGATAAGGCTGGACTTCTTTATCTCTGTCCTCATCTGAATTTTCTTGGATGGACAACTTAGTCAGAGACACGAGGTTCTTCTGCTGAAAACTCTCAATAAGACAGAACTGAACTTCTTTATGCCCAACATACTTTTCTCTTTATCATAATAATAATACTGATTACATCTTCTGATTTGTCACTGCCATGAGTCCCTCTTATCTTTGACACTGCGTCAATACTTACGAAAACTGTATCTCACAGTTATTTCCCCACTCCCAGGGACTTGACACTCATGGATCGACGGTAGCCCTGCATCAAATATATAGTCTCATAAACTATTTTGTTTGCTGAAACGAAAAATTAATTGACATGCTGAAAATTGAAATGTTGAATTGACCATGCAAAAACGATTTCAATCTGCTGAAAGTTTAGTCTTGCTGTCTCATTGTCTTACTGTACTTTTTCTGTTAGTTCTAAGGAGTTGTTCTCCTACTGGACGGTTGATCCTATTTTCCTCTCTTTGCGGTTATTGAATGGATCAAATCAGGTTCTCTGAAAATGAACTTACGAAGTCTCGATCCTAATACCATGTCATAAACCCTGGATCCATTCATCTATGAAATCTCATAAACTTTGCCTTCTGCTTCTCTTGTGATTCTGTAAGGACCAAACCATCTGGGCTCCAACCGTTTAGTCCACTGAGTCTCAAGGGAACTATCGAACAAAAGGACAACATTACAAACTTTCAGTTTTTCTATTCTTATGTATATTTTCTTTTTCCACCTCTCTTGATGTGATAATCTGTTGGAAACCATTCTCTTTGCCGCATCCGGCAATGCTTGATCAACTTCTGATATTTGTCTCATTCTGATCTGGACGAGCTCTGAAATTGAATAGTTTCTCTAACTTTTTTGACTTGTTTATGTCTTGACTACGTTCTTAATAGGCAAAGTAACATATCAGTCATACCACAGGGTAAATGGAGCATAACCGGTAGTTCTTTTGACAGTAATATTGTCAGCGTAGACCGCAGCTCTCAATACCATTGACCAACTACTGAGATTTCCTTCACACCACTTGCCCAATGAATCTTTCAAGGTTCTGTGACCTCTTTCTACAGGTGCATTTGCTTGAGGATGATAGGTAGTCACATATCTAATTCTAACGTCCAATCTGAGAGTGGTTCTTCTTACAATTTCATTTTTGAATTCTGACCTTTTATCTGAGACAAAATCTCTGATAAAAGGATATCTGAGATAAATTTTCTCTATCCAATCAGCCACCTGTTCGGCTGTCTTCCTTCTCAGAGTTTTTGCCTCAACATATCCAGAGAAATTATCTCTCATGTTCAATATATATCTCATCCCGCCCTTGCCTAATGGCATGGTGATGAGATGTAAATGAACTTTGCTGCCTGACTCTACCAAAATAGTGGGAAATAAAGGTTCAATCATTCTTGTGGTAGACCTCTTCTGACATAACATACATGATTTACAAACTCTGAAAATCATGTCTCTCACGTCAGGCCAGAAGTAGAGTTTGACTGTCTTAGAGTAGGTTGCCTCAGCAGCTCTGTGGTCATCTGCAATCCCCTCATGTAGAGCAGCAATGATTTCTAATTGTCTCTCTTTACCACAGACCACTCTTAGTGGAGGCAGTCCTCCCTTACCATCCACAAAGAGATGTCCTCTTTTTAATCTGAACTTCTTCCTTGAATTTTTACAATAATATTCTTTTAGCTGTTCCTTTTCCATCTTCTTACCAATCTCTTGATAACTTCCATCGTATTCTTCATAAGTGAAAAATATTTCTTCCACTTTCTTTTCACCTTCTTCTTCTTCTTTTGAGTCAGAGCTTTCCCCTATTTCATGAGCATCCATTGTCGCTGCGTTAACTCTAGCGTACCAATCATTTGGCTCATCCTCTTCTTCTTTCCCAATGATCGACTCATAAACATAAGCATCAGGGATCTTTCCCCAGCTGTCTCTCTCTTCATACTATAAACTCCACTTATAGGAATTTTGTATCTCATAATCTTCATTATCCTTTTCATTCAGAAAATATCAACATAGGCAAATTCTTCAATCGTTCCATTTACATATTTTTCTTCATATTTTCTCCTCTCAACCCGGCTTAGGCAATCCGCCATGTTCTTGTCAGTAGGAAACTTTTCCAGCTTAAAATCAAAGGTCCAGATGAAGGCAATCATCCTGCCGATTATTGGATCTACTTGCTGGTGCTTCTTTATGGCCTCAATCACAGCAGATGCATCAGTCCTCAAAATGAATCTCCTCTCTAGTACGTAGTGCCTGAAGCACCTAAGGCTGTGGATGATTGTCAGCAACTTTTTTTTGAATTGGGTATAACCTCTTTCTGTAGAGTTAAGAGTCCTGCTCTCAAATCTCAGAGGCCTCTCTTTCTCATTCTTATCTTTCTGAATGAGCACTCCACCCAGAGCAACTGGTCCTCCATCAGCCTCAATAATAAAAGACATCCCTTCCTCATCATCATAAAAAGACATTCCTAGCACTACACCCCCATCTTTTAATTTCTCCTGCAAATTTTCTGCAGCGGCTTGTCTCTTTTCATTCCATATTAAATTAGCCCCTTGCCTTACCATCTCCCTCAGAGGCTCTGCAAGGGTAGCAAAATGAGGAATAAAAATCCTCCAAAATCCACAGACACCCAAGAAGCTTCTGACGTCTGTCACTCTCTTGAGTGGCAGAGACCAGTTTAAGATCTTGTCTATCTTTTTGGGGTCAGGACTCCTACCGTTGGCGAAACATCTGAAACCCAAGATGATTACTTCTGGTTGAAAGAGAAGGGACTTTGGTCCACTGGCAGTCATGTTGTATTTCTGAAGTCTCTCTATGACAATTTTTACTCCTTCAGCGTATTCCGAAACAAACTTTCTGACTCCACTCGCGACCAAAGTCTCATCCCTTACGAGGGGTCCTTTCACAGGATTGTCATCAATGTAGGGGCTGGTTACTTAAGGAGAAATGTCGTGCATGATTTGGATCATATCCCTTTGAACCACTACCACACCATTAGTCCAACCCTGAGGTACCACGCACATTTGAATGAACCCTCTGGCGTGTGCATAGCAGTCATTGGCCGACTAGTGGGATCAATGAGAAAATGATCATAGCCAGAGTATAAATCAACTAGGGAATAAATGCATCGACCAACAAAAAATTCAGAGAGGAGATCAGCATAAGGAAGACTACCTGCATCACGTACCGTCAGAGAGTTGAGCTTCTAAAGATTCTGAATCCATCTCAATCCGCCTTCCGGTTTCCAGAAGCAAAACCAGTGGTTAGCATACGGTCCATCAGCAGGTTCAACAACGTTAGATGCAATCTTCTTGTCAAGATATTTTACTACCTCCGCTTCTTCTTTCAGGGCATACTTGGTTGGCCTATCATTCCATGGAATATGATCAACCGTCCAAATCTTGGCCATTTTGATCATGTCCACGTCCAACCGCCCTCTTTCTTCATCATTAAAGGAGAATGCACCAGAGAACTCCTGACACATTTTGAAGATATATTATTTCTTTTTAGGTAGGATAAACTGATCCGAGCCTATCTTCATTGTGTCAAATCTCTCTTTGATGACTCTTTTTCCGAATTTTGCAGACTTTCTTAATGCTTTAATAATTTTCCTATTTTTTTTCATTGCTTCATCATAATCCTTTTCTATTAGGACTGCCACTGAGTTTTTCTTCACTCCCTTGGGCTTGTATTTTCTTTTTGATCCAGTGACTATTTTCCTAAAAATAGATGAGCCGATGCAAATTTTAATTTCATCTTCCCTCCTTTTGCCATCTCTAGAACTTTCTTAAATGCCTCAATTTGTCCGTCTTCATCCTTGAGATTACCAAGGGCCTTTATCATTTTTGAAACTTGATTAATACCCACTGAATTTTTTTTTTTAACCTCTTGTTTGCCTTCTTCTCTCAGTATCATAATCATTTTAGTAGACTCTTCTTTTCTGATTGAATTAGCAGACAATCGATGCTTGAAATCATTCTTACTGCAGACCATAAAGGTCTGTTCCTCAGCTGTCTGAGGATCATGTAGGCCGATCCAAGATGACCCTTCATGACCGAAAAATTGGACTGCCTCCATTGTATGCAAGAATGAAGTGTCCAAGATACAATCATGATCCAGTTCCGACACTACAAAGCTCAGTAATTCGACTGACATGGTCCCAACACTGATAGGCAGATTGTCAATAAATCCTGCCACATAAAGTTTTCCTGCAATATTACTCAGTATGTTTTGTGCAGGTCTATCAATAGATAAATCACAAGCCTCCATCGTTTTTCGGGAAAGGAGTATCATCTCTGCCCCAGAGTTCAGTAGGGCTCGAATCTTCACTTAATAACAATAGAAAAATTCCCACGAGAAATGAAAGTTGAAAAACATTCCATAAAAAAAAACTCCTTTATATTTATAAATTATTATTTCAATATTCGTCAAATTCTACAATTTTCAATTCAATTTGATAAGTTCCCGTCTAAATATGGGTTAGCCCTTCCAACTACATCTATTTATTCAAGATGGAATGAAAGTCTGGACGAGTTTATGAAATGTTTTAATTACACTCCCATTTTACTACAACAAATATCTTCTAATTTAAATTGGATTAACCTATTTATGATTGGAAATCCTTACTTAGAATGACAGTCCAGTTAAAATATTTCATGAACTCACCCAGACTTTTATTCCATCTCTAACATGCATTTCAAATAAGAAAGGATACCCCATTCTTAGATGAAAATTTTTAAAATTGGAATGACATTTTTTTAAATGGAATGAAAATTTAAAATTTAGAATGTAATTTTACTATAGAATGATTATTTAATTCTGGAAATTTTTTTCTGTAGTAATTAACCCAATGGTTGCGAACCTCATTTTGCAACCTGGCAGTGATCTGTTCACCTGACTGAAAAAAATTGATCCCAAGTAGTTAACTTCTAATTTCTTCTTATCAATCAGTCTCTTTAGTTCTTCTCTCAGCTTGGGTGCTAGAGTCATTGCTTTCTTGAAGGACAATATTACTTTTGTCTCTTCCAACATTTTTGTAATTATGTCAGTAATCACTGTCTCATCTTCCAAATCACTCTTGAGAATAAATTTCCTCTTCCTTCCTTGTTCATTCTTCCTATGTGGAAGTTCTGGTTCTGGGTCATCAAGGATCTTAATCAGAGATTCCTCAACCTTCCTTCTTTTCTTTTCCTCTACCATTTGAGGCGTCAAGCGTGCTTGAAGGTTTGTCACTTCACCAAGCACGACACTAGGTTCCATGACGAATTCTGGACGTAGATTACCATCAAACGACATCATGTTGGCCAGAAGGTGAGCCGTTTCATTAGAATGAGATTCTACTAATTCAGAAGGATTCTGAGAAGTAAAATTTCCTTCTAGTGGAGGCTACCTTGTAGAAGGCTCGTCAAACGCGTCCTCTATCAATGTTAAGGATTGTAGAGACAGCTCAATCACGACGTGAGGACCACCTGTTTCCTGTACAAGCTCATTAGGCAACTCATCAATAAGAAAATGAACATTCACATTAGGCTTTCTTTTCTTCTTCTTCTTCTTCATCTTTTCGTCATGTTTAAGAGCGAGAAGTCTCAAACCTCCTGGATGTCTGGGGTCCAACTTGTTCAATGAACTATCACAGACATGACCCATTGCATCATTTTTTGCCACCCCACTCCTTACATCCTCCTCAAGAGGCCTGCAATATGTGGTAGCGTGACCCCCTTCACACAATAGTAGCAGACAAAACTCTTCTTAGGACGGTCATCATACTTCCTTCTTTCTCTGTTTCCTCTGTCATCATTCCCTCCATTCTTTCTGGATCTAGAGGAGTCTCATTTCTTACCATAACCCTCATCATCATCATTATCATCTTCCTCTTTAGTTTCAGTTTTCTTCTTCCCTCTGTCATCCACATCATGGTTAGCAGGCATTGCAGGCATAAAGTTAGCCATCACTCTCTGAATAATATTTCTAGCACTTAGATTGTTCCCTCTGTTCATACCATTTTCAGTCTCCCAGTCCTTGACCAATGTACTGATATGATCCAATGACAATTTCTTATGAGAAACTGTAGGTAGAGTTCTAACAATTGCGACCATTTCATCCAATGTGAGAGGATAGTGCTGAGCCTGATTGAGGACTGCTTGCCTTTCCGTGTCAGTAAAATTTGTCAAAAATACATGGAATCTTAGAGCTTCACCCAAATATGGAATTCTTCTTGCTGTTTGGATTAAGGTCTGAAGAAAAACATTAAAAGTGTCACACTTAGCTCTTCTGATGTTGGGTAAATCCTTAGTTGTAGTTGGAACTGGATCTTTCTCAAATTCCTTTTTCATTCTCTCTTTAACCTCTTCCCATGTAGTGACGCCTTCCATCACTTCCTGAACTGCCAATCTTGAGTCAGTATCACAGTATGATAGAAAGTGTTTAAGTCGTTGCTTGTCTGTCCAGCCGTAACTGAGCTCAAATAATTCATACTCGTCCAAGAAATCATTAACCTGAGGTCCTCTGAAACATGAAATCCTCTCATCTGGCCTCTTTGCTGTTGCAATATCTCACACTCCTTTAATTGTATCGACTCTCTCGACCAGTTCCCATATAACTCCAACCAAGGTCTCTTCATAAGTCCCTGCAGAAGAACTTGGTCTCCCTCGTCCTGCCATCTTAACCGTAGACTTTCTAGGATACTTTTTTTTTTTTTTTTTTGTCACTTATACCCATTTTTTTCTTATTTTTCAGTCTCTCACTCTTCTTGCTAGAGATACAGGTTCGTTTCTCTCCTCTCTTGTCTGCTCTACCCCTTGAGAATTTTGCACATAGAGGGTATATGCAATAATAGTCTGGGTAGTAATCAAAGACAATGCAATCCTTCTCAGTCTCCCAATATAATCCTCAATCAACTTTCTTTCATCATTTCTGTTCAATCTTCTATTATACCCCTTCACGGTACCCCGAATTATAAAGTATCGTGTTAGGTTTATAATCTTATAATCAAATTGCATTGCTTACAATCCACCGTTGATTCTTCTAGCAAGAGAAACTCGTTCTTTGGAAGAGTGATATGATATTCTCTAAACTGTTCCCGCTCTCACCACCTTTAATATATAGCTAATTTCAGTCTGATCAGTGACAACTCTCAGGGAAGAATCTCTCATATGATCTAGGAAAGGTTGCAGGAACTCAAGCTCGTCCATGGTAGAGAGATTTCTGTCAGAAATTCAAAGAGTTCCTTCTACCTTGACTATTATTCCTTCAAGTACAACCCGAAGCGTTAGTTGCTTAGCCAAACTGGGCATCGTTGATCACTAGGACCGTCATCAAAGGAGATAAATCCCAGAAGACACTTGATCTGGGATCTCTAACTGATGCTCAAACTTATCCACGAGTAGGGACTTTATTATTACTGTAGAATCACTCTCTCTTGCTTTACCAATGATGACAATAGCTTCTAGAAGAGACATCCAATCTCTTCTATCTTCAAAGCCATCAGTAGTTAAGAGGTTAGGAAGTCTCTCAAATTGTCTAACTTCTTTCCCCAGGTTACCTTTCTTTTCAATTTCTCTAGCCACTCTTTGGTTCTTATGAGACGTATATAAGCACTAGTTCGACATTTCAAATAATCATCTTCCTTTTCTAGGCAAGCTGACTCATAAATCCTTACGTCCAGACTGCCAGTATTCAAGAATTTGACCACTGGAATGTGAAGTATTATGGACCCTTTCATGCAAGTATCATATCTCAAGATTACAAAAGGATTATCATACCCGGTTACCTCATAAAGTTTGCCTTTCACGGTAGTGATCTTAATTACTGAGAGTATTCTTCTTGAGCTCTCTTCACTTTCCATACAAAATCTATCATGGCAGACCAATTGTCTCTCAATGGATTGATATCGGGCAAGGGAGGAACTGAAAATCACTCAAAGTCAGTAAATCGAGTAGATCCAGTGAAACATTTATTTTCTCTCTCAAGTCTTTCTTTCTCTTTTAGCACAACCTCTTCAGCAAATCTCCAGCATCTCCCGTACACTGCATCAGTACTTCTTTCCTTTGGGACACAAATTGTCACATCATACATGTCCAAGTCCATAAAATAAAATGTCAGTATGTATAATCGTTCCTGCTCCCATCTACTCTCGACAATCTCATATCTGACAGCCTCATATGGGAACACATCTCTCTTACTTAGAGTGTTTAAGGATCTTAGAAGACACTCAACTTTCTCTTGATTTGGGCCTGAACCTCTGCCAAACTTTGACCTTCTCTGTCTCATTTCCTCTGCTTAAACCTCTTTAGTTTTCATGACCACCAGTTATTTTCTCTGACTTCAATACCATATTGATAATTGGTGGCCAATTAGCCCGTCACAGTAGTTGTCAGGAATAGGAGGGATCGAAACAATGTCATATGTCACTGATATTAAACCCCATTCCACTTTCTTCTTCTGCTTGATTAGGTCTGTCTTCTCATCGTAAAGATACTGCATTGCAATTTTGCATAACAAGTTAAAGGCCTCACCATCATCACAATCTCCCTTCTTGATATAAGGACGGATATCATAGATATCTCCCTCCCAGAAGCGAGCCAGTACTATGCTGATGACCGAATTGCCAGAACGATAAACCCAACAATGTTCATACTGATAAGGGAATGTTTTTTTGGTAGTCACTTTCGAGAGTTCTTTCAATGCATCAGAAGTCAGCATTCTTGATGAAGTCTCTGAGCTCTTGATTCTTTCTTCCCCTTCTCAGCGTTCTAAGGACATCATAGGCTCATGAGGCATACCTGAGATCAAGCCTGATTCTCTCTGATCAGTAATTTCAATCTCCTCCTTCGGTCCAGTGTGGTACCTCACACAAGAAAAAATAAGATTCAGTTAGCAACAAGGCTTCCTCACGAGAGTAATGACTCAAGAAAGATTGCAAAAACGAGTCTGAAAAATTTTAAAATTTTCAACAGTTCTCAAAGTCTAATCAAAGCTCAAAGCTGTTTGCTGACCCAGACTCATTCCGGAGACGAAAATTTTTCATGTCCCCGGCGCCATTTTTTTTGCATTTTTTTCAATCGGGCCACTTCAGGTGACCGGAGAGCCAACAGGCTGTCACGCAGGGTCTTAATTTTGATTACAATAAATAAAACAAATTAAATAATGCAAATCCCTTCCTGTGTTGTGCGTCCGACTTCGAGCGAGATCCTTCAATTGCGGTCTTCGCCGGTCCCCGGTATTATGAATCTTTTATTTTGATTCAAAATAGCAGAGATCATGCAAATAATAATTACAAAATTAAGGTGCGTCATGCATGCATCAATTTTTCAGTTTACTAATTTTGAGAACTGTGATAGAATCATCCACGAATGTAATCATCAAGCAAGAAACAATGCAAGAAGCAAGACCGACTGACTCGAGTAAAGGCAAGGTTAAGTGAGGGAAGAGTGAGAACTCATAATAGTTTCAGAAAGTACATATGAACAGACATGGTCAGCGCAGATCTCGAGTCCTTACTCATCCCTCTGGAATCTCGTGGTCAATCTCTCATTCAACTGCTCGTTTCTTGTGCTTTGATTCCTGTCTGCGTACTCTCTGAGATTATGGCTTCTGAATATAGAGCCACCTGAAGCCTGCGAGCTCCGAACACTTTTATCCAAGGTACATGACCCGGAAGTCAACCATGGAACATAACTCCTCCCATAAAGTGAGAAGGTATGGAATGGAGAAAACCCCTTGTCTTAGATGTTGGATATCTGATGGATCAGTCACTGCCTCGTAGTCAACTACCGCTGGAGAGACGTACCTTTTGCCAAATCAACCAGGTCACCCCAGTGAGAGCCGTCTGTCAGGGTAAAGGGTACCGAAGGCTGGGGATAGTCAGAGAAGAGCTTTGGTCCGAAGCTGCGGATCAGCTTAGTACCGCTCTCATCGAGCTCTCTCTCTCTCTCTTCCAGGTATCTGGCTGCTTCAGTCCAGACTGAGTCAAAATACTTATGAAACTCCTTGCCCTTCTTCAAATAGGGTCTCAGGTCATGAATGGTACCACCAGCGAACTCGGTATGGACCACATAGATGGATAGGTCGTACGATTGTGTCGCTCGGGTCATCGTGGACGGCCAAATGAAAGGCCAAGGGTCGCGGGCTTGAGTAGCGTGCATCCGCCATATTGCCACCCATCTTCACGCCACCCTTCCTCAAATGTGGTCACGGAAGGACCCCCCCGTCCTGAAAGCCTGCCCCTGTAACAGTGGCCATCCCCCTCCCCCATCGAAAAAAACTCCATGCTGGCCAGGAACGTACCCAACCACGAAACTCGTATTTTTCCCCTTTTATCGTCCAGACTGCTTGTTCACGCTGAGTCTCCCTGTGAAATTTTATATCCAGGTAAACTTCTTCCTCCCACCCGTTTCTCTTGTCCCTTTTTTATCTGATCTTCACCACCAAAACCTCGTCCTCCCTCATGACTATTCCACAGCCTAAGTCACAAGGTTACCAGACGGGCTCAGATAGCTCGTGTTGAAAGATGCAGAACACTCCTCAACCAGGAGCGGTACTGTGTGGCTGATGAATACTATTTTTTTCCTATATATATATATATGTATCTATATAAATATACGTATTGCAGGACTTTACTGAATCAAGAAAACATGCCTGAGTGATGCATAGGTGGTTTCCGCTTTAATTCCTCATACATATATACCCAGCAGATGTCTTTAATCGCAACCTCTGCCCGTTGATAGTTCTGAATGTTGTCTGCTACCACTTAGAGACGAGTCTGGAACTCAGTTGGTCCAGAAGGCAACTGCAGGTCAGATGGGAAAAACACTAATTAAAACGCCTACAAACATTAATTCGCAGTAACTCAGATTAAAGGATCGCTGCAAGATTCTCAGCCTACCGAAAGCATCAAGTACCGTTGGCTACTACCTCTGTCCATTTACAATGTTGAGTTGCTATATTCACTTCCGCGCATTATGGTTTCCTCAACCACTCGAGGGTGAACGAAATCTCCCTGCGAGCCAGAGTCCCATAAATCGGGGTACACCCTTGTAGATGTCCCTAGGCGAATAGGGATAATGGGTGGGGTGCGATCAAGGTCAGAAAGCAAAGCGAGAAGACGACGCAGAACGTTGACGTGTCTCGTGAGTCGCTCCTGACGAGCCTGCAGAATGCTCAAGTCCAAGAGAGATGACACAATGTCATTGTGAGTCGCCAGCTGAGCGCTACAACGGGCTGTGCGAATGGCGCGACGCGTCGGAAGTCTCAGGGAAGAAGCGCTAAATGCGGCGGTCTGTTGGGAGGCAAACGGTACCTCGACAGACGATGGGGCGGAGAAAACTGCATCTGTCGTGTCCTGAGGGTCCTCTGGTGGGGTAGCCAAAGGGGCAAACCGCGACTCGGTGGTCGGGAAGCCGGCTACGTGCGAGGCCTCAGGGGCATGGTGCACCGTGGCAAGGTGGATGGGGCTGGCCGGGCGGGGCCGGGGGGGGACTGAGATCGACGCTGACGAGAGATGTCAACGTAGTGCAGATCGAGGGCGGTATGGTATGGACACCGTGAGGAGGTGTGTCCATCTAGGCGGCAACGAAGGCAGCCGCGCCGGGCCTCGAGGGCGGCATGCTCCTAAGGGGATAGAGCTCCGCCAGGAGGGACATAACCGTGCGGGAGGTCTATCTGAGGAACCGTAGGTGTGCGGGCGCCAGCCTGTGCAACCCAACTGCGTGCACGACCCATGGCAGACATGGCCATCTGCACACGCTTGGCCATTGGGACAGTGTCGTCATCCAAGTGGTACTGGATGACGTCCCGAAGCTCGACGTCCTCGGGGGCATCGCCAATGGTAGGATCGAGCTCGGCTGAGGCGTCCTCTCCATACTCGAGAGAACTGTAATGCAGAGAGAATGGCGCTCCAGGTCGAGCCGGGCGACGAAAACGACCAGCAAACAAGGAGCGGCCTCGGGTGGTACCCCGAGACTGGGAGGTGACGGGTGGCCACGAAGAGGATGGGGCGACGGAGAAGCGACTGCATATCCTCTGGTACTGACGCGCAGCCTCGTATGCTTGCTCCGCGGAAGAGAATGATCGCCTTCATAGCTCTAGGCGGTAGTCAGTTGGCAGGCTGACAAGGAACCGGTCGGTGAGTGTGACCTCCGGTAGGAACGTCTCGTCACAAACAAGGCGAGCGTCCTGAAACACCCGGATGTGACGCTCAAGGTCGGCCGGTACAGAGGACCCGGACCATCTGGTATGGGTGACGCGGTCTAAGGCGTCAGTGGCGTCATGACGAGTGCCGAAACGGTCCTGAAGGAAGGCCGCGAAGTCGGCCAGAGTGGGGACCTCACCCACGCGGAGGCGCTGGGTATAATGATCCTCCCACATAGTGGAAGGGTTACCTTGCAATCTGGTTGCGAGCACATCGCACCACAACTCCTGACGGGCGGTCATCATAGAGAGTGTACGTGTTGCTATCTGCAACCAGCGAGAGACACTAGATGTGCCATCATACTCGGGAATGTCCGTGGTGCGCACAGGAGGATGTCCACTGTGCTGATGGCGGGGGAAGAGAGATCGAGGCGAGTGCACTGCGGCAGCGTAAGTCGAGGCCGCTGCAGGGGTAGAGGTGGGGGAAGGCTGTGGGCCGTGGCCGCTGGCGGATGGACCAGCAGACGAGGAGGCAACGACCGTGGGCAGCTGTCCCGGAATAGCCAGGTAGGAGGGAAGAGGTTGAGGAGCAGGTCGAGGGAAACGAGCCTGCATCATGGGGACCGAAGGGGTGGTAGAGGAAGAAGGGTGGGCGGCCTGTGATGGGTGAGGCTGTCTCAGAGCGAGAATCTTCGCCTGAGCCTGCGCAATGGTGGCCTGTAAAGTGGCCACTCGCTCGGTGCGCGGGGTCGGAGGTGAAGGGGCCGGAGCGGGTCTCCCAGTGGGAGGAGGAATCCAAGCCTGGGCGGTACCCTGCTGTGGGGGCGGGGGGACGAAGGCAGGAAGAAGAGGGCGGAGCCGTATTGCCGCGACCGGTGCGGGAAGCTGGGAAGCAACACCGGTGTGGGTCGATGAAACTGCTCGGCCAGAAGGCGGTACCTGGACCGCAGCACCTACGGCAGTAGTAGAGATGGTAGGGGCGGTCGTGGCCGGGAGAACTGCCGCAACAGACGGGGKGGTCTGAGCGGCAGCAGCACTCGCCACTGCTGCGAGGGAGTGTTGGGCCTGGCCCGCAGAGGAGGGGGAACCACGATGTCTCCGACTCTGGAGTCATGGGGAGCCGGACTCGGAGCCGGTAGGGGATGGGGTATGAGAGCGGTGGGGAGAGTGATGAGGAGAGCCCTTGAGGCGGTTGACGTCAAGGGCAAGCGGATTGATTTGCGTTTGCAACGGTCCAAGCGTACCAAGTTGCACATGGATCGCTACGAGGGTGGCATGAAGGTCCATCGTGTCCGCATGGGCCTGACCCTGACCCGATGGCTAAACGCTCACCCGGGAGGTGGACGACGCCGCGGTGATCTCCTCAAAGGAACTCCCTTTCATGGCCGAAAGGGAAAGGGAGGTAGAGCTCACGGGGGTGTGTGGGGAGAGGGCCCCGCCGGTAAGAGGAAGGGGACCGCGGGAGCGGAGTGAGTATGTGTGAGTCGGCTAACCCCGGATTTGGCAGATTGCGCGTGAGAAGAACGCACCAAACCGCTCGAGAGGGGGGGAGCCGTTCGGGTCCAGGGTGCCCGACAGGAGGAGGCGGGAGAGTAGGGGGTGTAGAAGAACCCTAAACCCTAGGAAAACCCTAAGAAAACCCTAACCGGAGTTTAGGTGGTTAGGGGAGGGTAGCAGCGACCTAATCAAGAAAAAAGATAATATGGAGGGGAGGGGGAGAGAAAATAGAATAAACAATAAAATTTCGAGATAAAAATAAAATAAAAGAATAAATAGAAATAAATAAATAAATAAAATGTAAAGATTGAGGAGAAAGAATATTTATTTTTTTGGAGTTTTCGGCAGCATTTTCCCACCCCGCATGGAATCAAAAATGTGCGAAGAGGAAGGAAAGTGCAAGAGGGACACACTAACCTTCAAAATGCCGCAAATTAAAATTTTTAGAAAAATAAATAAATAAATAAATAAATAAATAAATAAATAAATAAGGAGGTGGAGGAGAGAAAAGAGAAGCTAAGTTTTGGAATTTTTCAAAAATTTCGGCAGCATTTCGTTACCCCCATGGGGTCGAAGTGTGCCGTCAAGAAAAAGACTAAGTAACATAAGAAGATTTTGTCAGCACTTCGCTACCTCCAAGAGGTCAAAATGTGCTGAAAAAAGACTAAGTATAAAGAAAACCGAAAATTTCGGCAGCACTTCGTTACCCCCACGGGGTCAAAATGTGTGCCGAAAGCAAGAATGGCTAAGTCCTAATCAGATTTTAGGGTGCCGCAGAAAATTTCGAATTTTCAAAATAAATAAAAAAATAAATCAGAAAATAAGAAAAGAGGTAGGGAATAAGATGATTCAGATTTTTGGAGGAAAAGAAAATTTTACATCAAAGAGAAAGAGAAAAGAAGGAAAAGCAGAAAAATTCGGAGTTGGGTGTGGGGGGGGATGGAAAAGTGATGAAGAAAGATGGAAAGAAGTGAGAAGAGAAAGAAAAAGGTGAAGTGGGGGATGGGGGAGATGATGGGATTGTAGTTGGGGGAGGGAAGGAGGAGAAGATGGTGGTAGAATGGGAGAGAAGGATTTGAAAAAGGTGGAGAGAAGTAGATGAGATTAGTGAGAAATGGTGAGTGGGGAGGAGAGGAGAGAAAAAGGTTGTGGATGATGGGTGGAGAGGGAGGTAGGGTAGAGTGTAGTAGTAGGGGGGGAAAAATGATTAGATGATGGGGGGAAAAAGAGAAAAGAGGTTGGGGGAGAGTGGGTTAGTGGCAGGATGGTGATACCAGGCTCTTGGGTGGCGAAGAGCAAAGTTCTACCAAGATCCACAGGATTTTGGCCTTCAAGATGCTGCTGGTGTGATGCCACAGCAGTAATGATGATGATGGAGGGTTGGCTGAGATCCTGATCAGCCACCCTACTGCCACAGTCACACAGCCCCCTAGCCAGGGGGAAATCTTGAACTGTTGCCAAACTGCTGCTGCAATAGTGTAGAGATACTGAAGAAAAAAAAATAATAATAATATATATGTGTATGTGGCGCAGCCCCCTAGCCAGGGGGATCTTCAACAGGTATCCACGTGGCAGTGCAGATTGCCACGTCTGCAGGCACCAGCAGCCACGACGTGCGCGGGGGGGGGGAGGGGGCAAATAACTTCGCAGCACGCTGTTCGCTGCTCGCCGACGGGGGGGGGGGTAAATAGCTGGTGTGGAACTGTTCAACACGAGTTCCACACTATACAGCCATGCATACAGTTTGGCCAGTGTGTTATAGCACTGGCTACGCACGCCCATGAGTGCTGCCTGCCCAGGTTCAAATCCTGGCAGCATCAGCAGCATCCCGGATATCTTGATAATATATATCCGGGAGCGGGGCGGGGCGGGGTAGCGGGGCAGCGTGGGTGCGTGGCGCACGCACGTGCGTTGGCCTTGGCCTTGGCGCTCGCGCGCACACTTGCGTGGTGGCCAGTTCCTTTTTCGCCACGTGTCAGTCTCTTCCCGCTGCTGCTTTTTTTTTCCCGTTTTTTCCCTGCTCCCGCACTGAAAAACACCTGAAAATCCCGCTGTCGGGATTACATCGATCCCGCACCCGCTGTTGCCTGCGGGGGGAAGGGCGGGTTGGAGCGGGGACCGTTCCCGTTCTGATACCAGTGTGCCGGACCCGCCGGGATGGCGGTCCGACAGGATGGAGAAGAAAGGTGGACAAAGGAGGAGGTAGAGATGGAGCTGGAAGGGACAGCGCAACTCCGACGCAAACTCCACACGCATGTACTCCAAGATCTGCAAAAGTGAAGAATCATCAAAAACAGACAACTGCTGGGGTATACCCCCTGCGGACTGACTGACTGGACGGGACTGGCCTGGTACCGACAGTGGTACCGGGCAGGACTAGAACAGCACATGGCCTGTGGGGTCAGGCCACGGCCTGGTCCCACAGGCCGAACTGGGCAAATAGCCAAATAGGCCCTGGCTGTAGGCCAGGGCAGATGAAGGCCCGCTGCAGATAAGCTCTTTCTCCGTCCATCCTTCCTAACTAATCCTTGAACATCCTGTCTAGCTTTCGGCCACACTCCTTAAAGCGGCTAGGATCCTTTCAGTAGATCCGTCCAACAATTCTTGCAGCTCTTCGAAGTCAGTATCTTGTCCTTCCGCCCTGATTACCAAAGCAGTGGTCAACAGAGCCTTCGTATAACGCGAGTTAGCTTCCAAGGTTATCAGGGAAACTCCGTCAATCACGTCGTTGGAAAGCTCTTCAGGCTCGCAAACGTCCTCCCTTAGTCTAGTCTTTGCCTCCACTATAGTCTCTCTCCACTCCCTGAAAAGTCGCTCTCCTTCAAATGGCGTCGTACAGATCTCAATCTTTACCAATCGGAGTTCGTCCGCCGCCTTCCAGATAGCACAGATCCTAGCTTCTTTAATTGTTTTTCTAGTCGCCTCCGTTTCTTCCTCCTGACTCAGCCTTTCGTTATGTATCACTTCTACCCTAACTCGCACAAGGGACCCTTCAATTTTTGCTCCCCCGACTAGCTGATACTTCCTGGTCGCGCCTCCGGTACTAGTCATTCCTCCTCTCTTCGTTTTCTCTACGGATCTCTCTTATCCTCCTTGCTAGAAACTCCTCCCTCCTGTTTATTATCTTTTTCCTTTCGTCCTTATAGATTAAGGCCAGCTCCTCAACCTTATGTTGGAGCGCCCGTAATTCTTGCACGTTCGTAGAGCCGCTCCATTCCTTATACCCGTCCACTAGCTGTACTATCTTATTGTTTATCGGGTCTGAGTATGTTTCTAGTAATGAGTTAACCTTCTCGTCACTTCCTCTCACACGTGGGATTCTACTTTTTGGACTGTCTCGTCCTTCTCCACTTCGTACCTCAGCCATCCTTGAGACCAAACCATCACATCATAGGTTATTCTTCTCTCTGCTCTCACTAGCTCCAGAACCCTAGGTCTCTCCCTCTCAATTGCCCTGAAAGCAAGTTGTCTGCAACCCTATTTGTCTAGAGACCTGGTCAACCGAATTCTAATGACTGATGTCACTCTGCCAGCGAATGATACTCGATTCACCTCTTCCTCTTCAGTTACTGCTCCTGGCATCGTTGAGTTCGTCTTGCGCCCTCTTAACCTTCTATACGAGGTCTATTACGGCTGACCATTCATTGTTAGCGAGCGTAAGCCCTTCAACTGGCGGTGACGGTATTCCGATGAAAGACCTAACGTAGGTACTCCAAGAGAAATTCGCCCTTAGTCGTTGGAGTCTTCTCTTCTCGTCATGGACTATGTTCGACGCCCGTTGCCAACAACGCCCTTTTTCGTCTTCTTTAAACCTGTGTTGCGGCACATATATCCCAACGTCATACTCATCAAGCTCGATAAAGTAGTAAGTGAGAACATACATACCATCTAACCCCCACCCTTGACTCTTTAGACCTTCATATCTCACGATCTCATAGGGGATCACTGCTCTCTTCGATATAGAGTTAAGGGAACGGACCAACTTCTACGATTCTTCCTTATCCAATCTTCTGGATCTCCTCATCTTCCGTCACGTCTCCTACCATCGCTTCTAGTCCTACCCCTAGTCTTGAAAGCACTATCTCTTCTCGCCTTTCCTGTCCTAGTCCTTCACAACTCTCAAGACTCCTATCAGTCTGCCTCTGCCATCTCTTATTTCATGCTCACCTTCTGCTCCGAACAGGTCTGTGTCAAGGTAGAGTTCCCCTTCTTGATCTCGTAGGCAAGAGGTTCCTCTCTTAATCTCAATTAACCCTGTTTCATCAGATCGAACTCTCCTACAGATCGACGTGCCTAGAGTACGCAAGTCCTCCTGGGTCCATTCCGTCAAAAGTCTGAGCAGCTCTTGGGACCTCCACCTATCACGGTCACGTTGTCTTAGTTCACTTGATATATCCCCCCCAGGCTGGTTATTCTCGTTCCCTCTGGCCATTCGGGTTATGGTGTCGATTTATGAAATCAACTATTAGACCTCGACCGATCCCTATCAATGCTTCGTAAGGAATTCGCGGCCTAGGTAAGTCTTCAAAGATTCTGATCTCGATACTCTAAGCGACTTCTTTCCTTAGGGAAAGGAGCCTATCCTTCTCGTCCTCTACCACTTCTCTCGCTCTTTGCCAGCAACGTCCATACACTAAATTTTCCGACCTCCTCGTTGGTAAGTAAATGCCTACGTCTCTTACCTCAGTCCCTAGGAAGCGCGCGGTCATAACATAGAGGCGGCTTAGTTCCCATGCGTTGTCGACCATCTCATAGGCTTCCACCTCATACGAAAACTCCTCCCTTCTTCCTAGGGTACTCAATGATGCACACACTGCATCGAACTTCTCCTGCGGCGATCGGTTCCCAGCAATGATCTTGTTATCCCACTCCTCAAGTTTCTCTGCAGACTTCTTATGCCTTACTCGTTCATGGCCCAACATTTTTGCCACGCCCGCCTAACACAACCGGACTGGTTCCCTTACCAGACAATAGTATTTCCTCCCAGAGGTCCCTAGTCTTTCCACCTTCAGTAGATAACAGATCTCGGTTTGGTTAGCAATTACCCTCAAAGCCGACTCCATCATACGATCCAGATAAGGTTGTATGAGTTCAAGCTCTTCAAACCCAAAGAGATCTATATTAGGAATTCAGAGGGTGCCCTCAACCTTTACCATTCTCCCTTCTACTATGACCCCGAAGGAGAACTGTTCCCTAAGACCCGGCATCCTCACTGACTTCAACTCCTTGCTCTTAGCGCTATACTAATTACAGGCTCCCAGTTCCTGCCATCAGTAAAACTGTCGGGTAGACTAGGTTCGGAATTACCGTAAAACAACACGGGGTTCACGTCACTAAACACCTCTTTCCCCTTCTTCTCTAACTCCCTCCTTTCCTCACTGATTATGTCTCTAATCCAGTTCTTAAGCGACTCGCGATCCGTCCCTCTCTCCCTTAGCAGAGACACGTATGGGCAGATGTCGTATCCTCCCGTGTCGAGATGCTTTATTACCAAGACATAAGCTTTCCCCGGAGCATGACTTTCTTCTAGGGATATACAACTCTCTATTTTGTAAGAGAAGGCCCCCCCACTAGTAAAGGGGACAAAGGCGTCCAGGGCAGCCGTAATCCTGGGGCAGTAACCAGCCATTTCCCATCTTCTATCGTCCTCTCATTCCCGACTTGCACGTCCCTCGACATAGAGTTCCCTATCATGCTCACTTTAGGCCCCCAACCGTGGCCATTGCGCTTCCCACATTTCCCTGTTCGTTGACGAATAACGGTTCCTCAGGCCAGTCTTCCTGCTGATGCTCCTCTTCCTCGTCCTCGTCCCAGCCCCCGACTCGCCTATATTAATACGAGCGCAGCTCGAAGAACCCCACGGGAGACGCCTCCCTAACCGATGGGTCGAACCCCCTCCCACTAAACAGCTCTGCTAGCCCTGCTAGATGACTAGGTGACTCTCGTATACCCCTCTCGAAGGTAGCCCATAATTCAACCGGTCGATCCCGGTCAGGTGCTTGCCTCAAGCTCCTAGGTGAAGCTGCTCTAATCAGCTCAACCAGTTCTAGACCTTCGTTGCCAAACCGCCCCCCCCCTTCCAGAGAGCGTAATAGCCGTGCTGTTCGTCACCACTGTGTAGGAGGTTCTGGATTTCTAGAAAACTTAGGTGTAGCTGGACCAACCGGTCAAACCCTCCAAGATACTCCCCCAAGACAAATAGCGGAATGGAGAGCCTCAATGCCTTGTCCGAGTGTGGTAGAAACCCTCCCCGGGCTAGACGGAGGGACACCGTGACTGATCTAAACGCTCCTCTTAAGCGGAGCTCCTCCTCTCGGTATCTCTGCACCACCTTCTGAAGTATGTCTATAGCGGGAGTTTCGTCCTCCCACGTATACTGATCAAGACTAGGTATTACCCCAAGGTCCTTATCGCGTGTGCCTTGCTCCACCGCCTTACGAATGATTTCCGAGAGTACCGACGTTTGGTAGTAGAGGAAACACTTAACAGTCAAGTCCACCGATCCCTGAACCACTCTCCCTCGTCTATCCCTATCAAAAGCCACAAGCGGCACCACCAACAACCAAACGCCCGGACGCAACAGTATTGACCTCCAGGGCCTATCCACTCTGCCGACCCCTGCCACCAAAGTCGATCTACCTGGCAATGTAAACTCTACCCAATCGTCGTCCACGAATTTCGGCTCTCTGTATTCGAACTGTCCCAATTCTACAGGGTGCTCGACCCTACAGTGAGACATCTAGGCGTCGCCTGTCGTTCCGTTCAGTATCCGGGCCCTATCTACCTCTCCGCTTATCTCGGTTTCTTGTAGCTCCTCCCGGACGCGGAACACAATACGACGTAGCTCCTATGTAACACCCACGAACGCATCCGCGGGTCCAATCTCGGATGGCGGACGCAAACGGGTCCGCATCCGCGGCCTACCTGGTCCGCGCCGCGGACCCGATTTTACCAGAATTTTCCTGAATTAAATAATTGGTTAAAAAAAAAAATGGGATTGTAGGAAATTTTAAGCCCTACAACCCCATATTTGTTTTTTTGGAATCCGACTTTGTTTCGGATTTTTTAAAAATCAAAAACTAAATCCGTTTTTAAAAACATTAAAAAATATAAAATAAAGAAAAGTTGGATTTTTTTTTTGTAATTTTTTATCATCAGAAATAGTCCCTGAGTTCACCTGTATTTTTTAGAAATGAATTTCTGTTTTTTGCAGGGGTATGAGGTGTTTTAGAAAAATAAAGATACAAAATTTAAAAATAAATAAACAAAAAACTTGAAAAAATAAAAAAAGGTTTGATTGATTGATTGATATTGATTGATTGATTGATTGATTGATTGATTGATTGATTGATTGTGAGTGTGTGTGTGTGTGTGTGTGTGTGTGTGTGTGTGTGTGTGTGTG
>BFEA01000405.1:208772-219146 GCA_003427395.1 Chara braunii
AAGAGGAGGGGGAGATAAGATGCAAGGGAGTTGAGCGAAGAAGAAGAGCTTTGACATTGGTTCTTGCTGGTGTACATTGTCTTTTCCAATCTTTTCTACTTCTTCTTCTTCTTCTTATCCTCTCCATCCTCTCAAGTTCATTCATTCCCTTTTGCAGTTGGTGAACATTGTGCTGATTGGTGAATTTGTACTTCGCAATTGGTCCGGGTCATAACAATATATATATATATATATATATATATGTGTGTGTGTGTGTGTGTGTGTGACCCGCCCTCTTTCCCTCTGTCATGAAGGCCCCTGTCCTGGAGACGCATCTGTATGATACCTCTCCAAGACAGGTCATCATGCAGATACCCCCCCGAGGTGTACAGGTCAACTCGGGGTACACACTCACACCGCCAATTCACTCAAGACCCTCAGGGTGTCGAGTGGCTCAGCCCTGAAAGGCTGGAATAAGTGAGCTCTCCCAAGAGTTCTCTGAACCATTCCAGAGCATGCATCCCTGTGAAACCCATTATTAACCATCATGTTTATGATCTTCCTCAGCTCCTCAGCTGCATTAGTATGCTCAGAACAAACAATCATAATAGATAGTGATTGTTTAACGGGCCAGTTGGAATGGTACTTGATGTATCTGCATGGATTGATATCCATGGTCTCAAGTTTCTCATATTTCTGTGTGGAGTAGACTCCCGTATGCTGCGACAGTACAAAGATCCTGAGGTTGAGGAATTTAGCCGACAGGAGCCGATCATCTTGCTCACTGTCAGGCTTGATTTCGATGTACTGGGTGGGGTAGATGGACAGACCATTCCCAGTATCAGGGTCAAGACCCAGGAAGGTAGGCATAGTAATGTTATTGAGGGAATGAAGGTCATCTATATAGCGGTATGTATTCACAAAACGGGATGCGATATCATGCTGCCCATTTTTCACAAGTCTCATCATAGATAAGTACTTATATTTGAACAGGTACAAATCACACCGGATAGGGGAGCATGGGAGTCCCATAGGTATGCCATTCTTCTGCCTCCAGACCTTATTGCCTAACTGGATGAAGTTGCTGGTCGCCAACCATTCATTCAAATGGAGAATGGCGCCCATGTTCAGTGAGTTGGCAGACTTTCTATCTGTCCATGCACATATGACCTTCCCATTTCTATTTATATGGTATCTGATACGTAGTTCCCTCTAGTTCCCATTTCAAATAGATAAGTACTCTTATGCGCAAAACCATTCCTAATTGAAAAAAGGACTGCTGAGATCAGGCCATCATCAGGATCAACAATAGGGATGGTTTCAAAACACCTGCTGATATCTGTTGTGAATGCTGCATACACCTGGTCAGGTAGGTTGAGGCAGTACTCATTAACAGACTGGACTGCCCAACAGAGTTTGATGGTAAGGCCGGAATCAGCCTCGATCTGTCCGGACTTCTGGGCACAGTGTTTCTGGACTTCAATCGCGAGGAGTTTCAGGGCTTTAGCACAGATGTCGACAATGGGAGAGAAGACACAATCAGATGCGTTGGTTACCCACCTAAATGTATTTTTGTGATTTTTATAGTTAGCCATTATTTAAGGTAATTCATTCGGCCCGACCGGAAGTCTGAGCACATTGTTCATTAAGATGCTATTGATCAGATCAGGGATGGGTTCGACAATCTCCTCAAAGGTTGATTCTTCTGAATGCCAATTCACGAATTAGTTGTTTGCATATGAGAACAGGAGTATTGGCAGTTTTGTCCATGGGGGCAATGAAGAAGTGCTTGGAAAGAAAATCAAGTTCATGATCAACATATGGGGAACTCAAGTCAGTACTGGAATGACGCGGGTGGTTCTTCCTATAATTCCTGAGGAGCAATTTAGCCCTTCTAGCTACTTCCGTGATCAGAGCTTGTTTCAGTTGTGGCTGAAGTTTCATAATCTCTGGGACATTCCTGATAGTATCCCGCCATGTGGCTTCAATCTGCAAGATAGCACTGCTGACTTCGAGTGGGCGCGGTGGAATGTGATTGAGACCACAAGCCAAGAGGTGCCTGATGAGCTCGTGTGTTGTGACAGAGTAGTTGCTGGTCACCACATGTCGTTTGAGAGTCAAATCACTACCCGCAGCTTCCAAAAGATCGGTCGTAGCTGATTCTAAGTAGTCCTAGTACCTTGCCTGGTTAGAGCAGCAGTTGCGCATGGTAGAGGTCCAAGTCCTGCTGTCAAATTGCTTGAAGACCTCCACTGGTTTGTAGAACAGTTTGGAAATGGGCTCGACATATTTCCGACCAAACACCACATCCTCCAACCATCCGCCCGCCAATACACTGATCAACGAAACCAGGACTGCTGAAAAAGAGTGAGAGTGTACAAACTTCTTACGTCGTTCAGTCTGCACAACCTTCGTCCAGATACGTCCACCAGATGGGCCGATCATGACTAGTCCTCGGGGGGGCTCCTCTTCGGATTGGTCTTCCTGAAACCATATGAGGGGGAATAAAAGTCATTTCGGTTGTAGGGAAGGGGGATGGGGAAAAAAATAAGTGGTGGTGACGGGGAAGACAGGAGGGGGAGGGGGGGTGCCAAAGAAGAAAAGAGAAAGAAAAGAAGTGAATAGTAGTCAGCAGGTAAGAAACCAGGGCGAAATCAGAGTGCCAAGTTCATTAGTCATGACCTCCTCATTAATCCTATATTAAGTGATAATCCCTTACCTATCACAGCATGCTATCGACCCACCCAAGATTGAATATTGTATGGTCCCACATACTTATTCATTGTCAATCACCAGTGCGGTGATGTCACCCATGTAATCCCTGTTTCCACCGAAGTTCTCACCAAACCTACACCAACAATTAGCGCTGGCAATGTGTCCGAACTTTACAGATCTAGCTACATCAACAGTCATATCCACAAGTAGATCTATGAGGGCATCGGATCTGTCACATTCCCATCCCAGTGGCAATAAGGCAGTCTCCCCTTTCATCCACGCTTCGCAGATAATGTTGTCCATAATCTGTCCTGCACATACGAAGAGCTCGCCCTTCCATCGTCCATTGATGTCAATGTCCAGTCTGGAGCTCGACATCCTGATCAGGTCCGGGTTACTGCTCGTGACGAGGTTCAGGAGCCGTGGGGAAACCATGAGTAAGGTGTGGATAGGGTCATACAGTCCACTCCAGGGTGGGTGTTCTATCAACTGGATTTCCTCACCACTCAGCATCGTACGTGGGCAAAAAAACATTCTCCTGTGTACCACTGGGAAGATGGCAAATGGTGCAATATCTGCTGGCTGCTCATTTAGACGAAAGATGTAGAGCAGGAAGCTCCGTCACTAATCACTGAAAAAACACATACAGAGACACACCAATGAATCTCAGTAGCTGTCACGTTAATTGTCAACTAACATGTCGGACTGTATGCTGCCATGCTCAAGCTGAATCCGTTCCTCAATGTCCTGGGTCTTGGGGTCAGCTTGGGCCGTAATCAAGGAACCAGCAATAGCATTCGTGACCGCTGCTGCAGTGGTGGCAGCTGCCCATGTGGCGGCAGGGAATAGGAAGCCCCGTCCTTGTTGCTCTTCCTGAAGTATGCAGCAGTAAGGATCCTCTGGGTAGGGGACACTGGATTGGCAAGTCTCTGTCGCTTGGCAGGTGACTTCTTTTTCTTCGGTACTTCGGGGGCCTGTGGCAACACTGGCAAGAACGTGGCCCGTGATGGGAGTAAAGCACTGCCCATCAGGAGTGCAAAGGGTTTCTTGGCAAATGACATTTTGCCAAAAATCGGGCCAGCAGTGATAGTTGGATCCTTTTCAACTGCGAGTACGACCGCTGTGATGATGTCCCTCATTACAACGAATGTGAGGCGGAGCTTGATCAGGGGTTTTCATGCACCTCAGAGGTAGAGTAAGAAACCAATCCGGACCTTGTTGGATTTGCCATCAGGTCTGATCATTTCCGGGTGAGTAAGGATGAACCAGATGGCATGGTCCAACCAGAGCCGACCAACATCACACCCCTTGTTGATCTCGTATCCACTACCACATTTGAGGTAGGGACGCCCCGCATTCCAGATCTTCCTAAGGATCTGATACTCGCAAGTAATCTCGGTGGGTAACCCTCTCTGCAAAACGCCTGGAGGAGGGAGTGAACAGCGGGTGGGATCAAACATGTTCATGGGTGGCAGTGGGGCATTGTCATCATTAAAGGCAGGTTTCCCAATGCCCTGGTGATGGAGAACACTCTTGAAAGCCTCATCCCTGCACTCCCGCATCTTGGCTTCAGACAGGTCACTGAGGAATCTGTAACCAATAGCGTTGATAGGAGCTAAATGGTTGAAAGAATCCAACATCCATATCCTTGAATCATTGGATTTGGACATGTACTCTACCCAGTGCGGAGAAGCTATGGGGAGGAAATTTTTTCTCTCGGACTGCCCACCAGTAGAGGATCTTCTCCTTTTCTTGATGGGTACCAGTGCGTTGATGAACCTCTCCATCTCAAGTTTTTCCTCTTGATCATCAAAATTGTCAATGATGTTCCCTGGTGGTGATTCATGGGGATACGCAGGGGGAGGAGGTTTTTTCCAAATTTCCTTGACCATGTTTTGGAGATCCATCACTCTGGTGGGGTTGTTCTGGATCTCCAATTCCAGGTTCCTTTTCCTGGTCTCGGCCTTAGCAACATAAGATCTGAGAACCGTCTCGAAGTCATGTCTCTTGTGTTCAAAGGTCCAGGCCAAATCCGCCCACTCATTGAAGAATAATGACTCCGAAAGGAGTGGAAGTTGGTTGGCTCGATGCTTATCCCTCAGGATCTGCATCATGCCACTATTGATGATATTGATGAGTGATTGGGTAGGCTTGGAAGTCGGGGGTAGTTCGCTGAGGAACAAATTTCTACGAACATTCTCCTCCCACTAGCTCCCAACGAGAACATTACTATCCTCCACAATCATCTCAGAGATATCATAAACACATGCATGTTAAACAAAATAAAATAATAATAAAAAATAAAAAAATAAAAAATAAAAAATAAAAAATGAAAATAAAAAATAATAAATAATAAATAATAAATAGTAAAAAATAGCAGGAACATAATAAAAGTGCAGACGAGGATAAAGGAACAAAGAGGCAGACCGCAGGGGTAGCAATTCACAACCACCGAAGCCGATTGAATGTCAGTATGAGCAATCATCTAGTCTTTCATGAATGGTCTTCGAGAAAATTCAGTTGGAGACAATGACTGTCATGATGCGTAATTACCCAATAGTCTTGGGGGGACTCAGTCATAGCCTGGGGAATCAACCCCACGACGGTTTAACTTGGAGGCCAGAGGCCCCCTAGTGTGTGTGTTACGTACGTTATCCATAGTGCGATGCCCTAAGAACCTCACAGCACGCTGCGATACGACCGTTCAAACCACAGAACTTTAGGCTGCATCCGGACTTATGTGTAGCTCCATTCATTATCATTTTCGACCCTTGCATGCATTCAGATGCCAAACCAACCCCTAAAGTCACAAAAGATGGGACAATGCACGATATATTCATCATTTCAAATGGATGAGATCCGAGCGCCCGTTCTACAGAAGGAGAATACCAAGTAGGCTATGAGAGAGGAGAATAGGAGGACGACGCCAAGTGCTCCCAAGGAGGGGTGGGGATACCTGGGACGATTGATTATCGCACATCGGAGTTCCTCCCTAAGGTGATTGATCTCCATACTCAGGGCCATGTTAGCTCGCATAAGCTGATCCAACTTTATATCATTATCGGCATCGGATCTACGAACAAGTGTTTGAACGTACTCTAACAGGGCATGATGCTCCTCGTGGATTTTTTAGAACACAGATGCTGTCCACTGTCTAACCTCAGAGGGTTCAGAGGGTTCAGTAGAGAAAGTAAGCTTTCTAAAGTGGAGGAGAGGAACTTAAGCTGAGTGCAGTAGACAGAATCCAGGATATGCTTATCATCGGGACTCACCTTCTCCCATTATCATATTACTAGTAGGGGGAGACGTGGTACACTCATCAGGGTGAGAGTCTTGCCAGGTACTAAAATGCACCAGCTGTAAACGCAAGGATAGTCCCCAAGCCTCGGGGATCCCTTATCAGCAGACCATCCTATTAACCAACATTTCGTGCAGTAGTAAATCCATTAATAACCGGGAACGTCGTGAACATGGGAATTAAGTATCATTTGGACATTCCTTAGTTACAAACCTAACTTCTGGCATGTGGGTTGGTAGAGTTGTATAGTAGAAACTCTGCAGCACTTGTTAACGATACAAGAACTAAAAAAAAATGAATGATAGCAGAAAGCATCAAGGGGACCATAGAGGAAGACATGAAAAATATGGAAAATATGGGGGATAGTAGTAAAAGAACTTTGTAAACCCATGAAGGTCATACAAGATACAAGTTCCAGGCACTAATTTCGCTAAGCACTGTATAGGCCTTCATACTAGATGAAACAACAACCAACCAGATGGTACGTAGGAAGCAAGAGAGTTGTAGTGGCTGTGTGGAATCTACACATCTTGTCAATTGTCGCACTATATAGATATTATCCAGGATACCCTTTAGAAAACAAGAATTATCATGTCGAAAAATTCGTCCACCCAGTACACGTGAAGAATAAGAATAAGATTAATTATGTCAAAAATTCGTCCACAGAGTATACGTCGACCTGATACCAAGCAAACATATTTATCCTCTAGATACCGAACTTACTTAATACACGCCAGATGTTTCTTAGGTGACCATCAACCACCACCCTACCCCCAAATTTTATAGTACATCAAGCAATAACAGACGACTATCCTATCAATAGTGAGTCCAAATAATCTTCGTTGGTGTGTGGGAGGTGTTTTAACAAGATATCAAGGAAGTTTACCTAAGAACTATATAGGTTGAGGAGGTAGACTAGTCCAAAACTGACAGGGATAAAAAAATGGATCAGATAAAGAGACGTGGATGTAGAGATAATGAAGAATAACATGGAGCGTAGTCTCGATATTCTCCAGGACCGGCCGTCTAAGCAACAGACTCCAGACTCATCAAAGCTCAAGGGTAGGCTTTTGCCTCCCACTAGATTGCAACAACCGTCAGATCAAAGAGAGATGTAAGAAGTCAATCCGGAACCCGCCTTAATTATGGAAGCTGTGTGGAAATCAGATCCGAGTCAACCTCAGTGCTACTAAATATCCCACATAGTATCTAATAGAAGACTACAGGCTCTCAGTTGATTGACCAGAGAGGAGTACAAGAGATACGGTGGGGTTGTAGGTCAATACATGTTGACGATAATTTCCAGGGTCAGCTTCAAATTTCCAGAATCATCTAAACCCATTAGTCATGTCCCTATTTCATTATATATCCCATCCGTGCAGGTGTTAATGAACCGTAGGATGCTAATCAGAACAAGGAGAACCGTGGTTGCGATGGTACAACAATTTTATGGAAGCAAACACAAGATTACCAAATGTCATTCTCATGTCCCTTCTCCTCCGTATAACCCATCCGGCCAGGTGATAATGAATCACAAGAAGCCGATCAAAAGAATGAGAGTCACAACTGCTATGCGCGTTTCATATGTCAACCCGTTGTTCCCTCATGCTGATGATATCCAAGCTGCTCATACCATTCTAGAAAACGAATCAATGAACCGAAGAACCACCATTCAGATCTCTTACAGCTAAGTTCAACCCAGGACCATTCCTCCCACCCAACTCTAGAGTAATTTAAACATGTCAATTACGTACCGGAAATGCCAAAATGACGTTACCGAAGTATCCTTAGTCTACGTATGTACAGATCGAAGTAAGAGAAAAGGCAAATGCTAAGGAGGCATAGACTAGCGGAGATTCATCAATTCAGGGTGAAAGAGACGAAACGGAAGATATGATGGGGCGTAAAGTGATGTCAGAGAGAGAAGGAGTGATGAGTTTACAAGGTAAACAGCACAAGCTTCGATCCTCCAAAGTAACGTGCAAATCCCTATACCACTTCGAGATGTCAAAACCACAGAAAATCGATTCATAGTATCATATCATGGAGCGCAAGTACCTTCCGACAAAATTCACATCTAAAAAGCATAGAACGTCTACATGTGCCGAAATAATCAAGAAAAGATGCTAGTATAATTGGTCGAATATATCCTCATTCTTCCTGTCAACCTACATGCCATAGTTGAAAATACAGTACTAACCGTGTTTCCTACCAAGGATACACAGAAAGAACTAGTCCATTTACTGAGTGTCATTAAGCCTTCGTCCGTTCATACCACATTGAAATCACTCGATAAGTGCTTAACCAGTGGGGCTATCACTATCATTGATCATATCTGTATAAAGGTGCCTAGGGTGATGATGTTGGGCAAGAGGCGATAGGTGGAAGAAGTGGAAGAGCATTGTCAGAATACCGCTAATTATAGATCAACCGATTAATCAGGCTGAAGAGAGCAGGGGGAGGGTTCGGGGAGACAAGGGTACTACTCCAATTGATGGAAGATATAGGTGACGGTGGCTACTGAAAGAGGGTAGCTCGAGTCTGATTCCCAGATGAAATGGATGAAGAGTAACAAGCAATCCATACAGCATGACGATGAGGCTCAATGATGACGCTTGAATGAATAGCAAGGAAGTAACGAAGCAAGTCGCAAACTGCATGCAGGTAGGGTGTGGCCGCCCCTAAAACGTTTTTCACCGTTGCCACCATACGGATCATCAGAGGGGTACTCAAAAAACCTGCGTTCACAGCAAGACACATGCGACAACAGTCCAAGCTTCCACACACTTCCATTCATAGGTAAAGGCTTAGTAGGGAGAAGGATGGGTAGTATACCGCTTCCTCGTCGCTCTGGTTCTCTGCGAGGTCAACATACATGATACCATCAAAATCCAAAGTCGCCATGGCCAAAAACTCACAGCAATCGTCAAAGAGCCTCCATTCAAAACAGCACGGTCACACAACCAAGAACGAGATGGGGGAAAAAACATGCAGACAGTAAATATAGTGAAGGATAGCAGCATTTCTCGAGGCGGGCCAAGTTGAAAGGGCCGCATAGGTGTTTCCTTCGAAAACTACGGAAACAGAGTTCAAGTTCGGATGAACAGCCGTCTGTCAATTGGTCCAGATTAACCATCGGTACCTGTACCATAGTGCTAGCGTGGTGCAGAATTCTACCTGTTTGTTCGAAGAGAACGAAAAAACGGCCCAATTCTGGAAGTTCTTTTTGTGAGCTGCTTGGAGCCAGCAGAGGCGAGTGTCACTTTTTAAGGACAACCTTCGGATCGGTAGCCATTTATCAATTGGGTACGTTTTTAGCGCTTCGGTGGGTGTTTTTTTTTTTTTTGGGGGGCGTATGTATATGTCGCTTAGTCCCGTCCCGGTGCAGTGTTCATCCATTAGTCAGTAAAAAACAAGGATTGTCCGCTCAGTCCTTGGTATGATTTTTCTTCTGGCCTCCTTGGTATCGGAAGGGTACCGGATGTTCACCTTTTGTATCCCTTCGGACCTGGGAGTCTGCCTGCATGGCCACTATGCTGTTGTACCTTTACTGCTCATAGGTCCAGGGGTCGATAAACGAAAGTGATGGGATGACCCTTGAGGACGCTCGTACCAGTGGGGATATACCCCTCTACCCTTATCGAATTCAGTTTGAGAGTCCGTGCTGCTGGACGAATATGTATGCAAACCTGTATATATATATATATATATATATATATATATATATATATATATATATATATATATATATATATATATATATATATATATATATATATATATATATATGTGTGTGTGTGTGTGTGTAAAAACATATGCATCCATGTATCCATGTGCATGCATATACCTATATATGTATATATGTGTGTGTGTGTGTGTGTGTGTGTGTGTGTCTGTGTGTATCCATCGATGTATCTATGTATGTGTGAGTGTGTGTGTGTGCATGCGTGTGTGTGTGTGTGTGCGTGTGTGTATGAGTTTGTGCGCACGTGTGTGTGTGATGTGTGTGTGTGTGTGTGCGTGTGGGCGCGGGAGTGTGCGAGCGCGCGCAAGTAAGAGAGAGAGAGAGAGAGAGAGAGAGAGAGAGAGAGAGAGGTGTGTGTGTGTGTGTGTGTGTGTGTGTGTCTGTGTGTGTGTGTGTATGTCTGTGTGTGTGTGTGCGTGCGGGAGCTGGGGGGGAGCGTGCAGGAGCTGCACAGTAGTGCGCGGGAGCTGCGTGGGAGCAGGCGGCACGGGAGCGTGCGGGAGCTGTGCGGGAGCAGGCGGGAGCGCTGCAGGAGCAGGCGGCAGCTGCGTGGGAGCGTGAGAGAGAGAGAGAGAGAGAGAAAGAGAGAGAGAGAGAGAGAGAGAGAGAGAGAGAGAGAGAGAGAGAGAGAGAGAGA
>BFEA01000405.1:302255-314719 GCA_003427395.1 Chara braunii
TCATACGGTTTCATAGGCCTGTTGAGGTGCAAGGCTTTTGGACATGGCCTGGCGGACGGGCGTCACGGAACAGTCCCTGACAACGCGAATTCGAACCTGACAACGCAAATTTGAACGCAATTTTTGAAAGGTCGGCGGCGAAGCCTCAGGGCTCCGGTACATGAGGCCAAAGGGGATTGACTGAAGACCTCCTGAATGCCACTTGCCGTGGCTTGCATGCCTTGCCAACTGAGCTAGACCGCCGGATCATTGTGGCCACAATAATGCTTCATCCTCACCATTCTTGAAAACATCCCAATCTAAGACTTGTATTTAAAAGAAAAATCTTTGTGTTTAGACAGTTGTGTCTGTCATACTTTGGGCCTCCCTCTACCACTTACCACATGTGCAAAATGAGAATGAATCTTCTGATAGAACATGGAAAGATACACGGCCATATTTTTTGTCTTTTGTAAACATGGTGAATAGTGGAGTGAGACCCTTTCCCTGCCGAACATGCTGAATGGTGGATAGCAAAAAAAAGGCAGAAACAGAAACAGTGCCACTTGTCCCTTGGGAACCCAACAGGGTTGGCAAGAGGAGAAGCTGTGGCCGCATTTGCGGGTACTAATGACACTACTAGGGCGGGCAGCTCATATTACCCCCACCCAGTAGAGTTGTTGTACGTACAACAACTTAGTCGATACTCATAAAGACCATCGATGACAAGTCGTCATAACATCACATCAAGAAGGAAAAGAAGTGAGGAGACGAAGAAGAAGGAAAAACAAGAAGAAGAAGAAGGAAAAAGAAGAAGAAGAAGAAGAGGAAGAAAACCAAGACAAGATGAAAAAATGTTCTCCCAAGCGCGACCGGCTCGTAAAAATTAACATGAAAAACGCCGAGCCAAGTCAAACCATCACTAAGGCCGACTTTCGTCCCTGCTCGACGAGTCAGTCTTGCAGTCAAGCTCCCTTTTGCCTTTACACTCAATGGATGATTTCCGTCCAGCCTGAGGGAACCTTTGCACGCCTCCGTTACCCTTTGGGAGGCCTACGCCCCATAGAAACTGTCTACCTGAGACTTTTCCTTCAGCCGGAAACGACATAATCCGACAGGTTTCACCTGGCAGCCTTCTTTTTTGAAAAAATGTTCTCCTGAGCGCGATTGGGTCGTAAAAATTAACATGAAAAACGCTGAGCCAAGTCAAACCGTGGCGTAATACGACTGGTTTCGGCTGGCCTCCACTCCAGCCCTCGTCAGGGATCTTTACGGTTGTTGGTGAAAAACTGACGTCGGTGATCCAATTGATTACGGGTTCGACAGTACCGAATACGACCATGGTCCTAGCACAATTGATTACGGGTTCGACTAGTACCGAATACAACCATGGTCCCAAAAGTACTCGTCAACTTCGAGAAAAAAGGACAAAAATTCATCCAACATCTACATCAGTTAAAAAACAGAAACGTAAAATACCCAACATCGACATCCACATCAGTTTAAATACAGAAACATAAAAATCATCCAACATCTACATCAGTTTGATCTGTCACTGCTTTAGGTAGGATCTGGCAGGGCTCAGGGCTGCCGGGAGCGCTGCGCCTGGTTCGCGTTTTCCCACGGCAACACAGCAGCGAGCGGAGTGGCGCAAGGGAAGAGGATGCATCGCATGGCAACAAAGGGAGACAGGGAACAGCGGCGAGCGGAGAGGCGTGAAGGAATGCGGCGCATGGCGACGAAGAGTGACCGGGAGTAGCGGCGGGCAGAGGCGGGGGGTCGGGGTGGTGAGGACGGCGCTTTGCCAAACCGACGTGTTCGATTGCCAAGTTTCGATGTGAGGTGTTGAGGTGTTGACAATCCTCCATTGCTTGCTACTTCGTCTCGTCGTTGGTCCACGTTGGAGTCGTCATCAGCTGCTGGACACTCATGAGGGTTCTCTTCTTGATGATATGCGAATAGGGCGAAATTTCGAAAGGGGCAACGGATTGGTGTTGGTGATGAGGTCATCTCTCCTCTTTTCTTCAACAGGGTGGTAAGTGGATATGGACGGATGCTTGAACCCCATGTGGCCTATGTTGCACGCCCGATCACGGTCGGGGCCGAAAAATCGGCCGGGTTCGGCCAAGGCCGACCAGCCGAGTTTGGTGCAGGAATGTTTTTCCCACATTTTCACGCAAAAAAAAGAAAAGAAAAAAAAGGGCGTTCAGGGCAAACTAGGCCGAACTCGCTGAGACGGCCGAACTCGCTGAGACGCCGGGAGGGGCCTCGGCCGCGGCACCTGGGGCGGGCCGGTGGGCTGTTCGGGGTGGGGGGCCGTGAGGGTACCAGCAGGGGGCAGCGAGGGTGCCAGCACGGGGCCGTTTTCCAAGCGGGTGACGAGGACTTCATCGACGGTGTGGAGTGAACAGCGACATCGACGGACGGGCCGAGGACTTCGACGCTCAGAGTTGGCTGTGCATAGCAGCATAGGGAGTTGGGGGACGATGACGGGGGGTGCGGGGACCAGCGGTGCAGGGGGGTCTGCGGGTGGGGGGTTCATCCCACAGTCTGACAGGGAGATGGAGAGGTTGAGGCAAGGCAACTTGGTGTGGAACTTCGTCACTGCGGGCCAGCTTGTGGGGGACCAGTCGAAGATGCATGGGGACCGGAAGTTGCGTTGCAACTTTTGCAGCCACGTCTGGCAGGGGAACGAGATGAAGGTCGCTCGCCATTTCACACAGCCGAAGTACTGCGAGGTTGCGGGGATGAGAGTTCTCATGGATCTTTGGAACGGCACCGACTACAGGTTTGTGGACAGCACTACTCGGCGGGTGCAGAGGTGGATGGCATAGGAGGGGATACAGGATACGAGAGCGCCCGCGGGTGGGCAACGGCCACGGACGGACGAGGCAGAGAGGGACGAGATTCAGGACGTCCTCCATGAGCAGGAGGGGGGCCAGGGTGGGGTCAGCGAGGCGGGGATGCGAGACGACGCAGTCGGAGGCCCTGACCTGCCAGGGGAGGAGGTAGTGATGACGTCGAGAGGGGTTGAGGCAGCGGGTCACGCTGCGAGGGCGTCACAACCTGATTTGGACCACACGAGGAGGGAGAAGAGGAAAGTGGGGGAGGAGGATGTCGACGTGCGGGACACGACGAGGGAGAAGAGGGCACGGCAGACGACGATCGAGGAGATGTACGATAAGGAGAAGTTGGCCGAGTTTTCAAACGTGTGGCTGCAGTGGATCTACGGGAAGGGGTTGCCATTCAACGCCTTCCGAGGGCCGGAGTTCCAGAGGGTTCCCTGGGCGGTAGAGAGAGTACCCCGCATAGTTCGGTTCCAGTTTCCCTCGTACAGGGTTACAGCGGGCGCTGGGATCCCTTCACAGAGGAAGAAGGTAGCGTCGATGGCGAGCGAGGTGCCCTCCGCTTTCCAGCACACCGGTGCCACCATCCTCTCCGATGGAAGGAAGTCGCGTAGCGGCAAGCCGCTCGTGAACTTCCTGGCCGGGGACGTGAACGGCGCCCTGTTGTACGCCACTGTCGCACGTGACGGGTCTGTCCGCGATACGGTGGATGTCGTGTATCGCAGGTGGCGGACCATCATCTTGTTCTGTCCTGGAAAGGACGTGATCGGCTTCTGCACGTACTCCGCCAGTAACTATACGGCGGTGGCACGCAGATTCGCCACAGACCCTGACGCGGACATTAGGAGGATCACTTGGCTTCCTTGCTCCACCCACGTCCGCAACTTGATGTTGTCAGATGTCGGGACGCGAGGGGGGTGGGTCAAGGAGACCATCATCCGTGCCCGAGCGTTAGTGCGATTTATTAAATCGCATGACACTGCTCACACCCTTTTCAGGAGGATGAGCCATCGCGTCATGCTCGTCGAGCCCGTGGAGACCCGGTTTGCATCGGTTTTCCTGATGCTGACGTGTCTCAAAGGCCGGCAGGACGCGCTAGAGAGCATGCTGTACGACGACGCATGGGCGCACATCCTGTGGGAGCGCAGGCTTCTCGCCCAGGCGCAGTGGGTGCAGTAGCTGATCCGTGACGGGGAGTTCTGGCGATGTGTTGACTGTGCCATCCGCGTTATGGCACCTGTCCACCAGCTATTGAGGAGGATGGATAGAGGGGGGATGATGATGTCCATCGTGTACGAGTGGAGTCAGCATCTGCTTGAGTTGATGAGGAGGGTAGATGTGCTGGCGGACATGGTCGAGCCGTGCGTGTGCGAGGTTGCCATCCCCAACCTCCACATGCTCGAGCCCGCACATGCCGTGACACACCTCCTGAACCCTCGTCGACGGTCCCTTCGATATTATGAGTCGTTGCAGACGACCAGTGAAAGACGCCCGTGTGGTCGAGGAGTGCGACAGATTTCTGCTCGCACAGACCGGCGGCGATCCGGTCGGCAGACTGTACAGGACCGTGCGCGACCAGATGACGCATTTCCACTCGCGGGGGGGAAACTGGGGAGATCGGTAGCTGTCCGATGCCGAGGCGAACGTGAGACCGAGCGTTGCGCGGCGTGGTGGTTTGCTCACGGACGTCATCACCCCGAGTTGCGCACCATCACGATCTGTGTGATGCACTTGTGGACGTTCGCCTCTCCTGCGGAGAGGAACTGGGCGTAACACGAGCACATCAACACGGCGAGGCGCAGCAAGCTTGGGTTTGCCAACCTAGCACAAATGGTTGAGATTTCCACCAATCTCAAACTGGTCGCGTGCACACAGCAGGGTGGTGGCTACGTGTTGCCGTGGGTTATGGGGACCGGTCGGGAGGGGACGGCGGGAGGCGAGGAGGACGACAAGGGAGACGTGGAGCCCGAGGTGTGGGGAACGCGACCTGCTGGCAGTGTTAACGAGCAGGACATTGAGCGCCACGTCGTCGCTTTCCATGCCTGCCGATCGTCCAGAGGCGACCCCGTTCAGGACGTGTTCGGCAAGAGGGCGACAGAGCTACGACCATGGCCGGAGTACACTGCAGGGGCTGACGGCACTCCGGACGCTGATGCGGATGACGACACGTCCGACGAATAGTAGACGGGCGATGATGACGCGCCCATCAGTGGCGACGCGACGGCGGAGCGGGTGTATTTCACTAACGATGGAGGACTTGACGGCATGGCTCCACAAACATCGGTCAACACTGACGATGTGTCGTCGGGTGGACAGGGCAGTGCCACGGGCAGAGCCGGTGATCGTCGTGGACGACGTCCGCGTGGCGACGAGGACGTTGAGGAGAACGAGCCACTTCGGGGCCTTCGGCAGACCAGCAGACGTTGGGAGGTCAGGAGCAACAAAGAGCCAGAGAGGGAGGACGAGGAGGAGGCGGTGCCCCGTCAGGATCGTCGGTACTCTCCCTCTCATCATTGGACTACGGGACCACCCCAGTCGGAGAGGCGTTCGGCGAGGTTGGCGTCGGCAGCAGAGAGACAGCGGATGCATGATAGCGAGGACCGTGAGGGGGCGAGGCCTGTGGACATGCCGGACGTGGAGAGGACCCCGTCTGGCGCCAGTCTCCTCCCGCGCTCGCCGTCGTAGCTCCGTACCGACGACTTTGACGTCAGGGGATCAGGTGGGGGCTTGAGGGATTTTACTGCCCCGAGGCAGGGCGGTGCCTCCCCGTCGGAGCTCCGTACTGACGACGCAGAGGAGCGGGATGCCCGGCTGGACAGACAGGAGGAGGAGTGGCTGCAGACTTTGCCAGGATGGGAGGGTCGGTTTGCGTATCTGGAGGAGCAGCGTCGACTGAGGGAGTTGGAGGCAGGGGGGGTGGCGGCGGTGACGCCAGCGACGTGGATGTCCGTGGGGAGGCTGTTGTGGGAGAGGTCCGAGAGGGTGTTGTCAGAGAGGATATCGACGTGGGTGGCGGGGGAGAGGGTGTCCCCGCGGGTGATGAGGGACAGGGTGTTGCCGTGGCTGGTGGGGGGGAGGGTGGACCCGGTGGAGATGTTGACGGCGACCATCTCGACGAGGACGAGGACGGGTCCGACGACCACGATGGCAGTGGCGACAACGGTGGCGACGACGATGAGGAGATGCTCGTTTTGGTCGTGAGGGACCCTACACTACCTCTCCTACGCCCCGACGACTTAGCGCAGGTTATGCTCGACGTCGACGATTTGGTGCAAGTCGGTACTCAGGACCCTTTCCCCCATACGGGCCGCAGGAGCGGCGAGAGGCGCCCCTCTGGAGGGGCGTATTCACCCCCACCCTACCTCGTGCAGAGCCCTCGATGGTCGGGCTCGTCGCTCAGCGGCATCAGAGGGAGGGAGTCCGGGGTGGTTGAGGGGGGGTCGGGCCGCCGCAGTGACGGCGGCGGATCTGCCGAATCGATGCCCCCCCCACCCGCACGGGCCGCGGAGGCGAGCGACGAGGAGACGACGGCCCGTGCGCACATTGGTGGTTCCCCGCCGCCTGTCCGAGGTGGTGTCGTTGGCGGATGGGCAGCTCATTGACGGGTCACGGACCGGTTGAGGGCAGATTACAACGCCAGGACGGGCACCTTCGCAGGACGTTTGTCACCACGGACTCAGGCTGCGGGCAGCAGCGGCGAGGGTCGTAAATGTCCCCGATGCAGCGGGTATTGTTGTAGCAATGTTGTAAATCGTGTCTTTGTCCGATGCCACACACATGCATGTCATGGTTGCCCCCATTGTGAATGTGATGTGAATTTCGTATGCCAAATACGGATGATATGCTAATGAATGTGTTGTTTCACGAACTTTCACCAGCCTCACGAATGAACACACACATGCATGTTATGGTTGCCCACATTGTAAATGTGTTGGGAATTTGGTATGCGAAATAGGGATGCTATGCTAATGAATGTGTTGTTTCATAAACTTCCACGAACTTTCACAAGCCTCACAAATGAAATTGATGCCTGACTGAGCGGCCTTTGGTATGCCATCCGCACCCCCGCCCAGCCCTTACCCGACCCCCACGCGCTAACCCAGCCCCCATCCAACCCCCTTTAAGCCGTTCCTGCAGGCGCCACATTTTTTATTTATTTTTTCTTGTGTTGCCGACCCTCCTCCCTGCGCACCTGCGTCGACAAACCGCAACTCGGGGGACGCATAAATTTTCCCCGCCCACCCTGCCACGCCCATGTTTAGGACCCCCCGGCCCGCCGTTTTTTATTTTTTTGACGGTCTGCCACTTTGAGGGGGTGCTCCCCCCCCCCCCCCMCCCGAAACCCGCTCCCCGCTCCCAAAGCCCCCTCCCCGATCGGCCACGACCACGGCCGGACATTCTCGGCCGGAGCGGCCACGGCCGGGGGGGGTCCCGTCTACGGTCGGCGGCCATGGCCACAACCGAACTCGGTCGCGGCCAGGGGGGAACATAGCTTGTGGTGCCTTGCTAACGGGTTTGGTAAGGTGGAGCCACACCGCTTTTCTAGTTTTCTTTTGGGAAATGGAAAATGGCCGTCAAAGTTTTCGGTGCTAGCGTTACTCGGAGCCTAGGTGCTAGTAATGGGGTAGGGTTTCTTCTCCCCCGAAGATGCTGGGGTAGGGTTTGAGAGAGTTGTGGTAAGTTGGGAGGGAGATGGATTATTTGGTGGATTGTTACTCTTATCGTTACGTCCCGGATTAGTCCGGAGGTCATACTTAGGGTCGTGTGGAATAATCGATTGCGTTTGTCTGTGTTGATGATAATACTGATTACGTTCTCATGATTAGTTAATCTAGTTTTGAATCCTAATTGAGAGTCTTATGTACCACTGCCAATCGTCGGTGATTCTTTATAGATAGGTTTCTCTCCTTCTCACACTCTGAAAAGTAATTCTGAAATAATTCCTTAGTGTATATTCCAATGATAATTTGTATGTTTGCTGTAAAGTTTGATTGTCGATTTGTTTCTTCTGCTTTGTAATTCCTGATTTACGGTCTGAGCCATTTTCTGAACCTTGGGTTCCGGAAATCAGCGTCGAAAGTCTTTTTGGACATCAGAATCAATTTCTATTTTGTCGATTTTCAAAGTCATCAAATCATATATTCGGTCTGAGCGATTTTCCTTTTCCCAATCTTATCTGTACCTCGATGGATTTTCTGATTTTGATGCTTATTAGTTTTACTTAGTAATTAGTCTTAGCGATTTCTCTATTTTTACAATCTTATCTGTTTTGCGATGGATTTTATGATTTCGATGCTATTTAGTTTTTACTTAGTAATTCATCTTTTGATTCTCTAGTTTTAGTCTGTTTTGGGGGGTATGGAAATCTTGAGGCTCAACATGAGCTTTGTAGGGTTTGGGCTCACAAGTATTGATCGGGGTTATTTCCTCAGGATTGGAGTTCCTCCCTGCGAGGGCTACACAAGGTGGGAGGTGTTGTCCTTGAGACTCTGAGGGTAGGGGCGGTATAGTGGGATTGTCCTTTTCTGGGCCATGCTGATTTTTGGGTCGGATCAGTATGGCGGTTGGGGAGAGTGGACAAGGGGTGCTGAATTTAGCAAAATGAGAGGTAAAGAGGGCTTTCTCGCTGGGAGGGGGTGGGACAGGAGGAAACGGGGAACTCCAAATCTAGGGGGGCATACTCTAGGGGGAATTGTATGCTGCTGAGGGAGCGGGAATGGCCGTTTAGGGGGTTGTTCTGAACTGGGGCCGGTGTGGTGAGGGGGCGCCCTCCGGCGGAGACAGTGTAAGGACAAAGGGATGTTTTTGAGAGAGGAGTAATCTCGGGAAGTGTTTGTGAGTTCTTCATGAATAGTTGAGCTTCGAATAGACACCGGAACCGCCACAGGATGAGGGGTGATTTTTCCCTCCCTCCCTCTCGTTTCGTGGGGTAGAAGGGGTTTTCTCTGCTTTTGTCTGAGTCAATTTTTTCTGAAGGAGGGCAGGGGGGGGGGGTAGAACCGGAGGATGAGATCTAGTCAGGAGGCTCTCAATAGAGGAATGCCTGTTAGGCAAGTAGATCAGAATAACGAAGTTGGGACGACGCAGGCCGGTGTTGGAGCTTTTGCTCTGCGACCTAGGGGGGCCTTGAGGCTTGTGGAGTTATGCTGAGGGTGGGAGGCATAACCAGATCGTTCGGCGTAGCGGGTGCTGGGGTATTAACCCTGTGACCTGTGTCAGGGGCTTGCCGGTAAGGGAGGTATCGAGGGAGGAAGGCACTTCCTGTCCGTCAGAACTAGGTTGGTCAGTACTGGGGAAGGTTGCGGTGCCCTGTTACCCCAGCATAAAGGGGGTATGAGATCAAGTGAGTTCTGGTACGTGGACTGAAAGCCTGGACAGACCTTCCGCATGTTGAAGGGGGAATTCTGGATAGTAGGTTGTTTCAGTTTTGACCCCCCGCTCATATAGTTTTCCAAGCCTTTCCAGATATTTTCAACACAAAAAGTCTTAGTAACTGCGGATTGAGTAACCTAGCAATAGGTCGGTAGGTCAACAGTTATTCATGGTTTCTTAAAATTGCTCCTGAACTTCTTTCGTAAAAAAAAAAAAAAAAAAAAAAGGTTAAAATTTAAATGATTAAATCCATAAGACAGGACCCAGACCAACGTAAAATACCCAACTTCTATTCAGCAATACCCTGAGTCTTCAAGAGTAACCCGAAAAAAGGGGGACCTGGCGTCAGGCCATCCAAACCCATAATTCATCAAATCAGCCCTACCATCGGGCCACGGTTCCCCCAGCACAATCGTCCCACAACCTACCCCATCCGGTGAGAATAGGCAGCCAATGTTTCCACAAAACGGCAAATTTCTTAGAAAATTTGATCTAGGCATGATCGAATTACAGATCCGGATACCCACCTCGCCAAAGCTAGACTATTTTTTTTTTTTTTTTTTTTGTAATGATAAAGTTAGACTCTCAAAGTGGACAAGAAGGGAAGCTCCATCCCAGAGACAGTAGTGAACAATCCAGCCAGATCTTTGGAAAAAAAAAAAAAAAAATCTGGCCCGGTGACGTCCCCCCGCCCCCATCCCCTTATCAACCGGCCTTTCTGAAAACATAGATACAATAGAGGAACCAGCTTGCCCCAGGTTCTTTAAGAACATTCATCGCATTGCATCTGGACCAACTAGAAAAACCAGCTTGCCTCATCTCATTGCATCAGGTAATATGCGGGTGTACCAACTGGGCTACAGTCTTAACCCGATACAATATATGGCTATACTAGGCCAATAGCCGTATTTGGGATAACTTTGAGTCTAGATACTTTCAATAATGACAGTAGTATGCTGTTTTTGGGTAAAGAAGGGTAGGCCCCTTGGTAAGTGAATTTACCCGGAAATGCGGCCACAGCAGTTACTTCTCTGCTTGCCAACCATATTAGGTTCCCAAGGGACAACAAGTGGCACTACTTCTGTTTTTCCTTGCAAACCCGGTTCGGCTCCCAAGAGACAAGTGGCATTATTTCCGTTTGTGCCTTTTTCCCGTGGATCAGATATCAGAGTCCTTTTGGGAGTGTCAGTCTGTCAGACAGGTGCAATAACTCGCAAGATCCTCTCTTCAACCCCTAACAAATAAGAGGGCCGAAAAAAAAAACAAAAAAAAACAAAGAGGGCCGTTACTCTAACATTGAGGAGTATGATATCTGACAAAAAATCCAGAAAAGATGAATGGATGTTGCTCTACCACTCCCCATTTTTTTCTTTTTTTTCTTTTTTTTGGGAGAATTTGCAAAATATCCCCATAGGTTGAGATATATGCCAAAATGCCCCTGAAAGATGTGGGTAGAGCGGAATGCCCTTTTGGGCTGAAATCTTTGTGTTGTGCCCCTGTCAGGCGGTTGTGCAACTTTGCAATCTGGACCTCCCCATTTGGGCCTTGGGGTTTTCCAAATGTGCGTAGGAAAAGTTGTCAAGTACTGGGGCGTTTCGCAAAGTTCGATGGTACCTGGTAGGGGTATATTGCAAAGATGGGGGTCCAACGAACACCAGGGGTATGTCACAAAATATTTATTTTATCAGAGGGGCATTCCGCTCTACCCACATCTTTTAGGGGCATTTTGGCATATATCTCAACTTGTGGGGGTATATTGCAAATTATCCCTTCTTTTTTTGGGGAAAATCACTCCCCATTCTACTTTCTTGGAGATTGTGGCTCGGCTTTACCATACTCCATTTTCAAACATAATGTTTTTTAAAAAGGAGCAGAGAAAACAGGAGGGAGATCCCACTATAGAGGTATGTGGTGTAGTGTGACGGGTGTGCGACGTGCGGGCGACATCCGTGTGGCATCCTTTCCATGAACATAAAACTTAAAAAAAACTGTGGTCGCTGCACTTTCGCAAGCGCAATATTGTCCACCCACCGAGAACTGCAACCGAATCCGATGGCATAACTTGGAAAGGTTCAGTGCCAGTCCCATCGTCCAGACAGCATAAGCACACAGTCTGACACGAACTGACATCCCGTCATAATGGCAAAGACCGAAACTTTTAGCTGTTGGTCTTTCTTTCCTGCGAGGGCGCCCTCCAAAAGGTAAGTGGAAGGTGCCTGAACATCAGAACGAATTTCACTCACATCGGGGACCCCTCTAGGACCTTCAAAACAAGAAAAGAAGCAAGACCGACCAATAGGGCGCCATGGAATTACATATATACCCATCCCCTTAGATACGAAAAAGAACACACCGCTGACTGCCGTCCCGATCCGCGGTGCATTGGAGTCACACACCGTGTCCACTACTCCACTCACGTGCGTAGTGCGATCTCCCCCCAGGTAGATTGTGCCCGCCCAAAAACCTTGTCTGTTCACTCCTGAAATCTTCAGGTTTGCTACTACATGCCCGGATTAGTTTAGGTTTAGGAATGATTTTGTATACCATGTTTGTATGGTGGCGTGATGTAATACGTGAATCCACCTACGAAGGATATCATACATCAGTGGTTCAAGTGGGACTTCGTTATGGTATGATTTTGTTCATTGTGTCAGAAGTAATGTTTTTTGTATCTTACTAGGATAACTCGGCCTTCGGCCGCCTGTTGCTGAGCCCACTCATTCAAAGCATTCTCCATTCCGTGCAAAGCAATGTTGGCCGATACAGGATGCTACAGTACTTGCTGAAGTGAGGCAGTTAGCTGCCTCGCGTGGAATCCGCCCTTCCTGGCTGGCAGGGCGCTACACGGACCTGACAACAACAAACAAAAAAGGAAAACGACCTGTTTCATGTTCCTCACTTCCTGGCCAGATACATTCCTCAAAGCACTGGTGACCTGAGGGCCTTCCCGACGTAGGTGGATTCGAAGGTCCTCATTTCTTTACTTTTTTATTTCTTCTTTTTCTTTTGTTTTTTTTTGGCCTCCACCCCTGCCCCGAGCCCCCCACTTCTTCGGAGTAGGGTACTCTTGAGACTTCGCGTTTGCCTGTGAAGGGTAGTGCCTGCGAATCTCGGCTGTGCCCGAGACATCTCGGCCCTGGCCAATCTGGGGTGTGGCCGAGACATCTCGGCCGTGCCCAGTCTGGGGTGTGGCCGAGACATCTCGGCCGTGGCCAGTCTGGGGTGTGGCCGAGACATCTCGGCCGTGGCCCAACCATGGAGCTGGTT
>BFEA01000405.1:335999-366444 GCA_003427395.1 Chara braunii
ACAGTCCCTAGATGCGTCGGGGGTGGCCATCCATCTCGCCATCTTTGAGGGTTACTCTTAAGATCCAGTGCGCCCAAAATCAGGGACACCCTGAGGTCTCATAATTTCTGCTGCCCGGTCAGACCAAAGTACCGTAAAAACACGGACTCGCCCTTGAGCCTAAGTCCCAAAACCGCCATTTTCAGGCGGCGCACTACTTGTGGCCGCCTGACAACGGGGAATAACACATGGCTGTGGAGGGGAGGTAGGGCCTGCATACTGCCCATCGACAACCGGAAACCAGTGAACTGGTATGCCTTCCGGCATCCATTCCGCATCGGTACAGTACTTCTTGTACACCATGACGGGACTGCTGTCATGCATGAAGAATTTGAAGAGGTGCGGTTTCGACACGCCGACGATGGTTCTGTCGACGTATCGATCCACTACCCGACGCCAATCGGCAATGTGATCGAGCTCAATGCACTTCGGCGGTATCTTGTGCAACGACTCGATAAGCGAGAACAACTGCTTCATGGTGTAAGCATCGTTGTCCTTCAGTTTTTTCGAGGTGGCGTGGCCATTTCTGGCCCGACGCCTGTAACTCACATAGAGTCCGCATAACGCACGTCATGGTGCCATCGGAACCGTGCGCATAGAAAGACAAATACGTATAAACATAATGGACAGTTTCCTGCCGTGAGCTACGACCGCGGTCAGGTTCGTTTTCATCATCATGTCGTGTCGATGATCCTTGGAGTAATTATACATACCGATGTGAGGAATGGTTGTCTTTTTCTGATCCATTCCATTCACTATGAGGCAGATGTATTCCGCGGGGTTCAAAATGGAACGAAGTTTCCAGTCTGCGTAATCCGCACGGTGAGCAACCTGATCTAGTTGGTGTTTGCGGTGCTTTTCATCGAAATCCTTACGGTCACGAAGGAGAAAGGTGTTATCTCTGGCTTGTCGAAGGCGGACGCACTCGCCACACTTTGTGAACGAGTTGGACTTGGCAAGGTCGGCATGCCACAAGTACTTCCTCCATATGGAGTAGAAGACTTGCTCCGAAATGACGGTCAGACCCGCCGCTTCCATGTCCGCCTTGATGGACTCGTAGACAAGGAGCTTCGTGAAATAAGCAGGGAGCCTAACTTTAGGTCGTTGTGAGGTCCCCCTCACAACCATTTCGTTAGGCATAGCATCTCCATATTCTTCCACGAACCTTGTCACACGAGTCAGCATGCTCACATACTCTGGTCGCGGGTTCAACAATCCCCATCGACCATGACGGCAACGGACGACCCCGTCCAATTTGCACTTGCTATAACGACGAAATGTATTTCGACATATCCCTATTATTTTGCACCAACCGGCGATGCACACATGGCGTTTGCACTGCACTGGTTTGACTCTTTCCAGACCGCCATCGAGGATAGTGAAATTGTCGAGGGTTTGCATCCACCACTCAATCCTCCTTTCGAGGGACATTTCGTAATAGGTTGCGCGCACCGGTTTGATATCGTCAATGGTCAAGACCCGAAGACACTTGTTCTTACAACATTTGTGTGTTCGGACAAGCGCAATGTTAGTTTCATTCAATCGACTTTTGGCCCTCTTCAAATGCTCTGACCTTCTAAGCGGCCTATTTTTTCGATTATATCTTCTCCTTTCTCTAGGTAGGGGATGAGACAAAACTTGAAGGACTGCTTCGGGAGTTCCAGGTTGGCTTTTGGTCGGGGACCTATGCGCCGCACCCGTGGGAGCGGTTCTCGGCAAATCAGATTGGGAGGATTCCGATGAACTGTAGAAATCTGTGTCTAGAAAACCACTCTGCCAAGTTTCCATTGCACACATGACTGTCATCGACGGAGAGCCGACTTTTCCGGCTTTACATGCAATTCTATTACCTATCTTCTCACTTCCACACGCACGTTCCGTTGCTTGGTCCCTATCATACCCGTTTCTAGCAAATGCACCGCACTGTTCCCGATCAGACCCGTTTCTATCGGGCGTACCGCAGAAGTCTGTGTCCACCAACGACCGACTATAGTCAAATGCTAGGGGTTGGGTAACTTCAATGCTTTCAGACAATCTACCCACTGTCCGCACGAGATATGATCCAGTCATTTCGGACACACTACAGAAATCTGTGTCCACGAACATCCGTCCACCGAGAAACGTCTCGACATCCCAAACACCCTCACTACAGGGGATTAGCGCTGTAGACACGCGCTGACCATCGGGAACGTCGGTGAAGCGAACAAAATGACGTCGGGCGGACGTCGTAGACGAGCCGGAATGATTCGTCGGGGCCAACATCGAGAACTCCCTTTTCAAACCGCAATGCCGATCAGAGGGAGCTTCCGGGCTGCTGTCACAAGAACTACGTTCTCGAACTTCGTCTTCTCTGTGTTGTCGTGACGGTGGCGGTGGCGTGATACAGTGGACGGATTGGACAGCCATTTGAAAAGACAATTCACACAGAAACTGTACAACAAGAAAATCACGTCAACGTATGACGAGGTCAGGAAAACAAACAAGAGGGAACAAACTCGCATTTTTAATATTTATCACAAAACAGTGGAACAACAACATTTGAATCCATATCGTTTTGTTGGACCCTGATGTGAGGCTCAAGTGGTTTCTCAAGTCCGACTCCTCTCCCACTCGTTCAGTGTGCAAATGGTTTGGATAAGTCCGAGTAAACTCGCACTTTTTCAGGCGAGAGTACAAATGCGAGCTGATTCGGACGTATTCAACGTATAGTAAGAAATTAAGTTTATGGTCGGAACAAGAGCGAACACAAGTGCGAGTCAATTCGGTATTATCCACTAAACAACAAGAAATTTCAAGTAACAAAAAATTCGCACTTCAGAGGAACATTTCAATTACGCCGTGCAATAAGAAATTGCCTTCGTGGTTGGTTCAGTGGCGAGTTAACTCACAAATACAAAAGGACTTCATTCTTTTGGGCCGAGAAGAGACGCGACTTATCGACTAAAGAGGAACAAATTGAGGGGAATGGTTGGTTGAAGAGCGAATAAATTCGCACTTGCAAACGAGCATTTTTATTATGAAACTGGGGCTTATGGACTGAAGAGTCACAAATTTATGGGGATGGTTGGTTGAAGAGCGAATAAATTCGCACTTGCAAACGAGCATTTCCACTATGAAACTGGGACTTATGGACTAAAGAGTAAGAAATTTAGGGGGATGTTTGGTTAAAGAGAGAATAAATTCGCACTTGCAAACGGGCATTTTCATTACGAAACTGGGGATACAAGTGTGACTTAATTCTGACCTATGGACTAAACAATAACAAATTAAGGGCTTGGTTGGTTCAAGAGCGAATGAATTCGCACTTGTCAACGAGCATTTCCATTACGAAACTGCGGGTACAAGTGCAAGTTGGGTTAGACACATATTTCATTAAAGGCTGTTCTTTATTTCCACAAATGCGAGTTAGTTTGCAATTTTTGAGCAACACTGCTGGAGGAGTTGATAACCCATCCCGTGTGGCTTTCAGGTCTTCAGTTCCACAATTCCGAGTTAGTTCGTACTTTCCCCTGGTGCTGCGGGTTGCCATTGTTGTCTTGTCTATAGAACTGCGAGTTAGTTCGCACTTGTCGACACCCTTCGCACTTGTCGATAAACCAGGTCTTCAGTTCCACAATTCCGAGTCAGTTCGTACTTTCCCCTTGTACTTCGGGTTGGAATTGTTATCCTGTCAGCAGAACTGCGAGTTAGTTCGCACTTGTCGACACCCTTCGCACTTATCGATAAACCACATCTTACTCGTTTCATGCGTCTTTCAGGTCTTCAGTTCCACAATTCCGAGTTAGTTCGCACTTTCCCCTAGTGCTGTGGTTTGCCATTGTTGTCTTGTCTACAGAACTGCGAGTTAGTTCACACTTGTCGACACCCTTCGGACTTGTCGATAAACCACATCTTACTCGTTTCGAGGGCATCTAGTCGGGTCGCAATCTTTCCGAAGAGTTGCCGTCTTCCCTCCGAGCTCACTGTGCCATCCACCCAATTGTTTATATATTCGTTTGCATTTCAAACACCAATCTCATTCTTCGGTTTCCTTGAGTCCGGAACTGCACGTCGGTTCCCCCTTGTCGATACCCATGAGGTACTTGTTGTAGGCGACTTCATTCCCGAAACTCCGAGTTAGTTCGTACTTTCCTGAAGATAAATCACCTCTTCCTCGATTCTACGACAGTGAGCTCGTTCATGCTGTGCCAGAGGACTGGTGTCTTTCCTATCCTTCACCCGATTGTTGTGACTTCGTGTGCATTTCGAACACCCATCTCTTACGTCCTTTTCGTCCTCCATTTCGTTAAGTCCGAGTTAGTTCGCACTTCGCTTTTGTAGTGGTCTGGGGTTGGGCGTATTAGTCATCCGAGTTGGTGTGAGGTTGGTCGTGCTAGTCTACGGGTGGGAGTACAATGGCGTCTGCAAAGAACACATCCACAAGCGCTGGACCATCTACCCCCAGGGAGGGATGACCTCCACAACAATCTACTCCTCAGTATATGCACGCAATGGGAGCACAATGGTTTTTGGACTTTGTTGTTCAGGGGGATCTTTTTGGACCAGCTGTTTTCATTCGACCCACTTGCTTTCCCTACGTTGAGGGAGCGGACCACGTTATTCCTCTCGGTACGATCGTCGTGTGCGCCAAGACTCATGGAGGTTTGCTCAAGCTGCACACTAACGGTTTGTACGACGAGTGCAGACTGCCTCTCAGAGGTGTTAAAGGTGTGTTGGTGACCATCAAGAGATTTGCGGGGTACGGTTCGAACATGACGTTGTGCTCTCACTTCAAAGGCCTTTACGATGGCGGCAACAAGCGTCTTCCATCGCCAGAGCAATATCTCGATCTCGCGCAGATGGTGCCGAAAGAACGTCCGGTTCTTCCGCGAGAACATGTTTTCCGGCTTCTGCCACCCCGTGAGGGGTTGTCCGACTTGGCTCAAGAAACTCCAGTTGCGGCAGTGGGGCGCGGGAGTCCGATTGAAGATGCTGGGGGTCGGGTCAAGGGGCACGCGCGCAGAGTTCACACGCAGGCCGGTCAGGATGCTCCTGAGAACACGTCGGACTTGCATTCTCAGGGTACAGGGACTCAACGGGTCTGTACTCCGAAACTCATCAAGGTCCGCTGCGGCGGCGACACGTATTCGCTTCGAGATGAGACGAGAAGAGAATCCGGCAGATCGGGACAAGATGTCGGAGGAAATGACGCTGAAGGGATTGGCGTTGTCCGCGAAAGCTCTGGCGGGGAGCAGATTCCTTCGGAGAAGAAGCGCGAGCGACAGAGGATGGTGTGAGAGGAGGTGGAAGAAGGAACCCTCCGCATGAAGAGGATGAGAGGAAAATCGGAGGCGGTGATGGGCGGGGATGGAGGTGACGTCGGAGAACGTGCATCGGAAAAGAGGCCGCCGAAGGAAGAGGGTGGCACGGCAAGTAAGAAAGCAAGGAGGCCAGACGGTTTGACCATTCGCAAAGGACAAGCCATGGGTGGAGGAGATTCGGTTGATCCAGGCGCTGCGGCCGCGAGAGAACCTTCGGGGAAATCGAAACGGAAAATGGCAGCCAAAGAAGGCGATGGCAAGAAGAAACCTCGAAGGCGGAAGACTACTGAGGCTTCGAGCGGGGCCGAATGGCCTGTCGGTGACGAGTGCGACGAAGCGGCGACGTTCTGGCTCGAATACGAGCGGAACGATGGCGGTGAAATCGTGGAGAAGGAGTTCCCCGTCCAACTGCTCATCGACCCCAGGAAGGTCTGCGACATCCCGTCTTGGGAAAGATATTACAACCACCGCAGTCTAAATCGCGAAACTGTGGACGACATCAAGGCTCCGATGCTGAGTCAATTCCACGACAAAAAGGGGAAAATCTGGATGAAAAACCGTTTGGTTTTGGCACCCATTTACAAGCCGGTGGCGCGTAGGCCGGAGAAAGCTGAAAGGGTTCACAAAGATGTCTTCAAGCCAGAGGACAAGGACAAGTACTACTATTACCCTGTTAACGGTCAACACACCGTGGCTGCTGTGAAGGAGTTGGAGGATGAGCAAATATTCGATTTGTGGAAGATGCACTCGTGGCCGACGAGAGTAGTGTGGTTCTCCGACCTAGATTTCGCGGGGTATAGGCAGGTCAGTCTCAACGAAAACACGAGACACAAGATGTCTAAGCAGCAATCGCAGAAGACCGCATTCTCGGACATGCGGGAGGCATGGGAGAACGAAGGAAGGCCGATGGCCATTCAAGGGAACCCTTCCGGCAAGGAGGCCGAAAAACAAAAGTTTTTCGATTTTCAAAAGCTGATTTTGGGAAAGAGTCCGAACGAATCTCACTAGGCATTGTCAAAAAAAGATTTGCCGCTCGCCGACAAGGAGTATGTCGCTGCCGTTGGCAATGCATTGAGGCAGTGGATGCCGCTCGTAACGGCCGGTGATGACGTTTTCCGCAAAGCCATGGAGTCCTACGCGAAATGGGCGGAGGGGAAGTTGTTGGGTGGCGACGGCAAGACGCCATTGTCGAGGCCGGGCAAATACATGCCAGACAAATCTCCGGGTCTGCAAGCAATTCCGGAAATGGGCGGCTGGTGAAACGAAGATGGGGTGGTTGGTCCGGGTCCCGCCGCCTCCGACCAAAAAGAAAACGCAAGCGGATGACAAGTTTTTCGTGGTCGTGAAGGAGTCAGACATGTTCTGTTGACAGTGTCTCGCAGACATGACCGATGTTGAAAAACTGTCGATCCTTGACGACATTCTCCCGCTAAGGGGAGTGTTTGTGCAATCCGCGGGCAGCCATCTGAAGCATCAGCATAAACCAGGAATTAAAGACATGGTCGCGACGACGAAAGTGGACCGTGTGATGCTCCGTATGTTCCACTACATCTTGTTCCTTGAAATGGAGGCGGACGAACGTGTTTGGCGCCACGGGAGCCCATTTTTTCGGACCGAGGGGAAGCTTCTAGAGGAGTTCAGGCCGCAGGGCCTCACGAAACAGGTGTGGGTTGGAATGCGAACGCATTTCCAGGGCGCGGTGGAGTACGTGAACACTTGCAAATGTACTCTTCCGCACGAGAAGGAGTCCATCGACGACGCAAAGAGATTGTACGATGATGACAGGTTCCCTAAATCTTTCGAAAAGTCTGTCCATTCCATCTTGCGACAGACGAAAGAAGAAGTTCGAGACACGATCAGGGTCAGCAGGGATGTGAGGCACATCAAATGGCCCGACCTCAACCGGGTGACCAGCCTTATTCCTTTCGCTTTCCCGCCTTCCCAAGCTCACAGTCATGTCACTGCGATCCGTGAGGTTGTGCGACATTACGTGTGCAACCTGTACGTCCTCGATTTGTGTGATCCCACACTCCTCACAGACTGGCAAGAAGATGATTTCACAAACTTGCAAGTCGTTCTCCAAACACTTTCGCCAACGCAGTGGGCACTTGTGGTCTTTTTCCCCTCTCATTGGGAGCTCAGTATCTTGAAAGGCATGGCCAGGCTTAGCGTCCATCACGTCAGGACAGGGAAGTGGGTGCGCAATGCACAAAAGCAGGCCACTGTCCGGGAAGGCAATATGCTGGTTGAGGAGTATGACCGCCTGTACATGATTTTTAATGGTGAGAAGCTGGAAGACAACACATTCGCAGTCTACCCGGCCAGCAGCCCGACAAAGGCTTCCCGTGCTCATGGTCCAAGTTCGGTCAAACACACGGTGGCGGCCCGCTCCAAAGCTGTCTGTTCGTCGGACCCATCAGGACAGGCTGTGGCATGTTTCGACGTGCCGGAAGAGGAAAGGTTCTCTCATAGCATGTGGCAGGACGGCAGCGTGACAAGTTCTCAAGGACCTGCTTACGGGGAGATGGAGCGGAACCCGTCCCGTCTGTTGGGTCTACTCGAAAACTTTTGCAAAGCTGGGCAAACTGTTTTTTTCTTTGGGAAGGCGCATGCGTCTGTCGTGTGGGAACTCCTGCGCACCGGTTGGAACGTCGTCGCGTTGGAGAAGGAGGCGAGGATGATCGATTACCTTCACGAGTTCGTGAAGGCATGCGTTGCAGACACTCGCAATGCTTGCGAGTTCGTCCACACCACCGGCGAACGAAACTGGGATCCCAAACGTGATATGTATTGGAAAATGTCGGGGAACAAAAGGACGGAGGTTTGGGACTTCCTTTTCCAACTCGGACCGCGTGGTCCGACCGACGTCGAATATAGTCGACGGAGAAACCTGGTGTTCGGTGTGCTCAATGGGTACCACGATGCACCCACGGAGTCTGTCTCGCATTTCCTGAGAAGACTGGAGCACGTTTACTTCACGCTGGCCGAACCGCTCACCCTGGAAAACTACAAGTCACAGTTTGACGAGGAGGACCCTTTTGACGCTGAAGACATGGAGGAGCTGAGCGACTCGGAAACCTTCGATTTCGAGTCCATGCCACTTCCTCGGGTGGTTGGACAGGTTGGTGATGAAGAGGAAGGTGGCCCTCGGAGATATAGCACGTCCCCTGCCGGTTTGAAGCGTGTGTTTCGGGGCGAACCAGTCGACGACCAATCGTCTGATGACGGGGAGGAAGACAGGGACTATGATCACGAACCTTGTGACAGGCTCCCAGTGGACCATGACACCTGGCAAAATGACAAACTCTACTTCTTCGGCAAGCATCACCGGTTGACGGTGGAGGATGTCTGGGGACACAAAGTCGTCTGGCACCCGAGGATATTCCAACCTGCTGTGAGGAATGGAATGTGGGTCATGGAAATGAAGGAGGCCGATGGCAAGTGGAGTGGACTGAAAAGACTGGGAGCGGGTGCATTTAAGAGAACGGCGAGAACTGCTTTGGTGGAGCATTTGAGTCTTATGAACCCCGAGAGGAACGATCCGGACATCGCTGCGTATGCAGAACAAAAGCTAAAAGAGTTGTACGCCAACAACATGTTGGAGTTTCGAGCGCCTTTCTACACACTCGAAACGGCACCGTCTCGTGGCATTGACTGGCGCATGCCGCAACCTCCGTCGGGCGGTCAGCATCCGGGAGGGGGTGGAGGAGGAGACGAAGGTGACGGCGAAGGTGGGGGAGGAGACGGCTCACAGTTTGCCGGAAAGGGGACGGACGAGACATCGTCGGTAGAGAAGGCGTCCGACGGAAAGGGGTCTGGCGGAAAGGACTCGGGCGGAAAGGGGTCCGGCGGGAAGGGGCCGGGCGGAAAGCGTAGAACGTCCGGGAGTCCCCAGTATATGGATACTGACCCTCACTGCGTAGGGAGTCGAGATTCCGACATGCGAGACGAGGCCACCCTGAGGTCTGATCAAGTGCGAGTAGATTCGCACTTGTCTGCGAGGACTTTGTTTCCCGTTGCCGAGGAGAGTCCATCTCACTGTGGGCAGCAGAGGTCTCCTGTGCTCAACACCTTGCTCCTGAAAGAGGGCGCGTCTTCATTTTGCCTGGAGGGCGGGATGCCTGCACTGCGAAGGAGCGAAGGTGCGACCTTCGGTTCCCTCGGCTCGGGCGACCGCCACAAACTCCGAATACATTCGGATTTGCTGACGTCGCCCTCCGCCATAAGTGCTCCTCACGCAACAGTTCCGCGGGGCCAAGAAAATGTCACGTCCTGCCCCCCGCATCTTCAGTTGGACACAGGGTTGCCCTGCTCGCCTCCGTTTTCATGTGTTGAGACTCGAGACTGGCGGTCTCGCGACATGCTGGAGGGGCCCCCTAGAGGAGTGTTGGAAACCGGGGGTAGCGAGCACGAACGTCACACTCCTGGGGAAGAGGAGCGCTCTCCGGGAATGCGTACTGTACATCGGGAAGAGGAGACTCAACGCTGGCAGTCTCGCAAAGTGTTGGAGACCGGGGGTAGCGAGTTTGAACGTCATGCTTCGGAGGGTGCGTCCGTGCACACTGGCAGCAAGAGTGCAGGAGCTCCGGGGGAAACGCATGCTCTACAGCGGGGAGAGGAGACTCGACACGGGCCGGCTCGTGAAGACGTGAAGTGGCTCCATGCACGAGCGCTGGTGATCGGGACGTCCGCAGAGGTTCTGCACAGTCGTTCGGCTGTGGCCACGACGTGAGAGGGTGCCGTTAACGGAGGTCAATGGACGTCCGTGCAAGCTCCCGTTATTGGGAACGATGAAGACGAAGAAAAACCCGCGGTGGAAGCTCGGGTTCATGGTGATGAGGAAGGCGGTGAGGTGACTGTCGACATCCGGACGGATCCACAGCGGAAAGATGGTGATTTTTCGCCCACCTGTTGCGGTGAAGAACAGGGTGGTCGACCGTCTGTCCTAAGCACCGCTCGGGGAATGGTGCTTCATGAAGCCATAGAGTTGGGTGACGACTCGGCAGCCACCGAGCTGGTTAGCGACTCAGGCGTGGCCGAGATGCAGAACGTCGAATCCTCCGTGGAAGGCGGTGAGGTGGCCGTCAGCATCAAGATGGATCCAGAGCGGAAAGATCATGATTCTCCGTCCATCCGTTGCGGTGCCGAACAGGGTGATCGAGCATCTGTCCTCAGTACCGGTCGGGAAATGGTGCTTCATGATGAAGCCATCGACTTGCCAAGCGACTCAGCTGCCACCGAGCTGGTTAGCGACACAGCCGTGGCCGAGGTCCAAAACCTCGAATCGTCCGTGGACGTTGGCGCAGTGGCGCGACAGGAAGGCGAGTTCCCTCAAAGGGCTCCCGAGCACGGTAAGATTTGTGAATAGGAGCACTCGCATATCTGTGTCTAGCCAGCTCTGTGTTCGTCCAAATTCATGTCATGGGCTAATGTACCTATTACCACTTGTTAAAAAAAAGTTTGTGGGCTGTGGGTTGTTTTCTATGTTCTACAGGTGTGAGGTTGTTAATGTCCCTGCTCATGAAGCCTTTAAAAGTCGTGCGAGAGAAACGTCTTTCAGGGAGGTCATTGGCCGCTTTACCGAAGAAGTCGTCAAGTGTAGGGTTGTTTAAAAGGGTCCAGATGCCTTGCCTTTCTGAGAGAGCTGTCAGGGTTCTGAAGGCTTGTAGAATAGATAAGGAGGAAGGTCTGCGGAAACATTTGGCTGCGTCTATTGAGAGCATTACTGCTTTGTTTGATGGGTCTGATGACGATGGCAAATGGGGTGTCTTGAAAGACCCGTGTCCTAAGTACATCGCGAAGGACACCTTCAACAGTCGGGGATATAACTTTTCTGAGAAAAGGGCAGACAATTCTTAGCCATTCCGCCCCGGGGTTTGTGCTCACTCCTCACACTTGTTCGTGGGTGTTTGTGCAGCTGGGGCTACATCATGTTTTCGCGTTCCCTTGCCTACTGAGGAGCTTAGCGCTGCGGACTTCAGAATGTTGCAGAACGTCTGCAGAGATTTCAGCAACGGCCAGGAGGTGGTTTCCTCGGTTCGCAGAGGTCCCAGTTCGATTCTGTTGACCAGAGAAAGTCTTCAAACTCTTGTCCAGGGGTAATGGCTATCCGACGAGGTGGTGGAGTCGTACTTGGCCTTGCTTGCCAACGCTGCGTTCCCTGGGGTCCCTCTCTTTACATTTTCAGTCCCTTTTTCTATACCAAGCTCGTCGGTGGCGGCTATCGACATGAAAGGGTCGCAAAATGGACAAAAGCTGTGAATATTTTCTCGTACGGCATGGTCTTGATCCCTGTCCATAAAAATCGAGTGCGTTGGACCCTATTATGTGTCCGAGAACAAGGGCTGGAGTACTACGACTCCCTCCTGCAAGACGATGGCGTTTTTTCTTCCGATGTGCTTGCGAACTTCACGCAATACCTCCGTGACGAAGCGGCTCGTCGATATGGTCAACAAGCCAAACTGGATCTCCCGGCGCCCAAGGTGGTTGCTCATGGTGTCCCTCAACAGTCGGACGGGTCGAGCTGCAGTGTTTTCATGCTCGCCTTCGCTTCTTTTCTTGCACGCGGCTACCCGCCACCATTTCCGATAGCCCAAAGCGACATTGCAAACATCAGGCTGAGGATTGCGGTGGACATACTCCAAGGCTCTGAATAATACCTCTGTTGTTAAAGTACGCGTAGTTTTTTTTTCCAAAGGCCATACATAAGCAGAAGTGTGAATCGATTCCCACTTGATCTGGCAGTCAGCCGGTTCGATCTGTGCTGTTGTTTTGATGAGGTACCGGATTGCAGTGGACGTTTTGGTCAAGTACACGCTTAGGTGTCGATGTGAATATCTCAGCCTCGTGCTGTGCCAATTTTTAAAGGGTTTTTCATTTAGTGGAACCTGTCATCTTTATTCGTAGGACTTTCAGCAGCGCCTTGCTGCCTTTGTTTGTTTTAGGGTTGTTCTCATTGCTTGCCGCGCAACATCAGCTAGTGGGTAGCAGCGGACGCTTACGTGAAGTAGTAGCTTAGATGCCAATGTAAATATCCCAGCCACATCGTGCACTTTCTTTTTAAGTAGACGCTTATATATCAGATGTGAATATACCAACTTTGTGCTCCTTTTGTTTTTTCGGGTTGTTCTCCTTATATCCTCTCCGACCGCGGCAGCACCGTGTTGCGGTTGTTCGTTTCGAGGTTGTGCGCCTCTCTTGCTCATGTGAAAGATATCGACGATTTATTCTTGGTCGCCAAATTGTTTCGTGCTTATCTCTTTCGTTTGGCCCGCCCTTGTTCTGCATGTGCCGCCCCGTTTTACGGTTCACCCCCTCTGCTTGTCTCCATTGAATGTTGTCTGTTGATTCCTTATGACAGTTGTCAACTTGTTCTCCATTCAGAAACCAGTTGTCGCCAGAATGTGTGTGTGTTTGAAGTTGTTTTACGGATTCAGCGGTGCACTAAATGATTACCAATTTTGTTATCCTTGGAATACATCTCGTGCTCTCCACGGAATGCTGGTTGTTGTTTCTATATGAGAAATGAGAACATATTCGCACTTTGGATGACGTACATTTGTGATTGAACTGTTGGTTCCATATGAGAAATGACACCCAGCTTTGATATGTTTTGGCTCGCCCTTGTTCAGCGTATGCCGCCCCGTTTTACGGTTCACCCCCTTTGCTTGTCTTCATTGAATGTTGTCTGTTGGTTCCCTATGACAGTTGCGAACTTGTTTCGCAACTTGTTCTCCATTCGAAAACCAATTGTCGCCAGAATGTATGTGTGCTTGAAGTTGTTTTACGGATTCAGCGGTGCAATGAATGATTACCAATTTTGTTTATCCCCGGAATACATCTCGTGCTCTCCACGGAATGTTGGCTATTGTTTCCGTATGAGAAATGCATATTCGCACTTTGGACGCCGTACATTTGTGATTGAACTGTTGGTTCCATATGAGAAATGAGAACATATTCGCACTTTGGCTTCATGTGCTTTGTGATTTTTGGAAAGCCTCCGTGCATTTTGCAATGTGGGATTGTATGATATTTTGCGTTCAATGATTTTTTGAAACGTCTCTGTGTGCTTTGCAATTTGCCCTTGAATGAATTTTCTGCATTGAATTATTTTTGGGAACTATTCGTGTGCTGTGAGACTTCACCTTTGGAAAAACAATAGGCAACTTGAAATGTTTTCACCTCGATGTTTGCGATGTCTCTGTGTGCTTTGCAATTTGACTTGAGATCTTTTCATCTCGATGTTTGCGATGACAAGAGATACTTGTATGAATGGATATCAATCTTCTACACAAAAAGATTTGATGGCATTTTCAACCTGTAATATACAAATGACAAACCAATATCCATATTAAATCGTCGCGCTGATGGACTGCGCAACTGCTTCTCCATCAAAGTGCGAGTTCAATCGCACTTCTTGTGTGAGCCCTGAGCAATTCCCTCGCACTTTGCTTTACGTCAAGGAGGGGATCGAACGCACCACCGGTAAGCACCTGCACATCACGAAACAAGAGCATGTCCCAATTGGAACATCGTCGGGTTCTTGCGATGTCGACTCCCACATGATGACTACACTGAACAACGGTAGGATGACCGCTCCGCCTCTCCGATGTGGATCTAACGGTGGATTGCATCAAATCTGCTCTCATAGATCCGTGTCGGGGATGGGGGACGGCATCTGACCACAGTTTGCTTGTAAGGCATCATATGATGTGTCGATATAACCGACATCTTGAAATGTTTGGTGAGCATCTAGTGCTACACCAATAAGTTCCAAATACGCTAGCAAAGTCCCCTAAGAGTGTTCTTTGCCTGGTCCTCACCTCATCGACTCTCAAGATGACTACAGCCAACAACGGTAGGATGGCAGGTCCGCCTATCCGATGTGGATCTCAAGGTGGAGTGCGAAACTCTGCTCTAAAAAATCCACACCGGGTAGAAGGTCCTGCAAGCAGCAGCTGCTTGCTTGTAAGGCATCTTATGATGTGTCGATATGACCGACATCCTGAACTGCTTGGTGAGCATCGAGTGCTATGCCAATATGTTTCAAACAGGGCAGCAAAGTCTCCTGACAGTGTTCTTTGTCGGGTCCTCACCTCGTCGACTCCCTCAAGATGACTACAGCTAACAGCGGTAGGATGGCAGGTCCACCTATCCGATGTGGATCTCACGGTGGAGTGAGAAACTCTGCTCTCAAAGATCCAAACCGGGTAGAAGGTCCTGCAAGCAGCCGTTGATTGCTTGTAAGGCATCTTATGATTTGTCGATATAACCGACATCCAGAACTGCTTGGTGAGCATCTAGTGCTACGCCAATAAGTTCCAAAAACACGGCAGCAAAGTCCACTGAGAGTTTTCTTTGYCGGGTCCTCACCTCATCGACTCCCTCAAGATGACTACAGCTAACAGCGGTAGGATGGCAGGTCCACCTATCCGACGTGGATCTCACGGTGGAGTGCGAAACTCTGCTCTCAAAGATTCATACCGGGTAGAAGGTCCTGCAAGCAGCCGCTGCTTGCTTGTAAGGCATCTTATGATGTGTCGATATAACCGACATCCAGAACTGTTTGGTGAGCATCTAGTGCTACGCTAATATGTTCTGAACACGACTGCAAGGTCCCCTAAGAATGCTTTTAGCACTGGAGTCCTCTGACCGCCGACTGTTTGGCACTTCCTGAAGGTTGACACTTCTTGAAGTTGGTCTGCCACTTCTTAAAGGTGGTCAGTCACCAGATCACTCGATAACCGCGAATTGACTCGTTGTTCAACTAGAGTCTCTCTCTCTCTCTCTCTCTCTCTCTGTATATATATATATATATATATACATATATATATATATATATATATATATCCCCCGCCCCCCCTTGTGTTTCTGCCTCCGCTCGCCACCGTCCCTAAGAATTCGCCGTTGCAATTTCATATAATGTCTGATGCCCGAAACTTTTTGCTAAAACGGGTGTGTCATGGGTGATCGAATCCAGTTGCAATCTCATATAATGTGGTCCGGCTAGCGAACCGGCACGCAGACCTGCGAAGGGGGGGGGGGGGGGGGGGGGGGGGGGGGCGCTGAAGTACGTATCCCGCTCACTACGAACATAGTACTATGAAAAATAAAACTTGTACACACACACACGAAACAATAGAAAACAACATAACAACAACGGCCTCCGCTCGCCACCATCCCGAAGAACCCCCCGTTGCAATCTCATAAAATGTCCGATGCCCAAACCTTTTTGCTAAAAGGGGTCGACAACGGGTATGCCATGGGTGATCGAATCCAGTTGCAATCTCATATAATGCGGTCCGGCTCGCGAACCGGCGCACTGGGGGGGGGGGGAAGGGGGCTGAAGTACATATCCCGCTCACTACGAACTATGCAGTGCCCATAATCAAGCGCACAATTTACATTTTGATGGGCCCGGAGCATTCGAACAAACATGGAGTTTATTCTGAGTTGCCGAGCGAAGGCCGCTCCAAAAGGCTACCGTGAAGATAGCCTACAAGGGAGAACTTCGAACATCGTTGGTCTGCTGGGGTGGTTGGGGTTCGGTGGGGTGTGTGTGTGTCTCTGTGTGTGTGATGGGTCCTGTACTCCAAGCGATGGCAGTTGACCCATATCACTGCCCACTTAGCAACACTTACTAATGATTGTTTCGATTTATTCTTATTTATGTCGCTCTAACATGAATTCCGCCTTTGTTATAAAAAGTGAACAATCAAAAGGTTCACTTTTAACGAAACGTGTACAGGTATCCCACACGACCGCGGTCGCGGGGTCAAGCTCGGAGGGCGGCCTCGTTCTTGGCTGCGGCCGCGGCTGTGGTCGGATGCATAGCGGCCATGTTTTTCACAAATTTTTCCCATCGAAAATAATAGGGAAAACTATTTCAAAAATATATATCTGGGGTTGTAGCCTTGTAGGGTTTGAAAAACACCACAACCCCATATTTTTAAAAAAACTTTAAAAAAGGAAGCAATTAATTTTCAAGAATTATAAAAAATAAAAAACATAAAAATCGGAGAAGAGAAGTTAAAAATAAAAATAAAAAAAAAGAAGTTTTTTTTTGTTGGGATTTTGGTTGGCAGTTCTTTGTCTTCTTTGATTATATGTACTTTTTGTTTTGTTTTTTTGTTGTGTAATAAGGAAAAAATCAAGGAATGAAAATAAAAATAAAAAATTGTACTCTTTTTCTCCAAGGGCCGATAAGTATGTGTGNTAGCAAAATAACATGTAATGACCGGCAGAAAAAAATGCAGACCGTGAAACCTGCTACTTTCTGAGAGGTGCTGCTTGCTGGACTGATTTACTGAGATTTCCATGTTCTACTGTGATTTGCTGTGTTTTCTGTGTGTGTGTGTGTGTGTGTGTGTGTGTGTGTGTGTGTGTGTGCATGCGTGTGTGTGTGTGTGTGTGTGTGTGTGTGTGTGTGTGTGTGTGTGTGTGTGTGTGTGTGTGTGTGTGTGTGTGTGTGTTTAATGAGTCATAACGCTATTGTGGCATGAACTGCATCGAGCCGTATCTAAATTGTATGTAAATAACATCAATCAAAGCATATGATCCATGCATAAATCTACCCTGACCGTTTTCCTTTTTAAGTCGATACGAATACTCTGATTTCTCCTCTCGATTCACACTCCAAGTTCTATGGCATACAACTGATTCACGAGAAAACACTAGTGGGGGTAGATCGGACATACATTCTTAAGAGAACGCCTAGCGAAGGAAGGAGGAAGAGATTTACAGGGATTGGGGGAAGGCCATGTCCTGTAGCGACCCATACAACATAGTTTTTGTAAAGCAAGTCAAATAATAGACAAATTTAGCAAACCCATTTATTTGTGAAATTATTATTACACCTGATGTAAAGACTTAATATGCACTCCTTATGATTAACAAAATAACGTATTTTGAAAATAAGAACGGGGCGAGGATGAGGGAGTGAAAAAGAGCAAACATATGATCAGAAGTCCTTCCACTTTTACTGAAAAACATGCTCCAGAACAGACGGAATTACATCTCATGTTGATTGAAAAAGCACTTTGGACGATCAACATAATTCCCTTTTCTGTTTTACATCCTTGCTCGAAGACCCAACCCATCACCACCTTGCTGAAAGTACTTCAATGTGAAATTTTGAGAGGGCCATAGCGGCAAAGTCGAAGCCAACAAACAAAATTCAGGATCCTCACACAATCTTTGTTCAAAAGCTTAGCCCTCCATTCCTGCGACAAAGTTTCCATATTCCAACTAAATAACGAACGCAAATGAAGCCAAATGAGTATGCGAAATTCCCATGGCCACATGATATCCGATACTTCATGGCACCCCCCGTGACACTGATAATCACTAGATCATGAGCTCGATAAGTAATTCAGTGTCGACCCCACGTGATACTAGGTGACTTTTTAAACAAACCAGCTTCATTTTCACGCAAAAACGAGGGGATTCTACATAAATCTCAGTCCGAAATATATGTCAATATTGCTACCAAGTTCTCAGTGACAGAAGGAAATTTTCCTAGACTATTACATAATGTCATTCATCAACCCTTGGTCGTCATCCTTAAAGGTAAGCAAGATCCTACTTGCAAACTAGACCCTTCTATCCATACCCTATCATTTCCTATTCACGACCATATGTCCCCACTGCAAGTGTATGACTATGCCCGCATTATGCACCCTGCCTACTCGTTCCATTGGTAGCATCCTGCAGATCATTATTAGTAGCAAGGCTAGGGCGCAAAGAGCATAGACCAGAGAAGTAGTGCAGAGGGAGGGGATTAATACACGAGGCGTTGAAGAGTGGGGGGATGAGCCGGCAGAAATGGGATAATCAAGAGCAGGGAAGAACTGCACGAGAGTAGAAGCATGGGGAAACTCGAAAACAGTGCAGATAACCATAGCACAAAGGGCAATTATGAAGACCCCTGAGAAGATAAAACCACAATACATTCATCTGAAGATATCCATGGTGGTCAGGTAAAAAGAACGTGTTTCAACAGGACATCTCCGCCGAATCATCTGCTCATCAGCCTCGTTGAAAGGAGGAGGAAACTTGGAGCAGCAGAAGAAGCGATGGCGAGAGATATCGAAGGTCGACATAAATGACATGTACGCTAGAAATTACGCGAGTACTAGGGCTACGATGCAAAGTTCGAAAAAAACGTGACTCCATGTCTTGGGTAGCTACTTCTGAGCAGAACACCTAAAAAGCTCCTACCCATGCTCGATCATGCAACCACAGCCCAAAAAGCGCACAAAGATCATCTATCAGAAAGAGGTTAAGTAATATCATGGACCAAGGTGAGAAGGGGGGTGGGGGGTAAGGCAGAAAGACATCCCAATTCGGTCAAGCGGCTCAATAATGTCGACGCAACAAAGAAGGATTCAGTGGAAATTACCCAAAGCTTTTTCACCGATATCCACTGCATCGGCTCATTAGGAATATCCACTACATCGGCTCGTTAGGAATATCCACTACATCATCTCATTAGGAATATCTACTATATCGGCTCGTTAGGAATATCTACTACATCGACTCGTTAGGGGGAGTAGGTATCCTCAAGTTGACGTTCCTAAAAGGAGAGAGAGCCGAGGAGGAAGATAAATAAAAGTATTGGCAGGGTGACGGGAAAAGAGGTTAAGGGACGCGAATTCAATTACCAGTCCCACTCGGGATGATGACGTAGCGGCGCTCATTCCTCCAAAATCCAAAGGGAAAGTTGATAAGCCAAAAGTGACACACAATATTCTCCAGCGAAGCAACATAGTCACTACGAATGGAGGAAGATGTACACAGTATAGCAGCCCAATTAGTTGACACCTGATGGACTCGGGAGAGAAGAAGAAGAAGAAAAAGAAGAGAGAAAGGAAGATGCGTGTGCTCAAGAGGTCGAAAAAAGTTCAACCACGACAGATTTCATCCGTCAACTTTCACTATGAAAGTTGTAGAAGGTCATATTCCTGTTCCACTCGAGACTTAGGTACCAAAGCGTTATAGGCCCAGGGGTTATTTCTCAACCACGAAGGGTACCACGGAATTTTCGGTATTCAAAACCCGTCTTTAGGATAATTACCGAGCCCGACCGATACTTTTGGTGTGTGTACGTGATTTTATCAGTAGTGTTGCAGACCATAAATCCATCTATGTGAAAAAGTTGTACAAATATACAATTATTGAAAAACATTGTATATGAGTGTGTTTGTGTGTGTGTGTGTGTGTGCGCGCGTGGGGGGTTAATATCAACAGTTTATGGATCGGGAAACCATGTGGCAAGGTAAGTGCGAGGATAAAGAGAAGAGAAAGTTATTCGGAATCAATAGAAAAAATTTCTATAATTAAATAATCATTCTATAGTAAAATTAGTAAATTACATTTTTAAATTTCAATTTTTTATTCCATCTTAAAACATGTCATTCGAATTTTAAAAAATTTCATCTAGTTAAAAACTTTCATTCTAAGAATGGGGTATCCCTTCTTATTTGAACTGCACGCTAGAGATGGAATAAAATTTTGGATTAGTTCATGAAATATTTTAATTGAACTGTTATTCCATATAAGTATTTTCAGTCATAAATAGGTTATTCCTATCTAAATTCGAAGATATTTGTTGCACTGGAATGAAAATTTAATTAAAACATTTCATACACTCGTCCAGACTTGCATTCCATCTTGAACAAATAAATGTAGTTGGAAGGGAAAACTTATACTTAGATGGAAACTTATCAAATAAAACTGAAAATTTTAGAATTGGACGAACCTTGGAATGATAATTAATGCGTAGCATCGTGCTCGGGTTCGGTGACCGAACACGAATGAGCGCCGAAACCGTCTGAACATGAACATAGAAACATTTTAAGAAAACAGGTTCTCAGGAAAATCGGGAAACAATATATATTTTGTAAGACAATAATACAAATAACTTTTGTCAAGGAGGTATGCTCAAATTTGTAACCAAACTCGAGTTAAGAAAAAATAAAAAAATAAAAAACATTTTTTTTTTTTACTATGTGCGGTCGAATACGTTCGGGAAGCGTTCGGTCGAACACCCGAACATATTCAAACGTACGAAAAAGTTCCAAACATGTTCGGTGTGCTCCACAGGATAATTTATAACTATGAAGGATTTTGTTTTTATGGAATGTTGTTTCAACTTTCATATCTCGTGGGAATTTCGTTGTTGATAACAATAGAAGAATCAACATTGGTTTGTTGGGACGTGCTGCAAACAGTTTGAGCATTAATTGTGTTAATTGTGGCTGCCTCACAACCAACAACTCTACTTGGGGCCTGTGTTACCGCGCGTTCATTGAACGCGGGTTTTCCGTTCAGAAACTGAACGGAATGAACGCGCGTTTAGCGAACGCGACCGAACGCGGAGTTGAATTCCGCGCGGAAAAAAATAATAAAAAATAAAACGTTCTTTAAAAAATTCCGATAAAAAAATATGTTATGAAGAAAAATAAAATAAACAATCTTTGCCCGAGAATTGCATCCAAATTCACTATCAAATTCGAAATAAAAATAGAAAACAGAAAATAGAAAAAAGTAAAAAGAGAATTGAAATTAGTGGGTGAACATGATATGACACCGCCATCTTTGGCTATTTTTCATTTTTTTTCCCCTCGGCAAAATGACTTCAAAATTTATAGACATGTAGCTCATATCAAATAGAACTCACAAAAAAAAATTCCGAAAAAACAAACTATGTTTAGGCATCAAAAATATATTTTGAAAAAAAAAAAATTAAAAACAAAATTGAACGCCGTTCAATTTTGAACGAGAACGCGCAATCCCCGTTCAAACGCACATTTGAACGCGAACACGCGTTCACGGTGTTCAAATGGTTACATAGCTTGGCGCGATGACCAACCATTTTTTTTTCGTGAAGAACATTGACTCATTGAGATTGCGAACATGAATCATGAACATGCACATGTCTTGTAATTCCTCGAGCGAACATTTGAGATTGAAATATCGCAGAAGCCTACAAAAGGGGCTTCTTCCAAATGTTTATGAACTTGAGATGCAATTTCAAACCGAGGAGATTTTTCTCAGTCCCATGATCACAACTAGAGCGGGTGTCGCGACTTCCTTTTTCTGAGGGCGAGGTTCATGCTTGAATGTAGAATTCATCTCCTCAAAATCACTCGTATTGCTACCGTCTCCCTCGTCATCGACCAGACACTTACCACCAAAATTCAATGAAATTTTATGCACACTCTTGCCATGTCGATCATGATTATCGCTATGAGACTCAACATACATTTTCTCAACATCCTCAAGGGTGCCCGCTTGTTGACAGACATCCCAAACTTCATCGGAAAAAACATCATGATCCGATATATCTTGTTTTTTGCTCTTCCTCCATCGCCCCGACTGTTCATCCTATTGTTTGGATGTAACATTCACGCCGCCATCAATGATATTGCTAGTCGCGTTTTGTTTCCACTTTTTCAATTGAGCGAGTGTCCCAAAGGCATGGTACAATTCACACTCACTTACAGGGAAATCATAAAAATAAGTTATCAAAATTGTAAAAATCGGTTGAAGAAATCAAATAAAGACAATGCGGAAAGAACATAATTCATTCCAAAAGTTTGTGAAACACAATATTTTAGGTAATCAAGTTCTTATCAGACAATTCAACACGAATATTTTTAGGTTACCCAACACACGATAGAGCAACATATAGTTGGGCATGCGAAAAAATAAGGTTGGGCAGCCAAACCCCTACACACGAGATAATTTGTCCTTGCCACTTGCTAATTGTAACAACAAAAGCAACGTGGATTGAAAATTGTCTCCTAAAACATTTAGACCTCGTGGTTAATGAATCCCCCCACGGCCACGAGGCCGCAGTAATAATTGCAGCGGCCGTGCCGCCGAGGGGAGAGGAGGTTGCGGGTTGGGGTTCCCGAAACCCAACTCTACCCCCTTGAACAAAAAAAAATATAAAAARAAGATTTTTAGGGGGGGGGGGGGTTGGKKKGTRAKGAAAAAAAAAAAAAAGATGAATAAATAAATATTGATCGATTGATGGTTTTTTTGATTGATTCATTGATTAACTTATTGATTTTTTTATTGATTGATTGATTGATTGACTGATTGATTGATTGGTGGAGGAGGGGTCCTTCCTCCCCTCCCCCTGGCATACGCACACACACACACGCACACACACATAGACTCACACACACACGCACACACACGCACCCACACACACACACGCACACACACACACACGCATACACATACTCGCACTCACAAACGCGTGCACACGCACATATACACACACTCATAAACACATACAAACAAGCACACACACACACACACACACACACATGTACACATACATTCACTTGTTCTAAAAGCTGACACAGGTAAAATTTATAATAAATATAAAATATATATACATAACAAAATTAAAATTATAAGTTATAACAATAAACAAATAATAAATATTTTAAAACAAAAAATAAAATAATTAAAAATTAACAAAAAATAAAAATAGAGAAAAAAAATAATAATAAAATAAAAATAAAAAATAAATAATAAATAATTAAAAATATATATAATAAAAACTTTAAAATAATATTAATAAATAAAAATATAAAAAAAAAAATAACAAATAAATAAATAAATAAATAAATAAATAAATACAAAATATAAAATATAAAATATAAAATATAAAATAATAACGAAATATAAAACCAAGAATACACACACACGCATACAGACCCTCCGCTTCCTGGCTTCAGCACAAAATCTTTTTGGACAATAATAATAATAATAATCATAAAAATAGAATACTACTAAAAATAACAAAAAAAATCCTATAATAATAATAATAAATAAACCAACCCAAATAATAATTATAAACAATTAATAATATATATATGCCTCGGTCACGAAAAACATCCACCATTAGACCGCCACTACAATATACTGTGTACAGACCCCCCACCATGGATCATAGTACCATGACCCATACAACTACACCACAGATACAACATCAATAACTAGATACAGTACACACAACACTACGCACAACAGTTATGGGCCAGGGCGGCCACCGGCCCCAAACACACAGGACAAAAAAACCAAACCCCTCCTACCCACAAATGGCCAAAAAGGCAAAAATGTCGTACACACCAGTACCCAGTACACTAGGCAGAAATGACACACCTGACAGAAAAACGAAAACGTGCGCAACACAGCCAAGCCCCGACATCCCTCGCCTCCACCACAACCGGTCCACCTCCCAAAAACATGATTGCACCTGATACGCTAAGCGGACTGACACACATCCAAGACAAAAACGAAACCCGACAATCCTCGCCTTCACTATAGCCGGTCCACCACCCAAAAACATGACTCCGCCTACTACACTACACGAACTGACACGAAGCCAAAACTAAAGCAAACTCGTCTACTCGGCAGTGTCGACACCACTACCAACAATCCCGCCCAAAAGACAGTACCACCATTGTCTGCTATCCTACCCCCCTCTTATAAATGAACTAATGCTCACATACGCGTACTCAACAACCATCTCACCACATGCGGATACAGCCAACCCTTACCCCCTACCCTCAAATCACACCCCTTATATACACTCCCCTCCCCCACACCCACCAGACCATTTACGAACAGCCTCGCAAAATGGAGCCACGACCTCCATCCTGTCCGCATACCACCCTCAGCTTACAAAAAAACACGTAATACGCACACCATGCTCCCATCGCACCATCCCCATACTCCCCGCATACCACCACCCGCAACTTTTACTACTTCTAGTAATATCAGCAAGCTGCCACAACACTGCATTCCTCCTTGGCCTGCTTCTAAGACCCCCTGCCATACCTCTGCTCACACTCCTTGAAGACAATGAACGATGAAGACAATGAACACCATAAAGAAGAAGTAGATATGAGTTTTAATATCATGGCGATACCAACTTCCTCCCCACGTTACCTCGACGCACACTACCGAGGATTTCCCAATCCTTCTCCTCATTCGCCACTCAAATTGAGGATGAGGTCTACAACTCCTATACCTTTTATACTCGTCTTCGGTATTTGGATGCATCGGTCCTTAGCTGCGCCCTCATTGATCACGAGTTGAACGCATGAGTACCCTACGAAAAAAACCCTTAAAGCAAAACCCCCCGAACATACCCAGACAATTTTGGCCTCAAGTACCCTCAGGCCTACAGCCTAGACAACTCAAAAGTCATTTTTCCCGAGAAACGACAAAAAGCAACATCCACCGTATCCGTAGCCGTGGGAGAGTTCACCCCAAAAAATATATATATCCGAGTATTTCTCCGCAGTCTTGTGGCGGAGACAGCTATGCCATCGGTGCCGGATGTCACCACCGGGGTAGCCAGTAACCATTAAGATCTGAAGAAACGTCCAACTCATCCGTAGCCGCGGTTGAGTTTACCAAAACAGATTTTCCAAAAATTTCTCGGCAATCCAGCAGCCGAACCAGCTATGCCATCCGTGCCTTATGTCATCACCGGGGTGGCCAGTAGCCGTTAGGAACTAAGAAACACAGACATAATGCAGCCCAGTAGCAGGACTACCAGTCCTCCGAGTATCATACGTAACTGTCGTTAAGTTGTGGACCATTTGCCCGATTTCGTTCCATAGCCTGTCATCATGCCTCCGTTTCATCAATTTCAACCCTGCCTCAATTGTGCAGGTTGGGATACTAAGCCTCCTTAGTTCTTCGTTCAGAGTGAGCACATTCAGGCAGAGGAGACCACAGTCATTCATGTTCGTTGAGATTCGCTGGAGGGTATTTGCAATTGTAGAAAATTTCGCAACCTTAAGGCCGAACGAGGAAAAATCCTTGTAAGTGCGAAACGGCAGGGGTTGCTCCCCCCAGATATCAGATGCATTTTTGAATTTATGGGTTGTTAAGATAGATGCCCACGCATCTGAGATTATCAACCTGGTTTCGAGAAAATCAAGGATCCCGACCCTCGGGTCGGTCTGAACAAGCTTCAAGCCAGGGGGGTAGCAGGTTTCAATTTTATCCAAGCTTTGTTCGGCCTTCAATAAGCCTTCATGATCACTTCTTGAAAAGGAGGCAATGATGAACAGATCATCAATATATTTTTTCCCCATGATGTATTTCCCATCAGCACCCAGAGTACTCACAAACTGAAATTCAGCAAACATACAAAACACACAGGCGAGGGCCGGGCTGGCACGTCCGCCCATGGGGATGCCACACTTCTGGCGCAGGATTTGGTCGGTAGCTAGCAAAAAAGTGTTCTCCAACTGGAAAATGGTATGCCACACTCCGTCTCTGCGCAACACGCAACACAGTGTGCTTGACACTCTACCTCTGTCCGGTGCGGCACGATAAAGTGCCCCTTACGCTGGTCCTGCGTTACAGGCTACCTGATCGCACGCTGCACGACCACCTTCCGAGCTATGGCAGTGACTGACGTACCAGCGGCACCAACCATGACCTCTCAGGTATGGAGATCTAACCTTCTCTCTCCCTCTCCCTCTCACCCCCCCTCCCCCTCCAAGCCTTCCCTTTTTCCCCCCCCCGCTTTCCTAAACAAGGGTGTCGCACCTCCTTGCAACACCCTAACGACCTTCCACCGCAACCCGTACACTTAACTGGAGCCCTAACATCACTAATCCCTCTGATGAGCTGCTATGGGTGCTAGGCGGCGAAAAGCGCACCTCAGAGCGTGCAACCCCCCTACGGCTGGGCTTTGCCCTTTCCTAATTCTAACACACTAACATTAACAACCTAATCATAGCTCCTCCAATACCCCAGACCCCCACCTTCACACTATGTCCACCTTTGCAACACATGTCCTCCATAGCTGAATTGCTAGCTAACACGCCCCTAATGGACGATCTTGAGTTGTGGCCTGTTTTCCACATTCTGTGGGATAGCCGTGTTACGTACACAACCCCCCCCCCCCCCCCCCCACCCCACGCACACACACACACACACCCGTGCACGCACATATACAAACACGCACGCATACACACACACGCACATACACACACACACGCACATACACACACACACACACACACACACACACACATACACACACACACACACACACACACATATACACATACACACACACACACACACGCACACACGCACACACGCACACAAACTAGTGCGTTCAATTTTTTTTTCTCTTTCCTGATCAATCAATCAATCAATCAGTTTGTGTATCTATCAAAAAGGAAAAAAAAAAAGGAAAAAAAAAAGAAAACGGCTTTGGTTTTTCTTTTTATTATTATCTTTTTTTTTTCCCTTTTATATTTGCTTATTTCGGTAAAAGAAAAGAATCAAAGAAACATGTGCACCATGTTTATCCCACCACCAATCAGAAAAAAATGAAAAAAAAGTTTCTTTTTTTTTATTATGTTTCTTTCTAGGCTACCAGTCGGGCCGCCCGGGTCCCAGGTGGCGAGCCCCTGCAAGGACCAAGGAAGGTCAAAGCAAAAGAAGCAGAAAAAAATATTGAACAACTTTTGCCTTAGTGTCACATCAAAATTCTTCACCAAATTTCAAATAAAAAAATAAAAATGAAAAATATATATATATCTAGGCTACCAGAGTGGCCCGGGGTCACTTGCCCGGCCGGGCCAAAAAAAAATAAAAAATAAAAAAATAAATACGATATTTTAATTTTTTTATTTTGTTTTTTAAATTGGTAAAGAATTTCAATGTGACCCTGAGGCAAACGTTGTTCAGTTTATTTTTCTTCATAACATAGTTTTTTTTCGGAGTTTTTTTTTTTTTTTTTTTTTTTTTTTTTTTTTGCTGGGAGTCCTTGCACGGGCAGGCCACCCGGGACCCGGGTGGCCCGGCTGGTAGCCTAGATATATATATGTTTTTTATTATTATTTTTCTGGCCCGTACAGGCAAGTGACGTCGGGCCACTCTGGTAGCGTTGGTTTCTTTTGATTTTAATACTCGTTTTTCTCATTTTTACATTTAAAAAAAATAAAAAAAACATCAAATTTCGGAAAACAAAATATGGGGATGTAGGGATTTTCAAACCCTACAACCCCATATATACATATATATTTTTTCCGCCTATGATCCTAAAAATTGGAAATGTCGAAGGTTTGCATCCGCACTTGGCCACCGTGGCCATGATCCTGACTGCATAAGGTGAGGGGGTCCGCGGTCATAACCGTGGGTGATACATAGTTTGTGGTCTTATCGGTGCTTTCTTACCGGTGCGCATTAAAGTGACCTCTGATACGTTATGATTGTCATCATGCACAATTTTCTTAAGGATTATCTTAGTATCATTGCAAAATCCTTTGGAAGGTGACAAGTTCCGTAAAATCGTTATAGGTGCACTGATTTTGAAACGCAATGTGTGATGTGGTATTCATCGAAAGAATTTAAGAACTTTTGCTCATAGGGCATAAACTCCGTCGAGGCAAGAGAACTCTACATCACCAAGCAGGTTGCAGATATAGTTAAACACTCATAAAATCAAGTAATGAGTTAGTCTGTATGTGCAAATTTCAATTGAGAAACTGATTGTAGCTGGTTCATTAGGGAGCACCCGAAGATGTGTCCAATTGCCAACATCCAATAAAAGTTGGCATACAATTTTGGGATTTCATCATTCTATGTACTCAAAATATACACATTTTCTGTTAGTCGATAAGTCTTGAAAATTTCTCATATAGGAGATGTTTTCAGGGAGACATCAATCTGTTGCGCTCCATATTTCACAACGAGCAGATTTAAACTTGCCCACAATCACCTACAAGAAATATAACTTTCCCACCAAACGGGTCATCGATGTCGCAAAGGTCACGGAGCGTCATGTCCAGAGCTTTAAAGTAAGACTTGTTAATTATTAGAGCCTCATCCCACACAATTAAGTCGGTACAACGGAGAAGTTCTCCAAGATTAAGAAAAGTGTTCCCTGTTACGGTCGATCCATAAAGAAAAACATGAAGTGATATTTTCTCCTGCATAACTCAAATTACTTGTTCGACTAACACTTGTTGTCTTGGAAAGAACACCCCGAAAATCTATAAATGATTGTTAAAAAAAATAATAATAATAAATCTGTCACCGATGGGAGGCAGAAGCATCCCCCTACCATTATCCTCCGAATGCTGAACGGGTTTCTTTTTTCATCAATGCCCTCACTCCCCCTCCGTTGGACACAGACACACTCCGACTTAGGGCATTCCACTAGTATTTCCATAATGTACCTGACTGCTACGTTGCATAGAGTACACGTATGGGGGCTTCCCGTATGAAACATACATGTTATTTCTGTACGGGATTTGTACGGGAACCTGTACGGGAACCTGTACGTTTTGTACGCCCCCATACGAAAAAGCAAAAAAAAAAAAAAAAAAAAAACAGTCATCAAAAAAATCCAAAAACAAACAATGTGATGCGACAACACAAAACAAGCAACATTTGGCTGAGCATCATCTTCAGATTCTTATTAGAATTTGAGAAACAAAATAAAAACAATACCGAATTTAAAAAAAAAAAAAAAAAACTCGGACGGGGCCCCTAGCATACGAGTACAAGAGTACGAATCCGTACTCGTACGATGGTGCGTACAAGTGACAACGTAACCTGACTTCAATTATGACCAGGCCCGGATGAATCTTACGGCTATCATTTCTAGAATTCAATACATCAAATTCTGGTGTGAGTACTCCCTTAATCAGACAATACTTGCTGAATGCATTGGGAAGTTCAAATGTGAAATGGCAAAAAGGTAGCATACACAATTGGGGGTTTGTGCACATGCTACGATGGAAGAGTTTGATGAGTACCAACAAAAAAACCAGTGTAGACAAGTGGAACATCAGTCCGATAAACGAAGAAGCCTTTACCTCACACTGCTCACAACTGTTGTGGAAGACATGAACGTTGAACTATGGCTCTGTTCCCCGAGAGCATTACGTTGGAAACGCCCGTACCAATGAAGCTTTGACTTTTGACCTCAAACAACAGACTATATTATCAACTGCTGCATCGAAGTGTTGGCCTTGCAAGGCTGACTGCTTATCCGCCGACGTCACTCGCAATTTATAAATGAAAACGTCATCCCCCAACTATGCTCGTTTGTAACTTCATTCGCCATAGGAGGCAAGGACGGGGTGCAAATAGTCAGACACTGTGTGTATGTATATGTGTGTATGTGTGTGTGTGTGTGTGTGTGTGTGTGTGTGTGTGTGTGTGTGTGTGTGTGTGTGTGTGTGTGTGCGTGTGAGTGTGTGTCCCGCATAATATGACACGTTCGCGGTATGATACGGAAACCACATCATGATAAAGATCCGAAATAATATATTAGCACACCTTAAGAATGAAAACTTGTAGGCGTGGTGCAAACTTATCCGATATTCGGAGGTTGGGAATGACTATGCCGGACTACATGAGCAAGCTCATGAATAAGAATATGTAGGCGTGGTGCAGACGAAACCTATACTGTAAGGTGGGGAATGACTATGCCGGACTACAAGAGCATTCATACTCCCACTTCCTCTTTGCGAGCGACTGGAACACACACGATTAACAGACACCACAAGATGGGGAAAGGAAGTACAATAAGGCAAAAGGCAAGGACGCAATGACAACAAACTGCAGAAAGGCGTAAGGACTGGGGGGGCACAGGGGAAGTGGGAGGGAAGACCATACATAAATGCACAAAATAAGGAACTTTCAGACAAAAGAAAAGTGCAAGTACAGAAAATTACCCCAAGCAGCAGATAACAGGTAACCGCAAAGGACAATGGGTGGAGGGCACGAGGAAGGCGGGAGGGTAGACGTCACTCAAACATAGACAGCAAGAAAAACAAAATATATATATACAACTTGAAGTCCCAAAAAAACAGCGAAGACTGAAAACAAATAAAAAACTGATGATGATAAGATTGTTTCGTCGGAGCCACAATGACTCGTCAAGAGGCTGAACCCTTGACAATCTGGGGAATCTATGTATTTGATGGTTAAGGTCATGAACCCGTTGACCCTTGTTCAGGGCAGACTGTCCCCAAGCGGAACAGAGCAGCGTATTCCACGTTGTCTCTTATACACATCTAGATGTGTATAAGAGA
>BFEA01000405.1:380191-393470 GCA_003427395.1 Chara braunii
ACACACACACACACATGCACACACACACACAAACACACACACACACACACGCATACAGGTCTGGGATCGGACTGGGAGAGCAAGCTGGCGACGCAGGGGCGGCCACGAAGGAAGAGAGCCCCCTTGGCCACGCTTCCCTACCCCTGCCCCCCTTCTTTTGTTGTCCTTTTTTTGTTGTTCTTTTTGTTTTTTTGCCTTTCTGCTTTTTTTGGGCCCTTTTTCCTTTTCTTCTTTTACAATTTTTTCCAAATAAGGCACTCGGACAAACCGACGGTACGATGTCACGAACTCACCCGGATTCCCGTGTATCATACCGAGCAATAAGACGGACTGCCTCCATGGTAGGTCCTCCTTAGGGACAGGGTGAGCCGAGGCTCGAACTGTGACCCTCACATAGACAACCTCGGGGAATAATGACGCAACGATACCCTACCCATCGATAGTCCTTTTTGTCATTGCCCTCCTTTTTCCTTTGGTCTTTTTCTTTTTTCTTTTTCTTCTTTTCTTCTTTTTTCTCTTTTTTCGTTTGTTTTCTTTTTTTTGTTGTCGTTGAGTTTTGGTTTTGTTTTGTTTTGTTCTACCTTTTCCTATGCAGAGTCAGACCGTCGCCGATCCCGCGACGCTTACGAGGGCGATAGCTTCCGACCGAGGTGGTCCTTCACCGCTTGAAGCAAGAGAGTAAGCTCGGTAGTTGACGATCCCGATACCAGAGCCAAGAGTCACGCAGAGGCCGGTAGACCGAGATAGAGACAAGAGGGACTCGAACAATGGATCTGACCATTGGGACAAGGTGACAACGAAAGCGGGGAATTGGAGGGATGTTTAGACCCTTTCACAGAGAATGACGAAGACCCAGAGGACGGGACATGACGTTAGCACCCTGGGACATCGACTGTGCCATGACGTGACAAGGCGAGCCACTCACCGGTTTAAATTGGGCGAAGGGCACTGACTGAGCAGATCAATCATTGCGAGGAGTGATTCTAGGCGGAGACTTCGGTGGGCTTGTCCGACCAAACCAGCGGACCTTTCACATCCAGCGGGCTGTTTTTCTCGGGTGAAATGGACTTCCTCGTGGATCTGGACCTCCGGGAGGAACCGACCGACGTCGAAGAAGTGGTRTAGCATCGACCTCCCCCACCTGCACGCCTCGATTGCAGATGTTCGCGGCCAGCATGGCGGGCCTTGAGGAGGACCGTGGGGCCTATGCAGTATCCACTTGCGCCTTCCTTGCGTATCTTKCCCTGCTCACGTGCGTCTCGCTCCTATGCTTTATCGCGTCCCTCCCTCCTCCCCTCCCGCCCAACCTTGCTCCTTGCGCGATTGATGTCTGACCCAACGCAGCTACTGCTGAGCCATTATCCTGCACACACAACCCCTTCCCAACCTCGCTGCACTTCCCCCCGCAGACACCGATCATGGACCTGACTACGCCGGACCTCCCAGCTGGCGGGCAATCGGTGGTTTCCTCGTCGCTAGGGACCAAGCGCAAGAAGCTAGATGCTGTCCTCCTCATCCTTGCTATGCTACCGAATGCCATCATCTGCRGCATGGCGGTTTGGGCTTGCCAATCGGAATTCGTGCTTCTGGCCCCAGCAAGGCGAGCCGCGTTGATGCTATACCTCACAATTGCGTATACTTCCCTGGCGCTGGCGCTGTCGGCAAGCGGGCTTGTTGCRGTTATCTCGGGCGCGTAAGCGGGTATGAGCAGAAGAGAAGGCGAGAATKGATGGCAATGCGCACACGCTCCCCTCCCACCGCTCCCCTTCCCACCCTCTGCTCGCCGGGCCTYMCTGCATGTCTSCTTACTCCCTCCCTGCCCCYGTGCCTCGCAGCATCGTTTGTGTTCCCCCTCCGTCCGATTGTCTCAGTCTTTTCCGATGACAAAGGAAAAGATCCTCCCTCCTCCCTCTGATGAAGCCGCGCGTGGCATGCGGCAGAAAGGCCTCAGGGAATTGCCACTCCCTCCTATGAATCTGCGGATTAGTCCTCCTCGCCCTAAGGAGCGGTATCGGGACTAAGGAGCACGGTGCAGGATCTTCCTTCCTCCTCTCTTCTGCCTCTACACTACCCCAACCCCCCCTTTTCTTTGCCTACCTTGTGTTCTGTTGAGCTTGGCCACCATGAGGGAGATACRCTATTGTYTCGTCACCATAAGGAGTGCATCATTGAGGTGTGGTATGGATCTCGTCATCTTCGAGGTGTAGTATGGATCTCGCTGCCATGAATGAGCTGATCTTTACGTGGTGGGGTTTGGTTCTTCCCCTTCTYGGTGTGTTTTCGTATGAGCTCGATTATATGGCAGGATTGAAGGGCTGATGGAKTGGAGGAGGTGGGGGAGTAGGGTTGTTCTTCGATAATGATTGACTTCCGGCGTGGCGTATTGCGATCTTTCTAAGCATTAGGAGGCTATAGGTATCATGCATTGTTGGGATCAATGATGGAAGTCTGATTCTTTGTTGCTAATTGGCTTCRTCTCGGTTGAGATAAAGGTTGACGCRGAACTCTGTGACCAATCTTTTTTGAGCTCAAAGGGTCGGATGCGTRTCGAATGCCTCGATTTTTCTGCGACCATGCACTGTTCCTATTTATATGGATGGATTGGACTGTCTGGTGAAAAGTGGTTGTGCTATTGAYGACACGTAGGAAGGAGTCTGATTYGATTTTTCTTATCACCATGGGTGATTTGATTGTGGATGRWGAGGTACTCGGTGTTACTGACTGACGGTTCTTGAGAAGCTCGGTTGTGCTATCATGACGATTTCGGGGTTTCGCCCCAGCGATCGCGACAGTTGATCAAACCGCCGTACATGCGAAATGAGTGTGTCTTCGCGGATTGATCTCCGGTCGKTGATTGCATGGATGCTTGGAACCGGAGGTCGTGATCGGGTRGCATGACCAGGTTGGTTGGCTATCATTTATTTTTCTTCCGTTTTCTATCCTTTCTTTTTTTACCTCCCTTCTACCTTGTGAATCGGCCCAGCACCCTACTCCCCTGGATCGTTCTTCGCGATCGACCTTTTTCGCTTCCCCTTTTCGAKTCCTTTCCCTGTTCKTTGSCCCCYGTCTGCCTTTCGTCCTCCTCCGGATTCGACCTGCCACCTTGCTCCCCCAGATCGTTCTTCWTGTCCTTTCTTTCCAAAGAACCTCGATGGACTAAGCTTTCCCTCCGTCCCTCTCTCTCTTTCCTTTTTTTACCCCCTATTTACCACTGCGATGGAATGATCTGGGTTYGCAATTCTTGACCACGCACAGTAGGAGGATCACCGGGACAAGACAGCGATGAATGGAAGACATCGACTTCATCGGAGCCATCTACGTRCGTTAAAAAATCGGGGGATGGACAACGGATGGGTACAGGACTGATCTCGTGGAACCGTACTGCCATCCAACTGATTGTGCTATTGGTAGGATAAGATATGGAATAACMCGTAGGAAAGARTCTGATTYGACAATGGGGCTCGGGGTTACTTACTGTTGGTTATTGAGAAGCTTGGGTGTACTATYATGACGATTTCGTGGTTTCGCTCCAGCAATTGCGACTGATGATCAACCACCGTGCATGCGAGATGAGCGTGTCTTCGCTGCTTGATCTTCGGTTGCTGATTGCATGGATGCTTGGAACTGTGGGTCATGATCTGGTAGCATGACTGGGTTGGTTGGCCATCATTTATTTATTTATGTTTCCTCCATTTTCAATCCTTTCCTTGATCTTTACCTCCTTTKTACCCTTTGMATCGGCCCAGCACCCTATTCCCCTGGTTCGTTCTCCGCGATCGACCTCTCCTCTTTCCTTTTCGGATCCTTTCCCTATTCCKTACACCCCCTCTACCTGTCGCCCTSCTCCGGACTCACCTTGCTCCCCCAGATCGTTMTTCTCGTCCCTTCTTTTCGAAGAACCCCAAGAGACTGAGCTTTCCCTCTCTATCTCTCTTCCTTTTTTACCCCCTTATTTATTGCTGYGGTGGAATGATCTGSGTTTGCGATTSTTGACCACGCGCCGTAGGGGAATCACCGGGGCTGGACAACAATGAGTGATTGACAGAGCCATCTACGTATGTTAATGATTCAGAGGATAAACAGCAGATGGGTACAGACTAATCGGGATTCTGAAAAAAAAGGGGTCATGGGTGAAACCATGCTGCCRCCGATGACATAAAGTGGTGAGCAGGCGGTGTGYGAGAACACAATGACGCGCCCGCCTCCTTAAAACTCTGACTTCGTGGTGATTAAGTACACAGTGCCTCACCCTCGAAGGGGGTGGAGCTCGGCGGCAATACTAGGTGGACACCTGGAGAGCAGACAGGGACCAATCGTGTCCGCTAGACGAACACCGGGGCAGCGGCTCGCGTGATGCACTYAACTATGAGKAGGACCCCTCTTCGCCACGATCAGAAGCCAGAGCCATACTTGCGATAGTACCCAAGCTAAAGGGTGTGCCGACCCTGGTGTTGGAGATCTGGCCAGACGCGGTACGTGCCTTGGCGTGCATTCGTGCACACACGCAAAACACAYACGAGTGGGATTATCCCTGCAGCGCTGCCGGTAGGTGCCCCCTCCGACCGCATCTCRAGAAAAGCTTGGACGCCGRCAAGAACCGGGATGCAGAGGAAGTGGCGGTAAGACTTCGTAACTTGTGATAATAAGGGGGTTCGAAAGTCGTGCAGTGGGGAGCGATTTTTCTCGGGCGTCTTAGAATGTCGGTGTCATGACGAATACCCGGGCTATGCCTCCGATTCCCATATCCCCTTTCCCCCTTCCCTTGTGTTTTGTGGTTGTTGGGCTGTGCAGATCGCCCCTGATGAGAACTTCCCCGGAGGATGGTGGAGTGAGGTCATAGAGAGGTTCCCTTGGCTCGAACAGTGCCCTTGGCCCAGCAAACCGGCGCAAGCCTTGATCACATGCATGAAGCCTGAGAGTATGGACGTGATCAAACTGGTATGGGATTCGGGGGCCTTCCTCAAYTTCTTCGGGATGATCGGTTTCAGTGACCTCACGAGAATGGCCATGGCCTGGGATAGGGATAGTACATCGTTTAGGACCGAGGTTGAGAAACTGGGGGAGGAACTCGAGGGTAGGAAGTTAGCGTATACGGAGGAATGCACTCTACTTTCGGGTAGGGTGGCCAGAGTCGAACAAATCTTCCTTAGGGCCTGGGGTCTAAACGACTCACACGTGAGAAATCTTCTCCCTACGGCCCCCCCACCCCCACCCCGACCACGCGCACAGCAGGATCCGACACACCTTGAGCGCGCCGCGTGCCAGGCCTTGGACATCAACGACGAAGAGATGGCTGAAATGGAACAAGCCATCGCTTCCATCTCAGCCACAGCGCAACAGACCCCGCTGAGGYGCATTGCTGYGCCAAAACCCATACACGCGGCARCATCCAGACATTTCACCGCTTTCGCCCCGTTGGCCTCCACACACTGGGTGGAGTGCACCARCACCRCTTACAACCACCKCATTTGGAAGATGGACACGTATAATCACCTAGCGCCCATCTCAGTAAAGGCATATCAATTCTTAGCTGGCTTGACTGACGCGCAGGTCACGAGGTGTAAGGCCATCGCGTTTACCGCGCAACTGAGGTACTGCGGTAAGTCAGTGTCCCCCTTCTCCCCAACTGACCTTTCGTTCCCACTAATGAGCKAYGTGGACCCAGACAAGTGTGAGCAGACGGCCCCGGTAATGTGGCATAAAGCCATAAAACAGCCGCCCGCCCTGGACCTCAGGCATCTGAGGAAGGTTTGGAGCGCGAGCATGCCGTACTTCAAATGCWGCTGTAAACGCAATGATGAAGATAGGGATTGCCCGGGCGGCCCCCTCAGGGTGGACCATGCTATCTGGTTCCTATTGGCGCACCCCGACGTCCTTTTCCCCACTATGTCTTCCACCAAGATACACACCTCCATGTTAGTACACTATCTAAGAACAAMATGGAAAGATGCGGTGATTGGTTGCATCATCTTCATGTTCATCAGAGAGATCATGACTGACTTCGTGACGAGCCTAGAGASGGACGACCAACTCAATGCCGAAAGTGTCGTCAAGGATGRGAGGATGTGGAGGCACCAGCTCCCTCCAACGGTTGGGAGGATTCTACTCCCCACGAGGATCCCGGCCAGACCCAGGAGGTTGACACCGGCAACCAGGCAAAGAGCCCAACCCGGGCTGATTCCGGGCCAGGGGAGGCTGAACTTTCCAGCCGCCAACAGAGCAGCRGGTGGTGGGGAGGCTCAGGACGTGGTTCAGAGGCGCGCGAACATGATTAATCACAGGAATCTAGCAGCAGCACAAGCGCAGCAACAACAGCGACTAAACCAGCAGGCGGGAGGGACACCGCCGCAAGCTGCATGCCTCCAACAGCGGTTGCATGAAAGAGAGGGTCCACGGCCGAAAGCCATGGAAGTTGATGGGCAGAGGCGGGAGGAGGCAGCAGGGAGCCAGCACCACCAACTTGCGCAGGTAAGGGCCAACCCGAATGGCCCGATACTGCGAACTCCTGTGGCGCTGCGACAGGACGACCTGCGATTCACGATAGTTAATAAYGGCGGTGCGGGACCCAACGGTCAGTCCCCCATCCCGACCACCCCRTTGATGGCGCAAGTGGGGCTGSTGCTCGCACCCTCCAAAAGCAAGAGGAGGAGATCGCCTGACGATGGTTCTGGCTTTGACTCAGAACACTCACACTACGGGAGGCGGCTTCGCCCGAGATTATCAGGCAGCAGCAGCTCTGCTRTCAATGCACCGTAAATAAGGCGCGACGTGCGAAGTCCGGGTTCTCGCCCCTGGCCCCCTKCCTGAGTTGATTTTTCGTTTTTTCCCCCCCTTTTTTCTTTTTCTTTTTCTTTTTCTTTACTTTTTCCTTTTCCTTTTTTCTCCTTTTTTCCCCTTTTTTTCTTCTTTCTCTTTTTCTTCTTCCTCTTTTCTTTCTTCTCCTTTTTCTCTCCCAAGTTTTTCTCCTTCCGTTTTTTTGGTTGATTGTTTTCCTCGAGGGCGAACTTTATGGGCGATAACCGTCTGGTTGTGCATGTCAGCAGGATCCCAGATGCAACAAGGATACGGGAGTCAGGGCGAAGATGGTCGTGCAACCCACCGGGAGACGGATCTGGTGTAGAAAGAGAACAAGCGACCTAGCCTTCCTGCACATGAAATATACCAGCAGGGCGATGGAGGCTTTCTAAGTTAGAACTGTAGTACTCAACGCGTTGAGGAGATTAGTGGGAGAAGGGGTGGAGGCGTGGTTGGAGAAAGTAGTGTTTGGGTGGACTTATGAGAAGCCGGTGGCGGTGTATGTCTGCAAGCCAAGGGAGGTCTTTAAGGACTTTGACCTCGAGCACTGGACTGACCACTACAATCCCGCGAAATGTCACTGCGGTGCAGCCAGGTACTTGGGCTTCCATTCGGAGAAAACACGTGAGCTAATACCGGGCGCCCAGCACACGCATGTACTGACCATGGACGCTGGCATCACGAGCAACTGCAGGCTGCGTGCGATGATCAAGGCGGGGCTGAATCACATACCGCTCAGAGCTTTTGACATCGATGAGGCTCTCTTCGAGCTCAGCGGGCTCCTKGACAGACTCATCATGGTATCCTACGAAATTACCAATATGGGCGAGTATAAAAAATGGAGGTTCAAGAAGCTGGTACTAGACAGAGCAAGGGCCAAAATGGACGGGTACATTAGCAGACACAGGTTCATCTCAGCAGAACCAATAAGTCAGACGAGCACGAAGCGGGAGATTGAATTCCTCACTGAGAGGTTCCTGGTAGTCCCCACTSACAAATCTGCTTACACTCCCTCTTTCGTCTGCACCAACTTCATTCGTGTGCTAGCACTGAGCAGACTGCAGGGTGAAGATTTCATCCTGCAGCAGGAGGACCCTTAGCAACTCATCCCTCACATTAAAGAAGAACTGACCGATCTTCYGTCGCTACCTGTGCCGAGGGATGCGCTGCCTTACCTGATGGCAGTATACAAAGCGCACAAACAGTCCTTCCGTTGGATCACGAACACTGCAGACACTATTGTCTCTCCCATGGCTGACCTCTGTGCTTGCCTGCTACGTTTTCTCACCCCATCTGTTCARTCGTACTGTTCTGAGGTGAGCAAGACGATGGAAGCTGAGTACGACGTCARRCCCAATCTTTGGTGGCCCATCTCATCGATAGGGGAGTTTGCCGCCAACTTGCCTCAATCGATCCACATCGTATATACTGCYGACATCACGAGGTGCTTCGAGACCATCCCTACGGATGATTCGGAGCACGGCCTGCTAACARCGATTAAGTTTTTTGTTGAGATTGCCATAAGCCATCGGAGTGACARGAGTTCGAGGGATATTATAAAGGTAAGGGTCACTACAGGAGGTAAGATGTACCCTTCCTGGGCGGATGCTCGTTTGACCAACACCGGCGAGGAATTGTACWTCGAYGAATCTGAGGTCAATAATGTGTCGCAATGGTGCCTTGAGCACAATCTGGTCCARACTAGCACTTGTGTATGGAAGCAGGTCCGAGGGATTCCTTTGGGATTAGCATGCTCCCCCATATGGTGTGATATTTACTTTTTGAAGTATGAATATCACGCCATGATGAGGCTGCTGGCCACTGGCAACAAGCACAGGGTTCCGGAGTTTGACAGCACTTACAGGTATGTTGATGACTTATGCTCATTGAACAACCACTCTATCCRGGACTTCTTTCGTGATGAGTGTGAGYAGAACACGGATCCGATCTGGATCTATCCGAAAGAGTTCATAGAAATGAAGGAAACAACCRAAGTCGTGAACGAGGAACATCAAGGCATCGTAGCGAACTTCCTCAACATGACCATCTCGGTCTCGTCCACCAATGGGGGATGCTTCTCAACCAMGAAGCACGACAAGAGGAAAGGGCTCAATTTCCCCCCCGTCAGATTCATGAGACTGAACTCTAACCGCAGTATAGCTMAGTCGCTGCAGATCATCACGGCCYAGGTAGTGTTAATACTCATCCTGTGCACTGAYYCGAGGGAGGCTGCCAGAGAAATCAATGAGGTGGTCAAGGCTCTCTTTGATAATGGCTTTGACACTAGCAGGTGCTGGTCAGTTGTGAARAGATTGTTCACTAACCCGTATCACTACCAGACCTGCAGGGTCAATCGTGAACTGGTCGTACAGTATCTGAAAGAGGATTATCAGGTGGAATGATTATTGACCATGCGTCTGTGGTTGTGATGAGCGTGTGTGTGGTCCCGGGGGGTATCTGACTGCAAGGCCAGTAGCCCCCCGTGGCCACTGGCCTTGCCTTAGTCCTTCCCAGAGGGTCAGGGGCAGGTCACACACACACACACACACACACACACACACACGCGCGCATACAGGTTAGGGATCGGACTGGGAGAGCAAGCCGGCGACGCAGGGGCGGCCACGAAGGAAGAGAGCCCCCTTGGCCACGCTTCCCTACCCCTGCCCCCCTTCTTTTGTTGTCCTTTTTTTGTTGTTCTTTTTGTTTTTTTGCCTTTCTGCTTTTTTTTGGCYCTTTTTCCTTTTCTTCTTTTACAAATTTTTCCAAATAASGCACTCGGRCAAACCGACGGTACGATGTCACGAACCCACCYGGATTCCCGTGTRTCATACCGAACAATAAGAMGGACTTCCCCCGTGGTAGGTCCTCCTTAGGGACARAGCGAGCCGAGGCTCGAACTGTGACCCTCACATTGACAACCTCGGGGAATAATGACGCAACGATACCCTACCCATCGATAGTCCTTTTTGTCGTTGCCCTCCTTTTTCCTTTGGTCTTTTTCTTTTTTCTTTTTCTTCTTTTCTCCTTTTTTCTCTTTTTTCGTTTGTTTTCTTTTTTTTGTTGTCGTTGTGTTTTGGTTTTGTTTTGTTTTGTTCTACCTTTTCCTATGCAGAGTCAGACCGTTGCCGATCTCGTGACGCTTACGAGGGCGATAGCTTCCGACCGAGGTGGCCCTTCACCGCTTGAAGCAAGAGAGTAAGCTCGGTAGTTGATGATCCTGATACCAGAGCCAAGAGTCACGCAGAGGCCGGTAGACCGAGATAGAGACAAGAGGGACTCGAACAATGGATCTGAGCATTGGGACAGGGTGACAACGAAAGCGGGGAATTCGAGGGATGTTTGGACCCTTTCACGGAGAATGACGAAGACCCAGAGGACGGGACACGACGTCAGCACCCTGGGACATCGACGGTGCCATGACGTGACAAGGCGAGCCACTCACCGGTTTAAATTGGGCGAAGGGCACTGACTGAGCACATCAATCATTGCGAGGAGTGTATCTAGGTGGAGACTTCTGTGGGCTTGTCCGACCAAACCAGCGGACCTTTCACATCCAGCGGGCTGTTTTTCTCGGGTGAAATGGACTTCCTCGTGGATCTGGACCTCCTGGAGGAACCGACCGACGTCGAAGAAGTGGTATAGCATCGACCTCCCCCACCTGCACGCCTCGATTGCAGATGTTCGCGGCCAGCATGGCGGGCCTTGAGGAGGACTGTGGGGCCTATGCAGTATCCACTTGCGCCTTCCTTGCGTATCTTGCCCTGCTCACGTGCGTCTCGCTCTTATGCTTTATCGCTCCCTTCCTCCTCCCCTCCCGCCCAACCCCTTGCTCCTTGTGCGATTGATGTCTGACCCAACGCAGCTACTGCTGAGCCATTATCCTACACGCACAACCCCTTCCCAACCTCGCTGCACTTCCCCCCGCAGACACCGATCATGGACCTGACTACGCCGGACCTCCCAGATGGCGGGCAATCGGTGGTTTCCTCGTCGCTAGGGACCAAGCACAAGAAGCTAGATGCTATCCTCCTCATCCTTACTATGCTACCGAATGCCATCATCTGCGGCATGGCGGTTTGGGCTTGCCAATCGGAATTCATGCCTCTGGCCCCAGCAAGGCGACCCGCGTTGATTCTATACCTCACGATTGCGTATACTTACCTGGCGCTGGCGCTGTCGGCAAGCGGGCTTGTTGTGGTTATCTCGGGCGCATAAGCGGGTATGAGCAGAAGAGAAGGCGAGAATGGATGGCAATGCGCACACGCTCCCCTCCCACCCCTCCCCTTCCCACCCTGTGCTCGCCGGGCCTCCCCCTTAATGCTGACTGCATATTTTCTTACTCCCTCCCTGCCCCCGTGCCTCGCAGCATCGTTTGTGTTCCCCCTCCGTCCGATTGTCTCAGTCTTTTCCGACGACAAAGGAAAAGATCCTCCCTCCTCCCTCTGATGAAGCCGCGCGTGGCATGCGGCAGAAAGGCCTCAGGGAATTGCCACTCCCTCCTGTGAATCTGCGGATTAGTCCTCCTCGCCCTAAGGAGCGGTATCGGGACTAAGGAGCACGCTGCAGGATCTTCCTTCCTCCTCTCTTCTGCTTCTACACTACCCCAACCCCCCCTTTTCTTTGCCTACCCTGTGTTCTGCTGAGCTTGGCCACCGTGAGGGAGATACGTTGTTGTCTCGTCACCATAATGAGTGCATCATTGAGGTGTGGTAGGGATCTCGTCATCTTCGAAGTGTAGTATGGATCTAGCTGCGAGGAATAAGCTGATCTTTACATGGTGGAGTTTGGTTCTTCCCCTTCTCGGTGTGTTTTCGTATGAGCTCGATTATATGGCAGGATTGAAGGGCTGATGGAGTGGAGGAGGTGGGGGAGTAGGGTCGTTCTTCGATAATGATTGACGTCCGGTGTGGCGTATTGTGATCTTTCTAAGCATTGAGAGGCTATAGGTATCATGCATTGTTGGGATCAATGATGGAAGTCTGATTCTTTGTTGCTAATTGACTTCGTATCGGTTGAGATAAAGGTTGACGCGGAACTGTGTGACCAATCTTTTTTGAGCTCAAAGGGTCGGATGCGTGTCGAATGCCTCGATTTTTCTGCGACCATGCACTGTTCCTGTTTATATGGATGGATTGGACTGTCTGGTGAAAAATGGTTGTGCTATTGATGACACGTAGGAAGGAGTCTGATTCGATTTTTCTTATCACAATGGGTGATTTGATTGTGGATGGTGAGGTACTCGATGTTACTGACTGACGGTTCTTGAGAAGCTCGGTTGTGCTATCATGACGATTTCGTGGTTTCGCCCCAGCGATCGCGACAGTTGATCAAACCGCCGTACATGCGAAATGAGCGTGTGTTCGCGGATTGATCTCCGGTCGTTGATTGCATGGATGCTTGGAACCAGAGGTCGTGATCGGGTAGCATGACCGGGTTGGTTGGCTATCATTTATTTTTCTTCCGTTTTCTATCCTTTCTTTTTTTACCTCCCTTCTACCTTGTGAATCGGCCCAGCACCCTACTCCCCTGGATCGTTCTTCGYGATCGACCTTTTTCGCKTCCCCTTTTCGATTCCTTTCCCTGTTCTTTGCCCCCCGTCTGCCTTTCGTCCTCCTCCGGATTCGACCTGCCACCTTGCTCCCCCAGATCGTTCTTCTCGTCCCTTCTTTTCAAAGAACCTCGATGGACTAAGCTTTCCCTCCTTCCCTCTCTCTCTTTCCTTTCTTTACCCCCTATTTACCATTGCGATGGAATGATCTGGGTTCGCAATTCTTGACCACGCACAGTAGGAGGATCACCGGGACAAGACAGCGATGAATGGAAGAAATCGACTTCATCGGAGCCATCTACGTACGTTAAAAAATCGGGGGATGGACAACGGATGGGTACGGGACTGATCGCGTGGAACCTTACTGCCATCCAAGTGATTGTGCTATTGGTAGGATAAGATATGAAATAACACGTAGGAAAGAGTCTGATTCGATTGTGGGGCTCGGGGTTACTGACTGTCGGTTATTAAGAAGCTCGGGTGTACTATCATGACGATTTTGTGGTTTCGCTCCAGCGATTGCGACTGTTGATCAACCACCGTGCATGCGAGATGAGCGTGTCTTCGCTGCTTGATCTTCGGTCGCTGATTGCATGGATGCCTGGAACCGTGGGTCATGATCTGGTAGCATGACCGGGTTGGTTGGCCATCATTTATTTATTTATATTTCCTCCATTTTCAATCCTTTCCTTGATCTTTACCTCCCTCTTACCCCTTGAATCGGCCCAGCACCCTATTCCCCTGGTTCGTTCTCCACGATCGACCTCTTCTCTTTCCTTTTCGGATCCTTTCCCTGTTCCTTACACCCCCTCTACCTTTCGCACTCCTCCGGACTCACCTTGCTCCCCCAGATCGTTCTTCTCGTCCCTTCTTTTCGAAGAACCCCAAGAGACTGAGCTTTACCTCTTTATCTCTTTTCCTTTTTTACCCCCTTAT
>BFEA01000405.1:394531-404697 GCA_003427395.1 Chara braunii
ACCACATCAACAAACGAACTACGGGCTGCGCACCCGTACACACACACACACACACACACACGTACCCTACACACACTCTCTTTGAGTTGTATATAGCGAACACAACAAAACATACATACAACATAATCACTACCAGACCCTTCTCGAACCACATCAACAAACAAACTACGGGCTGCGCACCCGTGCCCTCACGATAAGTCAATTCCGGTATGGCATGAACCCAGATTGGTCTGGGTGGACGAGGTGGGTTAGAAGGGGCAACAGTCTGTTCGCCCATGCTCCAGCTATTATTTTGTATGGCACGGACAGGAGGGTGATTGGTCTGTAATTTCTGATTTCTGATTTGTCCCCTTTTTTGTATAGCAGTGTTGTGACCCCTTATCCGATCATGCCCCGGAAAGAGCCTTCGTGGTACACCGCTTGTGCATATAGCACGAAGTCATCTTCCAGAATTGGCCAGAAGTGGGTCCATAACTCTTTTGGAAAGAAGTCCAGACATGGAGTTTTCTCGTCGTCCATCTCCTGTAGGGCCTGTGAGATCTCTGCTCGTGAGAATGGGGTGTCAAGGGTGTTCCTTTGGGAGGAGGAGAGAAGGGAGGAGAGAGAGGCGAGCAGAGTCTCCCTTGCGTGCTCCAGTGCTTGAGGCTCTGTGCTAGTTGTTTGAGAGGTGAACAAGTGTTTGTAAAACTGGGATGCGTACTCCACGATTTTGTACGCGTTGGTGGCCTGAGGTTGAGTCCCATCGAAAGGGTGATTAGGAGAGGGCACAGTATTCTGCCTGGACGTGGCCTTCGCTTTATTAAAGAAGGTCTTTGTCATCATGCCCTCTATGGAGTCCTTTTTCACACATGCTTGCAGTCACATTTTTGGGTCCAGTCGTTCAAGAATTCTTGGAGTTGGGCTCTGGCTTGTTGCAGCATGTCGTAAGTGCCGGGGTCGATCGGGTCATCGTTCAGTCTCGAATCCCAGTCTTCCAGCTGCTGCAGCAGCCCGTCGAGGATTGCTTTTCGTTCGCGGGCATGCTGAATTAAGAATTTTTTAACCCTTTCTCTTAACTTAGCCACCCCCTCATTGAACCATTGGACTGTCGAGCCATCCTGGGGCTTGGCTGTTGTCCGGTAGGCCCAGAGGTCCCGAACCAGTTGCTGGAAAACCCGAAGTTTTAAGAGGGACGTGTTAAACTTGAAGTACCCTGGACCTCTTTCGATATGCGTGTGGAAGGAGATGCCAATTGCCACCATTCGGTGATCGAAAGATTTGCATGGTGAAACGGGAAGGATCTCGGCTGCAGTCAGGAGGCCTTGAAGGCTTTCCGAAAGGAGAATGAGATCAATTCTAGAGTTGGAAATCCCAGTTGATCCCCCGGATCGGACGCATGTGTAAGCTCGACTGGTCGGGTGCAACAGTCTGAACGTATCAGTAAGGTTCATATCTGTCATTACACGGGCCAGCATGATGGCGTCCGGTCCTCTATCCATCGCGGAGCCTGCACCCGGTAGTGGTTGGGAGGGGGACCTCCTATCCATCACCGGGTCAGGAGCACAGTTGAAGGCCCCGCACCATATCAGCGACGCATCAGTGGGAAGGGACTGCTGGAGGGGGGGGAAAAATTGGGTTCTGAGCGAGGGGTCATTTGGAGCATACACACATACTATGTAAACTGTTTCAGACCCCGGTTGCAGTTTTAAGCCACACCCATCTTCCATCGACTTTGTCCCATTCCGCTTGGATCGGGGCTAATCTGGAAGAAGGGGGGAGCCATATTGTAACCCCTGTAGAAGTTGATGATCTGGCCGGTGCTGCGTAGGCTGTATATGGCCATACTTGGGAGGCTCGTTCTTGATGGGAGGGCGAGACAGTTAGATGGGTTTCTTGTATTGCTATGGCATCTGGCCACTTCCCTCCCATATCCTGTGTCATCATTTTTCATAGGGCATTTTTCTTTTGGTCGTTTGGCTGCGCCAATCCATTGACGTTAATCGATCTAATATCAAGATCTGCCGCAGCCAGTTTCTTGGCCCATGCAGGAGTTTTCCTGATCGGGGGCGGGGGGCGAGGAGGGGCGGGGCATCTCGGAGGACCCTGATGAGCCTCTTCCTCCCGATGCGGGCTTGGAGGTTGTTGTTGCTGATTCTGCTGGCTTGGTTCCCGTAGCTGCATCTGTCCGCCCATCATCGTGGCTGCCTACCCCTCACGGGGGCTTCCCCCCTCGTGTCGTTATTGTTGTTGGTGTGTCTGCTGTGACTGTGTGTTGCTTCGCTGTCGTAGAATGAAATCTGCGTTGTGCAGATGCATAGACCCCTTCCCGATTACTGATGAGATTGTCAGTGCTTTCCTATTACTACGTCCCTTTCGGGTTAGGCAGGTACTATGGGTCCTCTGACTTCCAATAGGTACATCAAACAAACCAGTTGGATCTCGCCGGTATCACCTATAGGCTTTAACGTTGTAAGTTGTTGTTTAGTCACCTGTCCCCCAATCAATATCAATAGATGGGTAATCAACTCCCAACAACTTCGTGCATGGGTCTTTCGTAGACACCCTACCTGGGGTCGACAAAGAATCAAGCATAAGTACTTCCCTGAGAATCAAACTTGGCTTGGTTTTCATGGTAAGAAATACCGAGACAATTGGGTTTTGTATGACTCATGTTGCGGACTCTGGCAACGGTGTAGGTGTGTGTGTGGATGATCCATTGGAGATAGAGAAAGTACGATCACACGGACCAGTCAGTGTTCGTTGTGACTATGTTTTGTGTTTCTAATTTGTGGTGACAGATCCCGGAAACAAGCTGTTAACAAAAGGGGGATCGTCCCAGTGGCGGTGTTCGTCGAGTGCCGCTTCTTCAAGCAGTCTTAGCAGAAACGCTTCCTGGTCCGCAGCCGACCAGATGTTGTTAGTTCTGAGATGCGATGTAGAGGTGTCCAGAAGTTCTTTCTGGGACAACCATTGTATCTGCCCCTGTTGCTGATTCTCTCGAGATGCTGGGTTGAACAACACGAGCACGGGAGTGGTCCCTTTGGGGAAGGGGAGGTCGTTCGGGAATACTGTTCCAATCACCCCTTCGTCCCCGTTTTGGTTGAGGTGGTTCCTCAACATGTGCCTTGTCATCACTTGTGTGGTTGTGCCTCTCCATCCCTGTATGGTGAGGCCCAACGGTGCTTCCTAGATGTTTTAAGGACCCTGCTCACCAGGTTGGGGACTCTGGGCGTGCTGCATCTGAGACCAACTTGCCATTCCCTGTCCGGTCTGCTACGGCGGAGTGGCAGGATAACCACTCCTGGTTTCATGGTATCCGCAGGGGTTAGTAGGGCTTTGTCTTTCAAAGCCTCTCTGAATGTGAGTTTCCGTGTCACTGCTTGGTCCATGGAGGTGCGGGATTCAAGCGGTTCGGTTGGGGATCTGGCAGGGATTTCTGATGGGGGTCTGAAGGGTCCGGGAAGTCTAGCCATATCGAGGGGGGGCTGGGTGAACTTGTCTGTGGCTCGACTGTCAGTTAGCAACAAAGAGTCTCATTCGAAGTCGTCATCGGTACCGGATTCGTCCTCTGACTCCGAGTCCGCAAGGCCACTGCCTTCATCCCCTCCCTGGTTATGCGGCACGGCGAGCAGGTCCCCTTTCTAAGTTGGCCAGACAGGGAGCGGTCCAATGGTGAGCAGGGGACGGATCAGATGATCCTGGAGCAGTTGTTACACCTGGGCTTCTTTAGTAAGAACAAGGCCCCCCCCTTCGGGGGGGGGAGGATCATATGTGCGGGCCACCGTCTCCAGTTCTTGAATGATGACGTCCGACCAGGTGACGCCCTCAAAGGCGACATCTTTGGGCCTGAGAGTGACAACAGGTGTCAGGTCCTTGGCCTGTGACAGCTTTGCAGGGGGAGGCGGGCGGTTGCTGATTTTGATAAGAAGGGCCCGAACTACGTCCATTATAAGAGTTGCTATTGTTTTCCAGTCAACAACTACTGCTTCTGCACATTCGTCCAAGTATTCCGTCACAGACATGGCATTTATAAATGCTCTCCTGATGTTCTCCCAATGGAGTGGAGGAATTTGTTGCTGTTGTCGCTGGCCGGCTGCCTTTAGAAGGCTGATGAGGATGGAGTCGATAATGACCTTTAGTCTGGCTCTGACCCTTCTGTCTTTGGACAGTCGGTGTGTGCGGCGGGGTCTCTGGGGGTCCAGATCCGCCGTTGTTTCTTTGGTCTGGTCCCCCTGTTCCGAGTTCGCCTCCAGTTCAGTGTTCTGTGAAGGATGCTGTTCCGATTGGGCCATCTCCACCTCTGCGCCCAGTTCGGGGGGAGGGGCTTCTGGGATCCCAGTCTCGAGGGTGACAACCAACGTCTGTCCCAGGTGCACTTGCAATGGCACTTGCAGCGGCAGAGAGGTTGAGCTATGCAGTTGAGGCGGATGGGGGTGCAGCGTTTGCTGGTTCTGGGTGTGGAGAACCGACAAGAAGCCCGAATGTATCGTAAAACTGCAATCAGAGGGGTAGATACAACGTGTGGGCAACCCCGGTGGCAGCTCCAATACCAGCGTGGACGGTGTTGTGCCGGTCGTTGAAGGTCCGGCCTGCTGGAGGGGGATGTTAGGGATCCCAGGAGGGGGGGGGGCAGCCAAGTCCATGGGCAGTTCACCCATCGGGTCCTACGTGGCGTGTTCCACCCCTCCCATCACTGTTAATCTGATGTCTTCTGTCGGCTGACCACCCGGGATAAAGAGTTTATCAGATATTTTTTCCTTTGGTCCCCTCCCACTTCCATTCGCCCGACTTCTTGATGCTCGTCCTGTGGAAGACCCATCCTGTAAAGGCAGGATCTCCTGGAACCCATCGTCTTGGACCCTCCGGGTGTGGTAACACCAGCCCTTTCAGGTTCCGCCCTTGCGTGTTAGGGCATTGCAGATCCATGCTCAGATGACCTCTGGTTCTGCATGCATAACACCAAGGATCCTGCGGATGGTTGACCTGTACGGTGCAGGTCTTGTCTTCCAATGAGAAGGACCATTGGCCGCTGACTGGGAAACCTTCTGAAGGGTCCAAGTCTACCGCCACAAGCAGTGTGTCGTCCCGCTTGGGGAGAAATTGAGGGATGTTTTTAATGTATCCCAGTACAGGGGTTATCTGGTGCATGGTCGCCAAGATAGCTCCTTGTACACTGAGCGGGGCGAAGCGGAATTCCACCTAGAACTGGTTCCGCATAAGTTGTTCCCTACGTTGGTCAGCCGTAAAGGGGGTCAAAGGTTCCCATCTCTTGATCTGAACTGGTTGTCCTTTGTATATGAGTGGCGATAGCTTAAGAAGGTTCTCCCGATCAATCGGGTATATGGTGACGACCGTTATGACCCCCGTTCCTGCCGTCTCTACAAGGAAGTGGTCCATGACTGCTTGATCACTGGTTTTGACCAACCACAACCTTTTTCAATTCACCCATCTGAGTTTCTCATTCACGAGCACTTCCGCTGTCGAGGGCGGGAAGACAAATTGAACCGCATTGTTTGCAAATATCATATTGCGGTTCGCAACTGCTTGCGGAGAGAAGATTGCATGTGGGTAGATGAAGCCGTCCTTTTCGATCTATTTGTTGATCGGCTTGATGTGCAGTTTCTGGATGAAATGAGCCTTCATGAGGCCCATGGCGTCGAGCGCCAGTAGTGTCTCTGACAAGGTGTCCCCAGATGCCGCCAAAGCTTGCATGAGGGCGTGCATGTCTTTCGACTTTTTGAAGACAGAGCTCTGCCCTTTGTCGTGGTGGTTGCGGTCAGGCCCAGCAGGTTGATGTTGTTCCTGCTGCTGCAGCTGTTGTTGATGTTGTGTTGATTGAGCCTGAGCCGGCAGGGTATTCTGCACATTCCTCCCTTCCTCTGCTCTCCTCACCATCGTCTGTCCTGGTGGACCCGAGGGCGGGGGGAGATTGCACCCAACAGAAAAATTCCCACGAAAAATGAAAGTTGAAAAAACATTCCACAAAAAAAAAATCCTTAATATTTATAAATTGTCATTCCAATGTTTGTCCAATTCTAAAATTTCCAGTTTTACTTGATAAGTTTCCGTCTAAATATGAGTTTTCCCTTCCAACTACATCTATTTGTTCAAGATGGAATGGAAGTCTGGACGAGTTTATGAAATGTTTTAATTAAACTTTCATTCTACTACAACAAATATCTTTTAATTTAGATTGGATTAACCTATTTATGACTGAAAATTCATACTTGGAATGACTGTCCAATTAAAACATTTCATGAATTCATCCAGACTTTCATTTCATCTCTAACATGTAGTTCAAATTAGAAGGGATACCCCATTCTTGGAAGGAAAGTTTTCAAGTAAGACGGAAAATTTTAAAATTAGAATTACATTTTTTAAGATGGAATGAAAATTTGAAATTTAGAATGTAATTTTACTATAGAATGATTATTTAATTCCGGGAAATTTCCCGATTTGCAATCGTGTAGGTGGATCCCCCGACGAGGGAGGAGGATTGTATTGTCGCTGTTCTGATCTCATGTTTCCTGCTCCCGGGTCGGCGGACTGCTGAGATGGCGATGCATGGCCTCTGCCCATACGTACAGGTTCGAATTGATGGGGATGTGTTGAGCCACTCCCCATGGTGGTGTAGTCCGCCTCCCAGTACCGTCTACTTGTATGCCGTCTCTTCCAACTCAGTCGCCCTTTCTTTCGTCTATTTTGCATGGCGATGTTGATGTTTTTTTTTTGTTTTGTTTTTTTTTAATTTTATTTTATTTTAAGAAACAACCCTCGCTAGTGTTAGTGGTGCTGATAAGAGCAGACACCACTAGACACATCCATGGTGGTGGATGGAGAAAGATGCAAATCAACCAGAAGACAACGTCCTCCCTGCACGTCTGTGATACGCAACCTCACGCCCCCTCGCAGCTTCCCGTACGGGGTCGCCGATCAGAGTCCTAGGAGGGGCGTGGCCAAGGATTTTTGGCCGTAAGGGTTGAGTCTACCGGACGGAACGGGAGGCCCTCGTTTCTTGGCCGAGGTTTTTCTCGGAGTCGAACTGTCGTCGCGAAGTCCCATGGGGGTCGGATTACTCCGAAACGATAAAATCAGAAGGGTTTCTGTGAAAATGAATTGCCGTCGTGCATCGGGACGGGAAAAGGCATCAAGGGGAGGGGGGCATGGCGGCGGACGACAAAAACTCCGGCCGTGATGGGTTCGGGGGATAGGTGGTGGGTTCGAAGCCTTCAGGCCTCGTCATCGGCCTCACGAAGGGGCCGAACCCTCGGGTCTTTGCTGTAGAGGTGGTTGGTTCGAGGCCTTCAAGCCTCGGCGTCGGACTCATAGAGTCCGCGCGAAAGTTTCCGGGAGGATAAAGCGGCGGGAGGACTCGCCGGCATCTGAATTCGAAATTGTGCGGGCAGCGCCCCCGCACTACGGGAAAGCTCGGGGAAATGTGTCGCTCCCTCGTAACCCAGGACCAGCCGTCGCCAAGAACACGAGTCCCCCTGGCGACACCAGCGGCAATCAAACTGCGCCCGCCACGTGGCGTGAGCGGCCGACCAGGGCAACACAATCACGCCCGTATAAGGCAATATTAGAGTCGGGGAATCAAAACGCTCGATCAAGACAAACCCGTTCCCCCTTATTTCACAAGCCCGAGGCGGGTCTCGCCAACACACTTGCTCCGTTCGCCTCAGCGCGCGCCGTACGTCCGCATCGCAGTAGACGTTGTCGTCATCTGTGATGGGGAAGGTCGGTAGCGCGAGGAGACGATTGGAGGTACGCGATGAACACGGGCAAGATCCCACGTTCCCGGTCATCCAAACCAACACTGACTCCATACAACACTCGACGCAACTCTTCTCTCTCAAAAGTGGGTGCATAGGGGGAAGATGACGAAATCTAAGCTTTCTCCCCTTGGCGGGGGCGTGGACCGCTTGCGCGGACGCAGGCGGTTGACGTCACCGGTACGGGGACGAGAAGCCTCAAAAGCGATGACTGTCAGTTCCAAGGAAGGTGATCGAGAAAGGGGAGAGAGAGAGAGAGGGTGAGTTACGCCGGGACTGCGCGAGAGCGTAGGAAAGGCCACGGAGGGGAGGGGAACAACCAGATCAACACACTCATACTCCGAAGCAGACGGTCCCCCAGTTCAATTTTCCCATCCCCGCCTGGACGAGTACATACACACATACATGCATGCCATCAACAACCCTGGACAGGACATCTAATCATCCATGGACCTTCGACATCACTCATGCGCACAACCAGCTCCCATCACTCGGGGCTTCACACACACGATATGCATAGACAAAGCAGCAATGGAGATAAAAGCGAGTCCTTCTTGTACACAAAAATTTTAATTAATTGCTGCCCCCCCAGGCGCAGCCTTCAAAACTTCCCAAAACCACCGACCACCATAGCCACAAGGCCCTGCCGCGGCCGGCGTCCAATCCCCACCACTGCTCAGTCCCTCTGACTGCTTCGCCCCGAGACTACCGCGGGGTCCACCCCACGTCGTCACTCCGCCCATCCTTGGGCTCGTCGAGCCTGTTCGGCGCCGCGGACTCTCACGCACAGCTCGCGCAGCATTGCAGCCGAGATCAAAGAGAGGGAGAGGAGAGGGTTGCGCGAATTTATAGCGCGGGAGGCGGCGGGTTAACAGCGCGAGGTGCGGGCAGCGCAGGGTGTAGATGAGCAGGACAGGAGAGAGAGAGAGATGGGGAGTTAGAGGGTTCGACCCGCGGGATTGCATGGCTACGTGATTGGGGTGTTCGTCCAAGTGGTGCGCGGTTCCCCGCTTTCCACATTGATCCGAGCATCCCAACTACGCAGCCAATCACTTCGCAGGGTAAGGATCGAGCTGGGCGGGGGGGGGAAGACGAAGAGTCCGGCATGGGAAAAATGTGCGCAGCAAGAAAGGAAGATGGCGCGGGGAAGCAAAGCAAGAAACGGGGATGCGAGACGCACGAAGAAATCGGGGCTTGAGCGTGCGCGCGCAAAAATTCAAAAAGTCCCAACCGCCCCCGTTTCTTGGTTTTCATACCGCAGCCGCTATTCGCCCTCGCGGAAGTTATTAACCAAACAAAATGAAAAAGCCGTTTCAAAAAAAAGAAAACAAAAGCAAAAAGAAAGAAAAACCCCTTCCTGTCCGTGTTCGTATTTCGGGGCTTCCGCGGGATTTTTCCTCAGGGATACGGCAAGCCGCGCGGTACGGATCTGAGCTTATCACACGTCGGCCAGCTGTGCGGACATAGGACCGAGAACCCCGCCTCGTTCGTCCACTCTGGCAGGTGTGTCGTAAGACGTATTAGTCACCCCCCATGCCAGATCCAGTGTAGATGGGGCGGGCGCCCACGCAATGTCATCAGGCAACAACTGATGGTAAGGGGGCAGATGCGAATGCAGATTCGGATCAAACCTGAGATGCACGCTCTGCTCCACCCCACTCCCAACTCCATAGCCCCCCCCCCCCCCCCCCCCCCCCTGTGCCCCCCTTCCGTCCCCATCGCCCATACCTGTGCTCACCGAAGCAGCCTGTTGAAGCTTCGTCGAACCCCTTCTCCTTCGACGTCAGCTGCAATTGCCGGCCAGACGCCAGACATGCAGAATGATCACCAATGCCAAAGCCCCAAGCAGGAAAATGAATAGAGCCATCTTCTGCACCATGTCAGCCATGTGCTCATCCTGTAAAGTACAAGGAATGGAGCTGGCACCTTTCGAACAGGATAGAATAGAGCCGTCTTCCTCACCATGTCAGCCATGTGCTCATCCCGTAAAGTACAAGGAATGGAGCAGGCACCTTTCGAACAGGACAGAGGGCTGCAATATGCGGGAGCACACGTGATGACCGACGGAGGAAAGGCGCAAGGGCCGATGGGCACTGTCGACATCCCGTGCTCCAATTCGAACGTCCCCGCCAACGGTCATCTCACCCACCTCTGCACGGACCCCTGCAACGGCCGCCTTCCAACGCCAGCCGAAACACCCCAGGGGAGGGAATGCAGGGGCATTCACAACCGTCGGAGGTTGTTGTGGAACGGCACCCAAACACCTGACGTAAAAAAAAAAAACAAAAAAAAACGGTTTTTTCGCGGATGTGAGGGTGCCACCCCCTACTTTCAAGTTACCTCGATGGGTTTCCTTATGTTAAGGTCCGTTTTGGCTGGGGAGTCCTTACTTTTGTAGGGCCCACCCTTACGGCC